>JAWQFJ010001812.1:172500-360601 GCA_034096865.1 Theodoxus fluviatilis | reverse complement strand
TGTCGCTTTGAGACTGTTAATGCAAGACATGGATAGAGGTAGACCTAAATCCTCGATTTTTCTAATCTTTGTATTCAGTAGTATCATTGTTGCAAGTTTTAAACTCTTTGGTACTGGTACTTGGTCATCATTTTAGCTAAAATTTACCATAAAATGCAGTTCCCTGAGTTTTATGTGTCTTTATCTTATTGTTTTGTTTGTTGTAGATGCTAAAGAATGGATGAGTCTTGCTATTCTATCATCCTGCATGAGAAATGGACCCATGCTGTGTATGTTCTGACCATAGATATGTATGCTGTAAGATTACCAATTTGAGGCACAGTCAAAAACTGTATTGAGGTTGATTGTTAAATAAATTGATGTGTTCAGACAGTAACATTCTGACTTTTTTCCTCCTTTTTCCAAGGTTAGCATCTCTCCTTTCTTGTCGACTTGTGTATGTTTCCTTGCTGTCCTCTCCTATTATGCCAGACTTATTCATTTGGAATACAAACTTATTTTACCTACACCTACATTTTAGATAGTGTTTCAGAGTAAAAAAATAACAAGATACTTTTTTTTCAGGGAGGGGGGGTGGGGGGGTGGGGTGGGGGGGTGGGGGTGGGGGGTGGGGGGTACAGGACATCAAGAATACTTGCAGGAGACTTTGCTATATACATTTTTAACCACATAATTTGCCAAATTCGAAGTATTGAGTTAGTACCTTTTAGCCATTGTGTGACGTTCACCCCTGTTGTCATTGTTTTTTGTTTGTTTGTTTGATTTTTTTTTTTTTTTTTTTTTTTTTTGGGGGGGGGGGGGGGGGGGGGGGGATGCATGATCACTTAAAATCAACACATCATTATATTTATGGATTAAAATGTGCAGAGATGCCTTCCCAAACTTTTGGCAAAAAATCAAGAAGATTGGGTAATTATAAGACCCTGTTGCTAAGGAGAAATTGTGGGACAGTGTACACAAACTTTTAAGTCTGTTTTCTCTTAAAGGCTTGCGATGGAGGTGTTGACTTCAAACCACCATAACTTCTACAATTTTTGAGCTATGACAATCATTCTGGTATCAAAATAATCAGCAAACATTGTTGTTTTTGGAAATGTAATAATCTAAAAAACTTCAAAATCTACCTTAAGACTGATTTGGTGGTGCAGGGTCACATTTATACATACCTTTATACATCCCACGCTAATGCTTCTAGCAAGAGTTTTAGACATGGTCTGCACTTTTAATATCAGGATATCTCATGAATTGAGAATTAAAAGTCATTAAGTAAGCTGAAACTAGAATACTCAAGCACAGAAAAAGTCAACATGTGTGTTGAATCACATTGATAACACAGACAGCAAACCTCAAAGTAATTCAATGTATGTAGTTTTCCTTGTAACAAATATAAATCATCTTGCCCTTGATGTGGCCTCAAACAGTTACTAGTACTATGCATCTAAACTATAAGAGTCATCAACATCCTCCTTCCTAAAAAAATGCCAATACACAAGGATTGGTCAGGACAACAGCATATAAGGACTGATCAGGTCCACAACACACAAGGATTATTGATCAGGACCACAGCACAAAGATGACTGTCACTCACCCTGGATCGCTCCTCCAGCTTGGTCATCATGACGATGGTGGCCGAGCGCTGCTCCCACACCATGCGCCAGAAGTCGCCAAACGTCTCCGGCAGTGGGCCCTGCATCAGAGTTTGGCAGGGGTTAGGGAATGAAAGGACAACTGCTTGTTGCTGACACAAAGATTATCATTCAGTCCTCTTCACTGAAAGGAGAAAGTGCAGAGGCACATACAACCAAAAACTGCTTCCAGCCACTGTGGTTCCTACCCACCCACCCATCCTACCTGCTTGAGAGAACTCATGACGCACAAGCTTGCTTCTAAATAAAATATATATTTGTAAAAAAACTCTCATTCAATACTAATTACTATTGAGAGACCAAAAAACAAACAAATACATAAATAAATGAATAAACAAACAAATAAATAAACAAATACATAAATAAATAAATAAAGCCTAACCCTAAGCAAGGAAAATATCACTTGGGACCCCACCCCCAGTACCAACCCCACAAATGAAAACAAGAATTCCTTGGTATTCAAAGCTCCACTACTCTCACGTAGCACAAAACACAAACTTCTAACCGAGACAAAAACCTGGAACTGCATGCCTGTGCATTCCAGTAGGTAAACACATCCACATTGCAGTTCGACCCCACTCTGACCCCACTCCATACCTGCGTGGCAATGTAGGCGTTCTGCTTGCGGTAGCCGTCCATGTAGTTGGCGTTGATGTAGTCGGAGCCAGGCACGCCGTCAATGGGCTGCAGGATGACGCGGGAGTGGTCGTAGGCGATGACGTTGGCGTAGCGGTTCTTGGGCTTGTTCACCTCCAGGTTGGAGTTGTCCCAGGTGAACTGCTGGCCTGGCTCGATGGACTCGTACTCCATGGAGAACTTGTGGTTGTCATTCATCTTCAGGTTCTCTATGTGCTCGTGCAGCCGCTCCATAGGAATGGGTGGATGGCTGATCATGGCTGCACAGGGAAGACGTGGAAAAGAGTTTCAATAATTACAACACAACAAGACACATTACAATGCAATACAATTAAAAAAGACATGATACACTGCATACTGATTGCTGCTATCACATGCTTTTTTGTTGTTGAGGTGGGATGGAATTCACACATTGAGGGAATCAAGACAAGGAGCACGAACTCGTTGAGTGTGTGTGAAGGTAACTAAAGCATTCCTAGTAATTATAGTACTTTTATCAGAACACAATAATTACATAGTGTCTTCACTACCAATAATGTTGCAAGGCATTATACTTTTGTATCATTCATATCCTCACATTTCATTTTGTATTTCATATTGTCATTCCCAAAGAACATGTACTTCACATTGATGGCAGTGCCTGCAACCTAAACCTAAGAGATATAGAGTGGGGAAAAGTTTTAGGTAATGGTGGTCATGAGAGAGAGAGAGAGAGAGAGAGAGAGAGAGAGAGAGAGAGAAAGACAGAGAGAGAGAGAGAGAGAGAGAGAGAGAGAATGTGCATACCTGGAGTCTGGTAGTGCTGGCGGCGCATCTCCACAGGGTCCATGAGGTAGGGATTGGGGTCCACCACAAGCTTGGTCTCGGGCTCCAGCATCTCACCCTTTGTCTTGGACTTCTTCCTGCAGACACACCACACACACTCATGCAGTCAGTCAGCCACAACACAAATTTCAACATGTGCTTGGTTTCTGACCCTCAAGCAAGCTTAAAAAAATTTTGAACTTGAGTGGTAAAGTTGAACATTTTCAATAATTGATGCACACTGACTAGCAGTGATATTTGTTTCAGGTTGGATATATTTAGTTTGATAGAGCTGTAGATTTATCAAAGTCCTCACCAAAAAAAATATAAATCATGATAATTACAGTTGAAGGAATTCCTTCCACTGACGGGCCACACTAGTGGACTTGTCCAAGGAAAGGGGTGTGATGTTGGATGTTTAATTTGCAGTGACTCCCACACAGCATGACAACCAAATTATTACATGCTCACTAGCTCACATGTGCAATCTTGGACAGTTATTCAGCCCACAAAATGACATTAAAGGGTAAATAATTGACAAACTGGCGTACACAATGCACACTTTCAGCTGAATTGGGTTACAATGAATATCACAATTTGGAGCAATCTAGGCGATTCAGCTCTGTTTCGGGCATAAACACCAATGCAAAAGTGCGGCCAATCAGATTTGATGGACCGCTAGCAGAGGGGAGTTGGTACCCCTTTCCTAGGAAGAGTCCACTAGTGTGGCCCATCAGTGGAAGGGATCTCAATTCTATGGTAATTACACACATCAGTTCTTTGTTGCCTTATCTCTGTCTCTCTCTCTTATCTCAAAATTACTAAGATGATGACATTTGACAGTTTAAACATTGCTCACTGAATAGAAACAGTTTTCTAAAAACTGGGTGCTTCATCCCTACTTCCTCACCTGAAAAAGCAGTAGCCGACAAGGGCGCAGATGAGGATGAGGACTACCAGACCGGCACAGGCAGGGGCCACAATCAGCATGAGTTTGTTGGGACTGTCGCTCTCCTTCACAGGCCCTGGGTTGTTACTGGCAGGAGGTCGGTCTGTGTAGGGCTTGTGGGGGATGACGGGATTGGGGTAGGGCCGGTGTGTGGGGTTCCATGTCGTGGACAAGTCGATGATGTCGGAGTAGTCGCTGGATGTGTAGAGGCGCTGCACAGGAAGGCAGGGAAAGATGAGCCATTGATGGCACAACTGTCACATATGTGCCGGAGAGCAAAGCAGTTCACAAATATACAAAGAAAATATTTAAATGGCGTCATTGAAAAGTTGCCAATTCATCCATTTCAAATCAGCATCTTCCTAACTCCCTGCCCAACAGGTCATAGTTAAAATGCCATATTAGCGCTTCTGGTTTCCTGTATCAGCTTATCCATGAGCAGGTGCTGTCGCAACAAAAAACGTGTAACTAAACAGTGTTCGTCGCTACTTTCATTGGACAATATTAATAGATCTAGTGTCATTTTCGTGCCAAAAGTTTGTTGCGCCTTTCTACAATTAGATCACAGAGATTTCCTAGGTCTATTCATATCAACGGACTAATTTCCTTATATCAATTAATACAGGGGATGATTTTTGTTACAAAAAACGTGTGTCCAAAAACAACGGACGTTGATCTACGGACAGATCGGGAAATCCCCAGTTGATTGAAATTACAAGAAGCGGTCTAGTTGTAGATCGACGAACGCACTGTGATGATCCAATGTCACTTGTAGAGTTTTCCAGAACTATTCTTAGATTGACGCACACTCAATGTTTAGACACGTTTTTTGTATGACAAGTGTGTTCAAACCCACTAGCCCGAGGCAAGTAAAATTGCATAGAGCGACTTAATACCGCAGTCCGGAGGTATCTCTTGACTGTTTCTTAGACGTCTTTCAATGCTTGCCTCCCTCTCTCGGCTTGCCCTCGAGGAGGGTACCCAGCATTGGCAACGCGCGCCTGGCTGTTTAGTTCACGCAAGCGGCTATAATTATGATGTCCGGGTCAGATGCATGTCAGGCAAACTCAAAATAGCATTTGCATCATGAGTAACGCTTCGTGTCGCCTAGCAAGGGGACAACCCCCGTACCTCTGGTTTTTATACAACCTTCCTCTACTCCTCTTTGTAATTAGTATCAATGTAAAAAATACATCTGAAAAGAGGAAATTCTGCTTTACATGGATATCCGTCATGCATAGACTTTGAGTTCTGGTCTGTCCGCAATTTATCTTCAGTGACCAACCTTGAGACAGAACTGTTTCACACTGCGGCTTACTTCTGGCCATTTACTGCATCTTCTAACAAACACAAGTAAGAACACAAAGTTAATATGATTAAAATTGTAAGTATAATTAATGCTTTAACATGTATACTTTCGATTTGTTTTACCAGAAAATGGGTAGATTTTCGCGAATCGGCAAGAAAAAAAAATCACATTTGCATAAAAAATTTCTCAGTCTCCATTGCGACACATATCATCATCAGAGATAATTTTCAACAAAATGGAAAAATCTGCCGAAAAAGTAAATACAACAGGAAAAGTACAAATAGACATACTTTACATACGCCAAAAACGAGCTGTGGGGAAACTTTAGGACTGTCTACAAAGAGCGCCTATTTCAGAGCGGAAATGTATGAAACAAAGAGGCCACTAAACCACGCGTGCGTGAGGTCACCGCGTCATCTAATACTACTGATGAGCACCATAGAGATAATGTAGTTTCACTCTCAACATCGAAATTTAGTTGCAACTGCAACGCCATGTTTGTCGTGCACACGAATAAACCACAGCCAGAAAAAAGACAGAAACGAAGCGACGAAGAAAAGAAGAAAAAAGACAAGGAGTATGAGGGGAAAAGATGTAGTTAAGTTTCAAAACATATGGCATTTCCATGATGATGGAAAAAAAAGAGACTGGCTTTATTTCGACGCTGATAAGAGCCCTGTTGCTTCCAGTAGGCCTACATCACTAACAGGAAAGTACCACAAGGGCACATGTGCTTGCTCCAAGGGAGTCTCTATCACTCACGCACCAAGCAGTTCGGATTTCCAAGGCAACTACCACCAGCCTCTCTCATCTTTAGCCTAATGAAGGAGACTCCTCCCAAAGCTCGCCACACTCCAAACGGCCCTTTTCTGGGCCACAAAAAAGATCATGAAATAATACCCTGGACTTGCTGGTCACCACCTATCCCTTTACTAACATTTTCCAAATAAGAGACACTTGTCATCTCAGATGATCATATTGCACTGGAAACAATGCAGTGTGTTCTGGAGTCCTCGAAAACTCAGTAACTTAACTCTCTCTCTCTCTCTCTCTCTCTCTCTCTCTCTCTCTCTCTCTCTCTCTCTCTCTCTCTCTCTCTCTCTCTCCACGCTCTCTCTCTCTCTCTCTCTCTCTCTCTCTCTCTCTCTCTCTCTCTCTCTCCTCCCCTCCCCTCCCCCTCTCTCTGCTTCCTTCATATTTTTTGTATTTGACAATCCTTGATTTGTGAATTTCAAATGAAAATGAGTTTGAGGAGTTTTGATTTTATTCCATTCAATACATGTATTATTTCAATGCACAGCACAGCCTCAGGATCACTGTTTGGCAAGGTGGAAGAAGCTGAAGGAACATACCAGGACATCTCCCTGACAGGATCTGACACCATCTTTACCTCTTCAAAAGAATAATTTCTCTGCGTTTACTTTCTGATTCATTTGTGTATGGAAGGCAGGCTGGTAACTTTTGTGTCCAACTTGCCCAAATACTTTTGAACACCCTTGCATAAAGTGTGGTCAAAGTGATAGATTGGCATCAACGTGCTGGGGATCATTACACATGATCACAACAGAAAGCTTTAGTTGCTGAAGAGGCCAGAGAGAAACATAGGGACAGACAGAAGGAGAAATGCAAGCAACCAAAGGTGGCAAATAGTCATTCTACCAACAGCTGCCCCAGTGAGCATCCCCCTGTGGGTTCGGGGTAAGAATTGACCCACCGCGTCTCCCTACGCGATTCGTAAGAGGCGAATGACTAGGGACACTGTGACTTTGCATTTACTCTAAACTGTTTTAGTGATTTTCATGCTTAATGGCCTTACAGAGCCTACAAAGGCTGATAGGCCGTAAAACACCACCCATCCATCCCCAGTGAGCATGACAGCAACTTTTAATTCATGCCAGTTCAAAACCAAAACTTGTGTCCAGCTCAAAGCGTGTCCATGAGATCTTGCTGCTGACTCACCATGTCCACAGTGTAGGCCCGGAGGAAGACGGCATACTTCTCATCAGAGTCAAGCTGGCGGTTGAAGAAGGCTCCGTACTCCTGGCCGTTGCCAAGTTCAAACTCCCGTGGTAGGTTGTGGGCCTCGAAGCGGGCTGCGATGTAGGGGTTGGTAGCAGGCATGTCCACACTCTCCTTCTCCCCAGTCAGCTGCAATCAACAGTGCCAGCCGTCAGTCAGAGTCACATCAACATGTTGCACAGCTATGACGATGGGACTGAACAGTTTTCTAAACAATATGTGGGTAAACATTTCATACAAGGTGTCCATGCCTGTCCATGCTCTCAGATGTCTGTCAGTCCCTTGGCTGCATGGCTCGCCACCCATCAATACCGTCACTACTTGTGGATGCATAGGAAATCATGAATTGAACAAAAAATGGAACATTTTATGCAACAAATGCCAATATGGGTGGGGAGGGGTGTGTGTGTGTGTGTGTGTGTGTGTGTGTGTGTGTGTGTGTGTGTGTGTGTGTGTGTGAGGATTTCAATCAAAAGGTAAAGTTTTACACCAAACTGATCAACTCAAGCTTGCTTTGGCTTGTTTAGACAAAATTCTCATTGAAGTTTACACAAATCAGATATGACAAAAATCTTAAGTTAGTCTAACATGCACCATTTCAAACTATACTTTACTGGTCACTGTTAAGCAGCTCAGCAAAGGGCTACATGGCCTACACAGCTACTTACCATGTCCAGAGTGAAGTCTGCCGGTGCCGAGCGGTGCGTGTGCTTCTCTGGGACCACCACTACATGGTAGTGGCTGATGGGACCGTTCTTCTCCCCTGCACGCTTCAGCCCCAGGGTGACCGTGCCTTGCTGTACTCGGATCACCTCTGGCCGCTCCACCTTGGAGGGAGCTGGGAGTGGGGCAAAAACAGCAAGGGGTCAGCACAGGCAGATGCTCACAACTCACAGAAAATAACGTTACTGATCATGGATAATTACTTAAATTCTGGCCACTGAGTTCCATTAATGTGTTGCATTCCTGAAGAAATCTACAGCTACTGAAAGGTCAATGTAGAGGATGCTTTAGGAGACATGACATTCATTGGGGAGCACTTTCGTCTGGGATACTACTACTCACCTTCGATCAAGGTCTCCGTGGAAATGTGGACATCAGGGCCTGTTAAGCCATCCACAAACACCGCACTTATGTTGAACGCAAATCTCATCTTTGGTTGTAGTTGTTTCAGTTCATAAGTAGTTTTCTGCCCAGGGATGTTGATTTCAATCCTTCCAATGTAGATTTGCTGCATGCGTCCATTTTCTCGGTAGCTCTTCACTCCTTCATACTTCAGCTGGAAAAGAAAGCGAGAACAAAACTTTAGTCACTGTACAAGAAGCTCTTTTTCTTCCAACTAAGGGTGAAGACCTCAATACAGTGTTCATTAACTCATTCCTCTGACACATAAAATTGCTACATTATGAAGTATGCACTCATGGGGGAAAAAAGGGATCACACTCATGCACACACAGATGCATGTGCTTGCACTCTTTCTCTCTCTCTCTCTCTCTCTCTCTCTCTCTCTCTCTCTCTCTCTCTCTCTCTCTCTCTCTCTCTCTCTCTCTCTCTCTCATGCACCCACACACTGACCACCAAACATCCCTGCAAAATCTTAAGAATACAAATAGTCAAAGAAGTATGAATTCACAGTATGCCAACAATGTTCCCTATCATATAAATAATTTTCTATTAATCCTCTGAAAATGCTGCTTGCTTCACTGCCATCAACAGAGCCAGCAGTCCTACTGCCATCACCACAATGCAGTCAGTTTCAGGTGCAAGGCCGGGGGCAGTCCTTGCTCTGCTCTCCATGCTCCTGCCCCTGGTGCAGGCTGCAGATGGCCTTGACTTACCAGGTAGGAGTTGACTCCTTCCTTCTTGGGAGCTTCCCAGGACAGCTTGACGTGGTCAGACTCAGTCAGAGTCACACGGAAGTTCTTCACTGCATCATCTCGATCTGTGAAATGAATTAAAACGGCAAATCATTCTAGGTCTTCTCCTCTGAAAACATCACATCTGGCACTAGACTTGACATTTCTCATCCTACAGACCAAAACAGCCTTTGTAGGTCATGTAAGATCATTGATAACGAAATAACTTGGAAGTAAGTAAAAGAAGAGCAGTCAAGCAATGATTTCCCACATAATTTGATTTTGAGATTTGCACATGGAGATGCGCTGGGTCTGTTCTCACACCCAACCCACAGGAGGAGCAATTCACCAAAACACCCCACTGCTCACAATTTCACAAAGACCAGTAACCAAAAGCCATCTTGCTGTATAAAGCCACTGATCACAAGAGACTCCACACCACTCACTCTTTGGCAGGAAGTCCGTGACGATGGACTTGGAAAGGTTGCCATAGCGACCATCCACCGACTTGGCCTGCACCCTGACTGCATACACAGTGTGTGGCTCCAGTCCTGAAATCTCTGCCACCGTGTAGGGCCCCGTCTCCAATGTCTGCCACACGTCTAAGTCTGGCACTGCAAAGCTGTTGAAGTAGATCTTGTAGCCTGCCACGGGGAAATTGGGCTCATCCCAGGACACTTCGATCGTTGTTTCTGAGGTGCGACGAATCTGCACATTCTCTGGAGCAGGTGGCACTGCAGACGAAGATTTCATATTCATTATGAGGTTGAATAATATCAAGTTGAAAAATATCAAATTGAAATGAAAATGGTGACATAAAACGAGATGTTGCAAATGTGTCATTGTTTCATGTTCCAGTAACGCTAAAATGAAAGTAGATTTACAACTTCACAAACCCATGATATGAGAGAGAGAGAGAGAGAGAGAGAGAGAGAGAGAGAGAGAGAGAGAGAGAGAGAGAGAGCGAGAGAGAGAGAGAGAGAGAGCAAGAGAGAGAGAGAGAGAGAGAGAGGGAGGGAGAGGGAGGGAGGGAGGGAGGGAGGGAGGGAGGGAGGGAGGGAGGGAGGGAGGGAGAGAGAGAGAGAGAGAGAGAGAGAGAGAGAGAGAGAGAGAGAGAGAGAGAGAGAGAGAGAGAGACAGAGAGATGGACACTGACAGATGATGGACGGAGGGAGGAAAGATGACAGCGAGGGGGATGATGACACCGAGACTGAAAGGTTACAACAGCTAAATAGATGGCTACACATTTCTGCACAAGTGCAGAGAGGAAAGAAGGGCACAGCTCACTTCGTCCAAAGGTGCGGAAGTGGAGTTTGTTGGACCAGGGGCCTGGACCCATGCTTGTGTAGGCCTTGATCTGGAACATGTAGTCTGTGTTCATCTCCAACCCTGGGATGTCCATGTACATCTCTGTCACGTTCAGGTCCTCCTCGCTGATGGGGTCCGACAGCTTGTGGTAGGTGATCTGGTACATGACGATTTCGCCATTGCGAAGATTGCGGGCAGGCTGATCCCAAGTCAGTCGCACACTTGTCTCCGTCAGGCCAATGGCTGTGAAGTTCTGGGGTGCCCCGTTGGGAGCTGCACAGAAAGGAAAGGTAGACAACGGGTAGACAATTTTTGTGGTGACTTGCCTCCATAGGGATCTCAAACAGCTGTTCATTTGGTTTCTTCATCATCCCCTGGCTTTGATTCAATAAGCAATATGCATGGCAGCCGTTTTCTGATGCACAGAAATGGTGGTCTTCATGAATCGTTATAGAACCCCACTAAGCAGCTGCATTAACAGAGACATTACAACGAAAAGCTCATTAAATAGAAATAAAACGCTTTAAAACCAGGTGAGAATATCATGTTCATTATTTACCACTGCAACTACCCTATGGCACAGATGGTCATAAAAAGATTGCATCACAAATTTTGATCAATTTGTCTGTAACAAACATGTTTCAATACTCCATGGAGTCTATTGGAATGGAATAAACCCCAGAGGAAAAGATAATCCCATAGCTACAGACATTTGACAGTGATGAATGAGGCAACTTACGTCCATCTGGAGTTTTGATTGTTGCAACTGCTCTTTCGCCATAATCAATGGTGTTCTTGGCAGACACACGGAACTCATAAGTTGTGCCTTTGTCTGCAATTGGACACAAACAAACAAAAACTTAACAGCAGCTAGGGATTCCAGCTGATCAGAGGGGCATAGAGCGGCATAGAGGGGCATAGAGAGGCATAGAGGGGCATAGAGCGGCATAGAGCAGCTACGGCATGCTACTCATGCATGGGCAGACGTGAGGCATGAGCCAACAGACTGCAAGCTCACAGTGTGGATGAGACAAAACCCTTTAACAACAGTTACGTCATCACACAACACCTGTGTCAGAAAAATACTACAGCATGGGGTGGGCAGCTTTTCTTCACACCAGACAGAAAATGTCAGGCATTGTAAGTTTACAGAATGTGGTTGAAAAATAGATGTGTTGGCATATAGCAGCTGTTCTTCTCCCTCAGTGTCAGGCATAGCTTGTTGACATGAACAAAAAAACATAACCAGGCAAGGCAGCAGCTGTTAAGCTGTGAGACATGGCTGGGGTGAAGGACAAATGAAGTACTAAACAATGTAACCTTTACCAGTACACATATCTATCATGTGCATTTTGACAGAAAAGTAAGGCTCGTCTTTTCAATATTTAAAATCGAATGATATGCTTGGTTAATGTGTGCGTGTGTGTGTGTGTGTATGTGTTTGCATGTGGGTACTCGCATGGGACATGCTTCTATGGTGTGCGTGCGTGCATGTGTGCGCACATTTGGGGGGGGGGGGGGGGGGGGGGAGAGAAAAGGGGGGGGGGGGAATGAGAAGCAGATGAAATCTTAAATCCATCACATGAAGTTGAGAAAAAATACAAATGAACATTTGACTTTTAAACCTCTGACTCAACACACTTCCTCAATCCATTCTGCACATGAAAACAGCTAATGCCGTAACGCACATTCCCTGGCAGAAGACAAATCCAAGTCAAAGCACGTCAGCACTGGACGATAAGCAGCGCCTTGCCTCTGACAGAACTGCTCTCAGGATATTCCCAAGGCAGACAAAGCCAGAAGACAAGGCAGGGAAAACACTAACAACACGTGCAGTAACACCATACATCCTGTGATGTCATTTCTGCCCCATTGGCTCCAAGGCATCAAACACCAAGGCAGAGCTGGGGGACCCAAAAAAATCGCAGAGTGCAGATTTGTTCTGCAAGAGCCTGGAGCATTTAGGACACAGCTGAAGACAGCTTTATTGTTCTGACAACTCTTTTCCTCTCCCTTTCCTGTCTTTTTTTGTCACTTTAACTTGGGAACAGCATGTGCACAGGAAACACTCAGACTAGAGCTGTATTAACAAGGTTTCTGTGACCCAAAAAAAGCATCATTGTAAACAGTTTCAACCACATGGAATCTCCATCAGCATTGCAAAGAAGAAGCTCTAACACTAGCCGTTCACAGTCACAGATAATCTTCCCTGGAGCTGTAAGAAAACTGCCTACCTGGTACAAAACTTTTTTTCAGACACCCACACAACCATTTTCCTCCATTTTACTTCTAACCATGTGAACTGGTTGTCTTTACAAACTGTTTTATTTCATACAGCTTCTTGTGCAGACTTCCTGAAACAGCACATCAGCTGGCAAAATATCTGCACATTAACTCGTACTAAAGTAGATTAGTTTTCTGACCGTTCACCACTGCTTCCAAAATCACCTTCTCATAGAGCACACCAGCGCACCCCATAAGTCGCTGTAGAGAGTGGCAAAGGAGAAACATCCACAGTCTGGACCCAACAGTCTGCCACAATATATCCTGGTACAGTAACACTTTCACCAACACCCCACTAGAGATGCAGACATGGATGGAGGGAGGGATGGATGGACAGGCAAATGAATAGAGTGATGTACAGAGTAATGGACAGATGGAGGGATGGAGGGATGGATGGACCAGCTTCTGTAGGTAGTCTGTGTAATAACAATGACGATATAACTGGTGGTGGTGGTGGATATAAGAGTGAGTCAACTCTCGATTTTCGTTTTTAATCAAGGAGAGAAATAAAGTTGGTATACTCTTGTCTTACCCTAAACCCAGGGAGGGGGAGAGAGGGGAGAGAGAGAGGGAAGAGAGAAGAGAGAGAGGGAAGAGAGAAGAGAGAGGGAAGAGAGAAGAGAGAGAGGGAAGAGAGAAGAGAGAAGAGAGAGAGGGAAGAGAGAAGAGAGAGAGGGAAGAGAGAAGAGAGAGAGGGAAGAGAGAAGAGAGAAGAGAGAGAGGGAAGAGAGAAGAGAGAAGAGAGAGAGGGAAGAGAGAAGAGAGAGAGGGAAGAGAGAAGAGAGAGAGGGAAGAGAGAAGAGAGAGAGGGAAGAGAGAAGAGAGAGAGGGAAGAGAGAAGAGAGAAGAGAGAGAGAGAAGAGAGAAGAGAGAGAGGGAAGAGAGAGAGGGAAGAGAGAAGAGAGAGAGGGAAGAGAGAAGAGAGAGAGGGAAGATAGAAGAGAGAGAGGGAAGAGAGAAGAGAGGGAAGAGAGAAGAGAGAGAGGGAAGAGAGAAGAGAGAGAGGGTAGAGAGAAGAGAGAGAGGGAAGAGAGAAGAGAGAGAGGGAAGAGAGAAGAGAGAGAGGGAAGAGAGAAGAGAGAAGAGAAGAGAGAAGAGAGAGAGGGAAGAGAGAAGAGAGAGAGAGAGGGAAGAGAGAAGAGAGAGGGAAGAGAGAAGAGAGAAGAGAAGGGAAGAGAGAAGAGAGAGAGGGAAGAGAGAAGAGAGAAGAGAAGAGAGAAGAGAGAGAGGGAAGAGAGAAGAGAGAGAGAGAGGGAAGAGAGAAGAGAGAGGGAAGAGAGAAGAGAAGGGAAGAGAGAAGAGAGAGAGGGAAGAGACGGAGAACTGCAAGCTCACCAAGGTAGTAGGTGACGAAGGAGTATTTCTCGTTGGGGAGGATCTTCTCCTCGTAGCGCTCCCCAATGCGGCCCCAGATGATCTTGTAGTTCTCGATGTCGCCATAGCTCTCCCTGGGCTTCTGCCATGTCACCTTCACTCGGGGAGGGTCGGGCTGGATCAGGTCCAGGTGCAGGTTTCTGGGTGGCGTTGGGACTGGGAAGGAAAGGCAACCAAGTAGTCACAACACTCACACAAACAAAAAGCACACAAAAATGAAAAGCAAAACAAAACAAGCAAAGCAAACCAAACCAAACCACCACCACCCCCCAAAAAAAAACCCAAACAAACCAACCCAACCCAACAACAACAACAAATCCCGAAAAAAACAACCCACCACCACCAAAAAACCCTGTAAAACCCCCCAAGAAATATGTACAGGGATGAAATCATTTAGACAGACAGCAAATATTTCACAAGCTCACAATGCCTTCATTCCCCATTTTTTTGTTGGTTTTAGATAAGAAAGACAGAACGCCACACACTATATCCTTATTCCCTGGAGTCACATAGGTGATGGCATAAAAAACAATTATCTACTTTGAGGGGTATTCTGTGGCAATAGTGATGAAAGCTTTAATAAAGTACAATACTGTAGTGATAAATTTCCCAGCTAAATGACAAATGGGCATCACCATTGCCTGACAACGCACGGTGGACAAAATACCTATAAAATCAATGAAAATTTGACCCTTATCAGATCTAAACAGAATACAATGTTTCAATTTCACATCAATATTTATAACTACATTTATCAATGCATCGTTTTTATACTGCATCTCCCCTCAGCCCCTCCCCCACCCCCTCCCCCAGGGGCTAAGTAATAGAAGAAGGGCAAAGCCCATATGACTCACATGCTTGACCTTGACCTTTACATGACCTTGACCTTCAGGAGACCTTCAAGGTCAAACAACTAAACCTAGCAATGACATCATACACTAAGAACTGCTTTACACATTTTTCCTACCAAAATACGTGACCTTGACCCAAGGTCAAGGTCATTAAAGGTCATGCAACACAAAGCTGTTAATTCAAGACAAAGGAAGCACAATGGTGCTTATTGGCACTTTCTACCATGAGATACGGTCACTTTTAGTGGTTCACTACCCCATTTTGGTCACATTTCATAAGGGTCAAAGTGACCTTGACCTTGATGATATGTGACCAAATGTGTCTCATGATGAAAGTATAACATGTGCCCCACATAATTATTAAGTTTGAAACAGTTATCTTCCATAGTTCAGGGTCAAGGTCACTTCAAAATATGTATACAATCCAACTTTGAAGAGATCCTGTGACCTTGACCTTGAAGCAAGGTCAAGTCACTATGTATGTTTTTGTATGCCTTGTCATCCTACACCATCATGCCAAATTGGGTGTTGATAGAGTTAATAGTCTCCGAGAAAAATCCAACTTTAAAGTTTGTTACGGACGACACCACGCCCGGACGCATGAAACGGATGAGTACATAGACTCACTTTTGCTTCGCATGTGAGTCAAAAACCCTCACCTGCCCCCTTGGTGGTGATGATCTTGGCACGGGAACGGAGCCCGTCACCTTTGCGAGTGTAGCCTGCCACCTGGATGCGATAGCGAGTGTCGGGCTCCAGCCCAGTGATGACTGCCTCGTTCTTGTTTCCATCATATGTGTCGAAGAACCGGGCAGTGCGGCCATAGATCTCCCTGTCATCAGCATCCACCTCCACAAAGTGCACCTGGAGTCAACAATGCAACAAGATGAATGAATGAATGAATGAATGAATGAATGAATGAATGAATGAATGAAGTTTTATGGCCTCTCAGGCTTTGTGGGCTATACATGTATAAGGCCATTTGACAATAAAAATGTGTGTGTGTGTGCAAACAAGTAAAGAGAGAGAGAGAGAGAGAGAGTTGGATGGATGGATGGAGTTTAAGGGCCTATCAGCCTTGTAGGCTATATAAGGCCACAACATTAAGAAACACCCATCTTTAACAAAGAATTAAAACTCTTCTCAACAGTGAGTTCTTATACAGTCCATCTAACCAGTGACATGAAATCAATTAAATCGAGTCTCACTGCCCACCAGCCAGCAAGGCTGCGAAGAGCCTTCAAACATGAAGACTCATAATGGGTGATAGGGGAAAATTTCACACCTCAATTTCCCTGTCATTTACAAAACACTAAAGAATAGGTGGATGGAGCCCAAGGGTTCATCAGCCGTGAAGGCCATACAAGGCCACAACATACTTTCCCTTATTAAAAAATGCAATTAAAGGAAGACCTCAGAGGAGGTACGTGGAGAAATATCGAAAACAATTAAGACATAGTACCACTCATAAACGAGAATAATACTCAGAATCTATCAAATATTTTATCACAGCTAAAGGGTCTTTAAAAAAGTCAGACAGACTGCTCGACCCACTCCGTAGATGAGCCAGTCGAGGGCACTCCACCAGAACGTGCCGCATGGTGAGCCTGCACTGGCAGGTGTGGCACTCCGGTGGAGGCTCCGACCGCAACAAATAGGAGTGGGTCAGAAGAGAATGGCCGATCCGGGAACGGCAGAGCACAACTTCCTCTCTTCTCGTCAGCGATGTGGGGGAGAGTCGCTCACCCCACACAGAAGATACGTCATGAAGTTTGTTATGTGTCTTGCCGTCCCAGTCGAACTGACACAGATTAAAAATGTAGTTAGTAACACGAGGTACCAGATCACCCGCCGGGATCCTGCCCGGGGACATGGGAAGGGAGAGAGCAGACTTGGCAGCCTGATCTGCTCTCTCGTTCCCCGGGATGCCCATATGGCTAGGGACCCAGCAGAAGACGACCTCAGCACCCCCACACTGTAGTCGACACAGATGAACAAAAATACCAAACAAATAAGGATGGGAAATTTCCCTACCCCGCAGAGCCTGTAAGGCCGATAACGAGTCAGAGACAACAAGGGTTCGTGGCAGTCTCTTGCTCTGGACTACGCCAAGAGCGGCCTCAAGTGCACTAAGCTCTGCAGAGTAGATCGAAGTCCCATCCGGAAGGCGAAAGCGCAAGACGGTTTCGCGGGCAACAACAGCTGCCGCCACACGATCTCCATCTTTAGAACCATCTGTATAAAGTGGGTAAAAATGTGCATATGTAGATAAAATTTCCCGGAATGCACTCTTGTACATGTGAGCGAGGGCAGCACTCTTGAGAGAGAGAGAGAGAGAGAGAGAGAGAGAGAGAGAGAGAGAGAGAGAGAGAGAGAGAGAGAGAGAGAGAGAGAGAGAGAGAGAGAGAGAGAAGGGGGGGGGGAGGAGAGGAGAGGCAGGCATTACACACCTGGTAGCCACGGATCTTGCCGTTCTGCTCCTTCTCCAGGGGCTCCTTCCACTCCACGAAGATGGCAGTGGAGTTGATGGCCTCCACCCGCACCTTCCTAGGCTCCCCAGGCACTGCACGCCACACACATACAGGTCAAGGCTTGTCATGGGGAAGGGGACTAGGAGTGACACGGGACAGGGAACAGGGGGACAGGGGGGAGGGAGGAGGAAGTAGAGGGGGAGGGGACACAAAGAGACAAACTGCAGCAAGGATTCCCTGGAGCACGATCTTGCGTTGTTGGAGAGGGGCATTGCTGCTCTTGGGTTGTTGAAGAGGGGCATTGCTGCTCTTGGTTTGTTGGAGAGGGGCTTTGCTGCATTAGTGCAGAGACTGTACATATATAAGGACTGTGTGTGAAGGTACGCAATTGAGAAGAATTTGGTCTTGGTGCTTGGTTTTTGGAAATAGTGCACGCCTGTGTGTGTGTGTTGTGTGTGTGTGTTGTGTGTGTGTGTTGTGTGTGTGTGTGTGTGTGTGTGTGTGTGTATGAATACGTGTGCGTGCCGGCATGAATGTGTGAGTGTTTTGCGTAGTAGACCGTCTGAGAGTATATACATGACTGCAAGAGAGGCAGTGTCCATTTCTACAAGAATGACGTCATGGGGTGGGCAGTCTAGACCAGGGAGTCCCTACTGCAGCCATGGTAAGTCTATCCTCCCTGAGCTTTGGACACGGGTCTAGAGTCAGCAACACTTGCAGCCACACAGGGAGGCCCTCAAGGCAGCCTCAGTCTGGCTGTGGATTATCTTGACCAGCCTCACAGATGCATGTCATGCGTGCCTCTCTACTGGCAAGTCGTGTTGTGGACCAACACGGGTGAAATCAAAGTGCCCATGCAGTGGTTTGCTACCTACACATCTATTCAGAAAGACTAGGCAGGAATCATCAGTTCATTACTATCAGTGAGACAGTCTTCAATCAGAGGAAAAGTTGAAGACATTTAGTATTTCTTTGTACCACAGAGTTGACAACATGCCAGATCTGTCTCAGACAGGAAATAATTGTTTAAACAGAAGGATAATTCATTGCAAGAAATGTTACAGGCTATTCATTCATTATTATTATTATTATTATTAATATCATTCATATTCATAATCAAAACAGCTACAGAGTTGGATAATTTCATACTGCTACAAAGTTATTAAAACAATATTCAAGTTCTAAACAAAAAGGAAAATAAATAATGCTGATGGTTTCATACGGGATGAGTGAGTGATTGTGTGAAATCAGAAATCAAGCACTAACATTCAAATCAAACTTTAAAAAAACCCACACAGAACGAACAAAAAAAGAAAACAAAAGGTAAAATCGCAGGCAAAATCCGATGAGATTAGAAATTTGTCCAAGCAAGTTTTGGTTTAAACCAAAGAGGTATCTTCATACTTACAGTTGATTAGTAGAGGTTAGTTTTCCCATTCCCAAAGATGGGAAGTCCAAGACCCGAACTCAGAGGACAGCGAGGTCTGATTCACCTCAGAAAGGCTCACGCCAGACAAGCAGACAGGGAGACCCAGTCAAGATCAGACACAGGAGGAGGAAAGGCAGAGGAGGAAAGGCAGAGGCGGAAGGAGTGGTGGCACAAAGGGCAGGGAGGCTCTTATGTTCCAAGGTCTTCCACAAGGGTGACTACTGCAGGCCGAAAGAGGTGGCAAATCTGCCGGACAGCCAATCATTCCATTGGTCATTTGCTTTCCCAATAGCTAATCCAACTTAGATTCAAGCAAAGCAAATATTTCAGGGCGATTAATTTCTTCAAGTTATATAAGAATTTACTGGTCCTTTCTTATTTTCTTTTCGGTACAGTTCAAGCTCCGACATCTTTTAAACTCGTCGAGCATCAATGTTAAATACACATTTCATTCAAAAAGAAATTTTTGACTTAAAACATGCATGAAAAATTGACACCATATTGAGCGGTTATTCTCTGAGATTGCTGTGCTTTGCACGACAGCCCCCCCCCCCCCCCCCCCCCCCCCCCCCCCAATGCCACCTTGAAAACAGACACATGTGTGAGAGAAGGGGGAGGTACGGGCAGGCAACGCATGCAAGCAGTCAGGTTGGTTTAGAGGGATATGGGTGCAGCAGCGAAGGGTTCGCTAGCATGGGGAGTGGGTCCCACCTCCACGGAGGAGCAAGAAGAGCAAAGCCTAGCTGTGGCTGGCTGACTGCTTCTCATCCTCCTCCAGGACTCTTTGCAAACTTTCAAGTGTCAGCATCACTTCAGACAGGATGCCACGTCCAAATGCTGGGCGCGTTTTGAAAAAGGACATTACTGCACACATGAACTTTGATATTCATGGGACACTACTACTGATGTGAGAGGAAAAAGATGACACCACCCATCCCTGTACCAAGACTTCCAGTCAGCTCTTAGTCTGAGATGAACTTTCAAAAGCGACACCACCTTTTCAACAGCACCACACAATACATGTATTCCAGTAACTACAAGAATTTCTTACTCCACCGCTACAGTTTATCGAGCCAAATCCAATCACATTTCCTTTCATCCTTGTCTTTTGAGACTACTGCCCTGGAATCCAAACTAACAATCCTGACCAATGCATAGTTCGAATAAACAAAACTGTAAGCTTGTTTCAGAAGCGGTGCTTAGAACTAGAAAGCACTACAACCTTGCATCGATCTTTGTGAAAAGTGCGTTTCCAGTGATGAGAAACGTGCGTACACACTCTTAATTACCTGGAGACTTGAGGCATGCATGGCAAGACATCCACTAGGGCACATAAGAGCATCAAAATCTCCAGTCATCAGTGCTTACATGCCATCAGTTTTCTCTTCAAATTTCAAGTGCTTCAGTCAGTTCCGACCCGTCAAAAACTGGATGCATAGCTGAAACCTAGCACCCCATGCCTTACTTTTCATTTTCTAGAGCCAAGTACTCATGTCGCCATGGTAAACTTGTAGTCAGGGCCTCCATGCATTGGGAAGAGCATCAGCATCATGCATCTTTTGTTTGTTGCCCTCATCAGAGTTATCCATCTAAAGACCAAGTTTGTATGTCCCTTAACTCATTGAGCCATGATCATCAGGCAAAGCCGATGATGATTAATGGTGCAAAATGTCTAAAAAACTCATGCTTTTGATAAACTGAAGACTTTGAGATGGGGATGGGGGTGGGAAAACAAATTTAAACGTGTCTCTCGTTTGCATCAATGAAACAATTCAAAGATCCCACTGTCAATTCCATCATCAATGTAAAAACATTTTTTCAGCAGTGGCGAGGCCTTCAAGTGGACAAGATTTTGGAAATGATGAGAAAAAGAGTCTTGATGAGGATGGATGAGAAGTGTCGTCTGCTTGGGTAAGGCAAAGCCAGGAGTTCAAGAAGTAAGTGCCACCAACTTAGAATTAATTCAACGATCAAAAAAAAATTATCAACAAATCTCACAGAAACAGTGAGCAAGATGAGGAAAAATTCCAACCACCTGTTAATAACGTATCAACCGCAAAAAGTCAAGAAATTTCTAACAAAACTCCACTCAGCCACTAAGTCAAGATGAGCCGAGAGAGAATGGGGAGAAAACAGCTCTTCCCAGCACAATGCGAGAAAACGCAGCAAGGTAGGTAGGTAGGTAGGTAGGTAGACAGGTAGCGAGTGGGGTTATGCTGCTCCGGTGGGATACCTACCGGCTTCATCTGTTTGGACGATCACAGGCTGAGAGGCCGGTCCATCCCCCACTTCAGTGAAGGCCAGCACCCAAATCTTATAGTTTGTCCAAGTACTCAGGTTCTTGAGGACATAGCTTTGCTCATCTGGGCCAACAGTTATTTCCGTGGCCTCGGTGTCAGGGAGGCCAGAATCGCTCTCGACATAATAAATCCTATAGCCCTTGAGTTTGCCATTACGCTTTTCCTGCAGAGGCACTTTCCAAGTCACTTCAATTTGGTGTGCGTCTAGAGGTCTGCCGCTAACTGCCTGTGGAGGGGCTTCGGGGACTGGGGAGGGGAGAAAAAAAGGGGGGGGGATGAAAAGAAATAAAAATCAAAATAAAACATGATTTGACGACGATGACAAAGAATCACCAGAACTGAAAAGTTGGTGATTTCACGTGCACAGTGTCAGTTAGTCATGCAGAATCATGTTCAGCATTGGAAGAGGCAGATGGCCTGCACACTTCCAATGAACGTGAATGGAAATTTCATCCGTAATGTTAAAACTGCAGTTTGAAATGCATTCAAAGTCATCTTTCCCATCTCTGCTGACACTACGATGCCTTATGCCATTTCAATGTTGGGATTTCTTGCGTTTTTAAACAATCAAGTAATGCCAAAGTCATCAGGTCAGTTACTTGCATTTGTATCATTATCCAAGACGATATCTCAAAGTGGGAAAGATGACAGTGACAAAATATTCCCTATTTGTACGAGATCAATACAACAACATGCTCCGACTATGGTTAGCCTGATGAACATTTCTACATCTGTGATCATAACTGACATGGCATGTGTGCAAGCATCATAACTAACATTGGGTCATCAAAGCAGCCAAGTGCTGTAAAACAACGGGGTTCAAGTAGGAGGCTGACACTGGGAACAAGAGCACATACATGAAGTAAACAAGGAACATTACAACACTCCTCTCTGAGAAGCTAAGGGTGGAAGGAGTACTGTAAAACACTCATGTCAACGTACAACCACTGGGTGAAAGCACATGGGGGTGGGAAATTAAACCAACAACAAACACTATGACACATTTCTTAACAAATACACCACTGAGCTACTGTCTAGTACACAGAATGTCCACAGTACATTTCTGGTCAACAGCTAAAACATCATGGACCAAAAGGTCACAAATACACTGGAAAGTTCAAGGAACAATGACTGGGAGCACATGGTACACTCTGACAGTGGTGCACAAGAAGCACAGGTTCACCACAATAATGCACCGGGTAAATCAAAATCACAAGAACGTTAGGTGGGAATACGAGCAGGGGAAGACTTACAGCAGAACTGCCCCTACTTTCCCCTGCACATGCCTGGACTTTAGGGTACACCATGTTTAACGTCAACACTGGACTACGGGTCAGTGTGAAGGTCCTCTTACACAAGGACTCATAGGCACTGACTGCGCTATCAAAAACTCAGCATGAAACTGTTAAGTACGAAACCAGGTTGCCATAAATGCTCACACAGCAAACTTCTTCTTAGACTCTCTTCAAACCCAGTAAAAAGCAAAGCAGAACATAGCAACCAAAGGTTGTCTGTCTATCAACCACTCCAATCCCAACATAATTTACCATGGTGATGAATACGTACACAATCTTCAGCACTGGAAAACAACCTTCAGTCATGTTTCAGGCAAGGTACTGTTGATCAATTGCTTGACCAGTTGGTTGACTATTTTAAGTTCGATCGATTTTCTTTGAATGTGAATCCACTTTCTTTAATTTCAGAGCGGGTAATTTGCAAACTCAACATTATTCTTCAACGTTCAAGTTCATTTAATAAAATTTTCATGCCTAGCATCACAAGAGGATCGACAAAACCCAATTACGATAAAAGAACACACTCCTAAATCATTCAAGTCGCAAGATGACACTCAAACACCTCATCAGCAAAATTTGTCATCTGGCATATGCACCTACTTTTCCTTACCTTGATGGCCAGCTCATCCATCCCAGTGGCCAAGGCTATGGCTCCATTGATGAGAGAACAAAGGAGAAGAGAGAACAACCGAGGGAACTAAATGCCAGGCACGACAGACCAAGAGTGATGGAGGGGGTGGATGGGACACCCCAAGACATGGAAGCCTGGGGTCTCCACTCCACAGATCAAAGATGTGGACTTACCGAAGGGCTGAGTCCGGACTTGGATGGTTGGGGTGCGAGGACCCTCGCCTCGCATCGACTTTGCAGACACCTGCAGAGAAGACATTAATGACTGGCGTCAGGCAGACTTATGGCGAACTGGCAATAAAATCTGATTACATTTGATTCCCAGATTGACCTAATGCAAGATAAGACATGAGCCCAACTATCAAGACAGTTCTTCTTTCTTTAAAAAAAAGATAGAAGAATAGTAGTATGAATAAGAAGAACAAAAATATTTTACAATCATGAAATGAATATTGTCAACATGATGGAAGGTTTAGGAAGTTCCTTTCACAGGACACTTTTTGTGTGTGTGCATATCATAGGCATTGAACCGACACTCTCACAGTCACATTGAGGGGAAGGTGCATCACAGATGTTCATCTAATACATTCATACTCATTCAAATTAAATAAATAGCCTTTCTGGCTTCTTTGGCCCCAGTGCCAATGGTCTAATGCCTACTCCAACTTGACCAAACAAACTACATCATTTCATCTCATTCTACTTGGTAACTACTTATAGCCGGCAATAGTGACTGGAGTTGTGTCATCAGTCTTTGATATGATGTGCTACACTGTATGAAATAATAGCAATCTTTGCAATATGTTCAAAAAGTAAAGCTAGCTAAGTCTGCAAAGCCAATTCCACACTCTTAGCAACTCTTTTGTACAGACGTCTGCGTTTGCCTACACTTGCCTGCGGGGTGTGTGTATGTGTGTGTGTTTGGTGTGTGTATGTGTGTGTGTGTGTGTGTGTGTAGTATGTGTTTGGGGCGCGGGGTTGGTGTGTGTTATGTGAGCGTGCAAGTGTTCGCACAAGTGTCTTACCACCCCCACCTCACAGCTGTCTCCTCAGCCTGTCTGCAAGGCGTCTTCCTGGACGGTCCCTCTGCCCATCTGTCATGCTTACCTGGATGTGGTAGACGGTGTCTGGGGTCAGATCTTCCAGCATGTACTTCTCCACTGGAGGTCTGATGGAGACGCGCACGTTTTGGCGGAAGTGGCTGTCATTGTAGTAGAGCTCGTAGCTCTCGATGGAGTCCGCCTCCTGGGGGGCGTCCCAGTTGACCATAATCTGGTTGGGGCCGATGGCATCGGCATGCAGGTTGAGAGGCTGGTAGGGCACTGCGGGTAGAGAGATGGAGCGTGCCACTCAGTCACCAGTCGGCATCCTGTCCCCCTCCCCTCCCCCCTCGAGCAAGGGACACAAACCAGAGCGTGAAAGTCACTGCAGGCCGGTTGCTCTGACGTGTCTGACGTTTGTTTCCAGCCCCTAGTCGTCAAGTGCTTTGTTTCCATCTCTTTACATGGAGAAACTGTTTCGTGGAAGCGAAGAATTAAGCAGCTGCTTAGCAATTCGGTCTCAGGTCAAGACTTGCCCAAAAAATATTTCTTTCTCTCTTTCTTTAAACGATCACATTTTGTAGCTTTCATCTACTTCCTAGTCAACTTTCTACAATGTGAAAACAGCTGTGGACAAAAGAGAAAATACAAGGGGCTGAAAACATTGAATTTAACATGAATTTCAACAACAAAAAAGGTTACACGTAGAACACTTCAGAGGACAACAATGCCAGAGACAAAACGTTACTGATCTGCAGGACTCAATACGCTGACAAAACAAGTTTGAAGGGTAAAGTATTCTACAGTGTAATGGGACATTTCACAGAGAGAACAACTTGATCTATGAAAAAGGGGCCCTACCCAGACAACTATGAACGAGGAGTTGCTAACTGCAGCCTCCAACTCAGTCACAAGCAAAGAAAAGTTGCACACACGAGAAGGACCAGATCCCACTCATGATTACAGACCAATCAGTTAAAAGGCAAGAGACGACTAAGGATCTCGAAATGTAAAACACTTTCAGGTCGACTGGAAATAGTTTTGCACAAAATTTTCTGGGAAAACCACAACTACAATTAAGACAAGAGGAATCTTCTCGCTTCTGACGATAGAAGTAACAGACAGAGGTGGATAGTATTGATCCGTGGACTATCCTCGGGCTCTGGAATCCAAAAAGATCAAGACAGAGCTTGGATGTCAGCTTCGTCTTCAAAAGACGTGGTTGTTTTCCCAGGAGTGACATCTAGAGAAATCAAACTGAAAGGGCAAGAAACAGAGTGAACCAGCCCGTCGAAGAATACAAGATGGCATCCTAGAAGTACCAGGATTTCACAAAGACTCTCCTGAAGACAGAATGAAAGTGGAAGCCACGGTTGTAACCATCCAACACCAGGTGGTCAAGAAGAAGGCGGGTGGAGTAGGCAGGAGGCGAGGGCTGGCTGCCTCGGTGCGAGAGGGGGCTGCGGTGAGACAGGAAGGGGAGGGACACAGACGAACACACGGACACTGGCCAGCGTGGCGTGAACGCAGCAAGCGCGCGGCGGCACAGAGCTGACACAAGCAGGCAGCGCTTTTCACTCGCAGCGCGGCTGCAGTCCAGTCCTAGACGCCTAGCGCATGGCCACAGCGTACTCGCACGCAGCACTCGCACGCATCCTGGAGGCTGCAGGAACCAGCATGCAGCACGCCCACACCCACGTCCACACACAAGCACGCACACACGCACACACGCATGCACGCAAGTCGTATGTATGCATGCATGCACACGCACGCACACCCGACTATAGTAAAACCTTGCCCTTCCTAAGGAAACCCTGGCATGCAGGAAAACGTAACCTTCCCTGCCTACTGTTACATGAGTTCAACTATGGACAAGTACACGACCATACACATGCTCACCACCACCGTACTCTCTCTACATTCCACATGGACTAACATTTTCTGTCTCTATGGGTCATGGTCTTCAAAAGATCTGTACTTACGGCTGATGGAATGGGTAATCTTAATAATTTCATATCGAGAACCACCCAAGCATACTCTATTATAAATATCAGCATCCCTACTAGATACATATTTTCTAATATAATGAAAACATAAAAAAGAAATGAAGGTTGTAATGAAATGTACAATATAGGCACGAGCTGAATAATAACAAAATAATAACAAATCAAAAGAAAAGAGTGTCACGAGATTCACTCTTCTTACTATTCAAAAAACAAAAAAAGCATAAAGACTGTGTGTTTACTTAATAACAATGGTTTAAAAGTAATAAAACAGACTCAACTTCACATGAACACGTGAAGTCTAGATTAAATAATGCTATAATAGGCAATGATAAAATCCAGTGCGCAACAAAGTGTAACCATGACAATGTAATTGATTATCAATCACTTCACACCATGCCATCAAACTCCAAGACAGCAGACAGTTCAAGTGTTAATTTACAAAACAAAGGGTGGGAAATTTGAAACACAAAAATGATTCCATGATTTTCAAATGCCACGGAAGGTGTTTTCATGCGGGAGGCATCAACGATGAAAGGGTTTTGTAAGAGTTTACAGCTCTTTAGAATCGGGTAGATGACCTTCAATACTCCGTTAATTTAGTTCATCTGTCCACTTCAATGCAATCAACAGTAATCATGACAAATTTACTCTGAGATCACAATAAATTCAATATGAAAGTTTCTGAAACCATGTTTTTGTTAACTAGGTACCGTGAGTGTACCAGATCTTAGAAAACAGTTTTCAGATTAACAATTATATATCACATACCATATTTTGTCCATTACGTTGAGCAGCAAGTTGACTTGCTGTGTGAGATCCTACACCAAAAGGATGCCACCATGTCCAGTTACTCAAGCCTAAACAGCGCCTCACAGTACTACTGTTAGTCTACATTATGAGGTATTCTAATGTTGTCATTTATTATTAATTAACTTAAACCCAAAACAAGGGTAACAGCTAACTGTCCAAGGTTTTGGAAAAAATAACCGAACTTCATTAACTGAGAATGGAACAAAAGAAAAAAACTGAAACACAAATCTTCACAGGCCGTGAAGGAAGCCAGGATGCTTTCCTTGTCTTCAAATCAAAATAATAATACGGAACTCTGACAGAACAGAAGAAGTGTTAAGATCACAAGTCTGACTGAAAGGAAACATTGTACAGAAGGAATTAATATATCATGGAGCTGTCAAAGACTCTCACCTTGGTAACCCGCTGTGGAGTGTGGAAGGAAGAAATATTAAAAATCCAGAGTTAATGCAAGGCAACAAGGGTGGTTAAACACATTCCACTATCAGACATACGGGCTGCAGCCATTGTCTAAGAAACGCTTGCGCTTAGTTCTTACAGCAGATGTGGCAGTATGTTGGCAGAGATCAACATATGGCCATCGCACTTATGCCCTTGCGTCTTTCGCTGCCTAGAGACTGCATTCGCTTGATTGCGCATATTGACAACAAACAGCTACAAACATTACAGAAATCGCTACGCCAGTTACGTGAGAAAAGATTCCATTTGTGAGGTGAAAAACTTTGGGAAGAGGTAAGAGGATAAAGCATTTAAGTGACTTCTCCATTAGGCACAAAATGAATTCATACATAACGTGATCCACGTGACTCAATGAACATGATAATGTGGGAATGAGAGGTCGAGAGGAAACACTGAAGCGATCTCATAAAGAGCCGACACAAATGGGAAAAGATGGCACTGCTGGTTTGGAGAAGGGTGCAGCTCTTGTACGTGGCTAATGATAAAAAGGTCTGATGAGGGGTGGGCCTCATTCTACTACACAGAGCAAATGTGCAGTCCTAAATCGTGGGAAATGCAAATCATATGACCACTACTCTCTGTAGTACTAGTCATGACGAGCATGTTGACATATTAACATTCATGATTCACATCGATGTAATAAATATGCATACACACATAAAATGCATAGCAAAAATCATGCGGTCTAATTCGCATATCTGACAGGCAGCAGCGCAAAAATATCTCATTGGCAGTTGGATTCGAGTACAAAGGAACACATTTAGAGAGGGAGAGAAAGACAGGCAAGCAATCTGTTCTCAACAGGACAGACAATCGAGATAGCAGCCAAGTTTGCGGCATACCAGTTGTTTGGGGAAAGTCGGTAAAACAACACCAAACTGCCTCCTGCAGAGACACGGCCAAGAGAACGATGCAAAGATGCAGAGTGCATGCAATCAAACCTTAAAGAATACAGTGTGTCAAAACCGAAAAAAAAGGAGTAATAACTGGCATAAAAACTTTCCAGCAATATCGATGTAATATATATAATATATATACATATAGACAGATAAAAAGGAAAGTCGAGGAGGACTCGAGAATGGTTTTTGGGTTTACCACCTTCTTCCGGTTGCACGCAAGATGTGCATTGTCACGCACCTTGCGTTTTGTTAGTGCGCGCGCGCTCGCCCACTTACCGTCAAACACGGGGCGATGGGAGGCGACTGAAAGTACAGTCATGTAGGAATCATCCACAATGCCACCTCCGGCCTACAGACACTAGCATAGTGGGCCTTGGGGCCTGCAAGCGGCACCAGGGCACTGCACTGCACGGACTGCACGGCACAGAGGGGCGGGGTGTGTGGGGAGGTTTCTGGGTGGGGGAGGGGGGGTTGCACAGATGCTGACAACATGCCTGCCAGCCACAGGGAGGGGAAGAAGAGAGGGGAGTGGGGATGAAGTGATGGGTGGGGGAGTAAGGGTTGGGTGGGATTGGACGCAACCAACAGCAGATTTCTAGCGCATGGCATTGGACTGAGGGGGCAGCTACGCTACAGACGGTGGCAGGGGTGCGAGTGGACAGTCGAGTCGACGGCTCTTCAAGCTGGCTTCAACGGTCAAAATAACCACAAATTCATGAGTTGTCGATACCTGAACTTTAAGCAATGCATTTAACTTTAGCAGTGCCAGTGAATTTACGCCGATGTCTCTCAAAGGAATTCCTGTCTGCATGCACTTCAAGCCAACACGGTTCTGTCAAAGGTACTTTTGTTTTTTAAACACTGCAAAAGAATAAATCCACATACAATCTTTTGAGATTAATATGGGGAGTTTTGTTAATGTGGTGTTTTTTTGTTTGTTTGTTTGCAGGTTTTTAAGAATTAAAAATGTCTCCAGGCTGAGGTCTTCACTTCGCCCTAGGCAGGATGAGAAGACAGCGTCTGACCATGGACTGACCACAGGTACCCCTGCCGTGGGCACTGAGCAAGGTACGCAGCGACCGCCTGCTGGGGACTATGCAAGGCATTCCATTGTCGGAATAATGCACAAGATTCACATCTCTGGCATTCCCAAGACAAGTCCACAATGCACAGGAAATGCATCAACTGGTTACTCACTTCACAACAAAACGAAACCAACAAGTAACAACACAACAGCCAAATACCATTCCAAGTCAGAACACAAACTTCAATGGAAGAACATAACATCTCATTAATTAAAATCAATGCAGCGATTAGTGAGAACAGTTGTATAAATGATCAATTGTATGATACGATTATGACAAGATTTATTCTAACATGTCAGGAAAATTAGCAAAATACTTGCAGTAATCCTCTTCTTGAGCTACAAATGATGAAAACGTACAGCGACACTGATTCTCTTGCAAAAGTGAAGGCAATATAACTTTTGCACCTACTTCATACCTCAAAAATGTGAAAGGTAAGTAACTTCTTGCAGTGAATCTGATGCCATCCAATACATTATTCCCGTGTAACTAGCACTAGAGGGGTTTTATCTAAGATCACTATTAAGTCATTCCAACAAACTAGTCTCTAAGTCGAACCACATTGGGGCAGTGAGTTGTTTTTGTTTTCGAGAGTAAACATCGCCTTATAACTTTCTCAAGTGTCGAGGGAAATAGCCAAGATGAGTTAAAATTTCACGGCGTGTCAAAATATTCCGACAGGCCTTTGTCATCACTATTGGAAAGACCAAACAAAGAACTGCCACTCTCTCTCCAAATGGAGGACAACAGGCCCCATGTGGTTCGACTCTCTACCCGTCAACTCATTGTCATGCACGGGACAAAATTCACTCAAGGCTCGGGACAAACCATGCTTCACGACTCACTAGGCATGCGACTGGACCAAAGGACGACTGAAAAGGGGGGACTGGGGGCTTCTTGCAGAGGGCCGAAGGGCGGCCTCGCTACTGCGCATGTCGCCTAGGACAAACCAAACGCGCGACTGTCGCTTGCAGCGCTGCGCTCTCAACGCGGAAAGCAAACCACGGCAAGGCAAGGCACTTCACGAGACAGGCACTTCAAAATGCGTCATGACATCTACAAGGTCTCCACACATCAAGTCCAAAATGCATCAAGATCCATCATCAACCAACTTAGCCGCTCAGTCGCCTTCTGGTCAACGGCCCAAACGATCAGCGACCAATGGACCAACCGACTGGCAAGACTATCATGCAAGGGCAACAAAGGTCACCGTTTCTTCAGGGGGCAGGAGGGTGGGTGGGCGGTCAAGCAAAGCAATTGACCGAGGGGCAGGCATACCTCCTTGGGTGGTCAAGACCTGGATGGGGTGGGACATTGGGCCCTGCCCGATGGAGGAGTAGGCCAGCACGCTGATGGTGTAGGTGCGGTTGGGGTCCAGGCCGCTGATGGTGGTCAACCGGTTGTCGTTGGTCACTTCCAGCTGCTCCCACATGAAGATGGGCTTCTCTGGCTTCAGCGTGTAGAACACCTTGTAGCCCTGGAATATCGACACAGTTCCTCTGGTCTGTCTTCAAGTCTAAGTTTTGCCTTCGGTGTGTCACACTAATGTTCATTAATCTGTGACAGTTCGACTTGTGTTGACGTTATGAAGTTACTGTCCCTATCTGCCGCATTTCAGTGGCTCTATTTTATATACTGGACGGAGAAAACAGAATTAGAAAAAGGTTTTAATGTGTTTTGAGGGTTTCATTTCAGATCAATCAATGCATACCCCTTCTAGATTTTTCATTGTTAAAAAACAAAACGAAACAACATAACATTCCACTAGCATAGCAAATTTCACGTTCATAACTCTCTCTCTCTCTCTCTCTCTCACACACACACACACACGCACGCGCGCGCACACACAATTATGCATGCAAGCAAGCAAGCGCGCGCGCACACACACATGCACATAAACACACACAGACATACCCAAGTCCTATCAACCTGCTTATCTTCAGAAGCAGCCGGCAGTCAGGGATACTAATTGAGATGAGGAGAGAGCCCTGGCAGAAAGTTAGTGTTACCCTACTTTTCTCTAACTCCCAGTTCTCCTTCCCTGGGCCTGCAACTCTGGGGGAATGAGAGTAATTGCTGGAGATTGGTCACTGCAGGCAGGGGGAGGCCGCTAATGAGGAACTTGGCTCCCTGCCGGCGCCAGCCTCCCTGCACAGAGCCCCAATATAGGCCCATGGAGACTGGACTTCACTGGGGTACCCTAACTTGGAGCGCCACAACCTTCAAGAGCTGTACATGCCTTCATGTTTCCCAATAGGACCTGTGCACTCGACATTGTACTGCATGCAGTTGCTTGGGGAATCGGAAGTCTGCGGGTCGCTCTAATAAGGTTTCTGTCAGATATCGTCCATTACGTTGCATAGAAAGAACGAGGGGTAAAAAAAGTAATGTGTTGCAAGTAATTGTTCGCTAGGAGAGACGGTACTCAATCCATGTTCGAGCCCACACATTACATTGCGTAAAACCCCCCGAGAATCTCATTAGTAGAAAGCAAACACGAGAAAACGGACACATGTAGGAAATAATCACTCGTGCACACAGTGCACACGTAAGGGGCATTAAGGTCTTAGGCTACCTTGAAAAATTATGATTTTCTCATAATTATGAGTTTTGAGAGGACCCCCAGTTTTAGACGCCACAAAGTCTCAGCTATGCATGGATGTAAACAATAAACTTGTCAAAGTGGCGGAAAATGATGAAAATTGTCATTTATTATGCATGGTATAAACAGTTTTTTGTGCTGTCAAATCAGCTGATGACCTAATTAATATTCAGTAACTCATAACTTCCCTATTTTTCATCATAGAAACATAATTCTTTCACCAAATTGCTCCATTTTCATCACAGTTTTATGTTTGAAACGATCCCTATAGTTTTCTATGGATGAATTTCATTGGATGATCAGAGTATTATAATGNNNGACTACATATTTACATATAGCAAGTAGAAACTTTCCACACTTGCCATTTTTAGTTTGTATTATGCAACTAACCAGTCTCAAAGTGATCTGATGATGCATAGATTAGTTTTTTGATGGTTTTTGTGTTCTAATTACGGTGGGAAAACAGTAATAAAAGCACAAAAATATAGTGAATTTCTTATTTATCAAACAACTTAGAATTTTAGGTTGATTGCATATGCTTTTGCAGTCCAAATGAAATGGTGCAAATGTCATTTTTCAGTGTTGGATAGAATTAGAGATATCATTGTTACAAGTTGGGTTGTTTTCACTGGCGGCCATCTTGTTTTTTCTGTAACCATGGCAACCAGAAAACATCTGTTTGTATTTTTTTCTTGGCTAATGTTAATATAATACTATCATATAAAAAGATGTGAAATATATGCTAACACAACACATTTTCCCTTGAGACTAGCCTAAGACCTTAAAACATTAACCCACATCCCAAATCCTAAAACATAGTCCCCCAACACCCCCAATCACACACACTTCCTTACACAGCCTACCTGGATGATGCCGTTGGGGATTTCCGGCTCATCCCAGGAGACCACGATGGTGGTGGAGCTGGCGGCCTTGGCGCGGATGTGACGGGGCGGGCTGCCCGGGGCTGTCAACAGGAAAGGAACAACACTGAGTCTCGCTATCTGACAGCGCAACAGCACAGTACTGCATAGGAGAGCACAGCACTGCACTGTGCAGCGCAACACAGCACAGCAAGCCCCCAGGCCATGGCAGGGGCTGCAGGACACACTGCATGCAGAGGGACGCGGCCAGAGTGGGGGGCAGAGAGAGAGCGACACAAATCACAGATATTATATTCAGCACAATGAGAGATGGACTGATGGATGCAAACACATGCTTGAAAAGAAATTCATAGAGTAGCGTCAGGCCTTTGGGTATCCATGGCTCAGTCGACAACGACGTAGACTTGTTACCATTAACACAATACAGAGAGCGCCAGGCGATTAAAATATACTGCAATATGCAACAAAATAAACTTAAAATTAACGTCAATTCATTTTACACAGAAACTATTTTACAAGTATGGTTGTTACTCATAGATACGTTTAAACCCACTGGGTAAAAAGCACAAAAAAGAACAGACAAAACTGCAACTCAACAAGCAAACCAAGTCAGTGAAGAAGAGCATTTACAAAAGTCTTCGATGACACCTTACGTGTTAGTGGCAGTGCAAGCGGCCGTGAACTCAGACGGCTATTCAGTCTTTGTGCGGCATTAGCAACAAACAGCATTTTAGCAGTGCGGTAAGTCTCGAGTGACAGCGAGTGATTGCAATTTATCAAACACACCATGCCAGTATGCTGCAAGCAAGTACCCATGCTGAAGTGACTATTAGCACTCGATTTCCTTGATGTCAGGCCTGCTGTGTGGAGCAGTCGACGGCGAAGAGTTTCTACATGCGCCCCAAGTCTATTCTTGTCGGGTAAAAGCCAAATTATTGCGTGTATGTACTCTAGCCAGGCACATACGTTATGAAGACTACGAGACTGCGTTGGTCTAAAAACTACAAGTTGGTGCTCTCTCTCTCTCTCTCTCTCTCTCTCTCTCTCTCTCTCTCTCTCAGTCTCATACACGCACGCGCGCGTGCGCACACACACGCAAGCATGCAGACGAGTGGCCGAGCGACTCCACAGTTGACTCAAGCTAGGAGGACGATGCCAAGCGTTACTTGAGTGTGGGGCGGCCTCTAGAGGACGACCTGGGAGTTGGGTGTGTTTGGTGTAGGAGTATGGATGTGGGGGTATGGGCATGAGGTTGGATGTGTATGGTGTGGGGGTATGGATGTGGGGGTATGGGCATGGGGTTGTATGTGTTTGGTGTGGGGGTATGGGTGTGGGGGTATGGGCATGAGGTTGGATGTGTATGGTGTGGGGGTATGGGCATGAGGTTGGATGTGTATGGTGTGGGGGTATGGATGTGGGGGTATGGGCATGGGGTTGTATGTGTTTGGTGTGGGGGTATGGGTGTGGGGGTATGGGCATGGGGTTGGGTGTGTTAGGTGTGGGGGTATGGGCATGGGGTTGGGAGTGTTTGGTGTGGGGGTATGGGTGTGGGGGTATGGACATGGGGTTGGGTGTGTTTGGTGTGGGGGTATGGGTGTGGGGGTGTGGGGGTATGGGCATGAGGTTGGGTGTGTTTGGTGTAGGAGTATGGGTATTCAGGTAGGTGGGTTTTGTCACCTAGAAGAAGAGTAATGTATGTGGGAGAGGGCGAGGAGACGCGAGTCTGGTTACCAGAGTTCATTCAGTAGGAGAGGGTTGAGGGGTGAAGAGGAGGAAGGTGGAGGCAGAGAGAGGGTGGTGGGTGGAGGCAGAGAGAGGGTGGGGGGTGGAGGCAGAGAGAGGGTGGGGGGTGGAGGCAGAGAGAGGGTGGGGGTGTGGAGGCAGAGAGAGGGTGGGGGGTGGAGGCAGAGAGAGGGTGGGGGTGTGGAGGCAGAGAGAGGGTGGGGGGTGGGGGAAGGACGGGGACATGTGGCGTACACTTGGCACTTCCAAGTCAGAGAGGGGGGAGATGTGGAGGTGGAGGCAATAGGCTTTACTCACTAATGCTGTCAGATGTCAAATACTTTTTCTCTCTCTCTCTTTTTCTTATAGGGAACAACATTTGATTATTGGACATTGTGTTCCGAACAGAAGCGTGCATTTCCTCGATTGTTTAATTGCTTTATAAAACAAACCAAAAACAAACCGATTACAACAAAAAAAAACTCATGGGAGGCCATAAACCGTTCCATGCCTTCAAATCTGAAACACCACTCTGTGTTAACACTTGCAACAGGATACCATCACTAGTATTAGAAGTAGTAACTAGAGGGGGGGAGAGGGGAGGGGGGCAGCCCAGTAAACTTAAGGAGAATGTGAAGCAGGTCTCCGTCCTTGCTGGTAGAACGCCTGCACAAACAGCTCCAGACGAGTGGCGAGGTGCAGTGCACTCCCTCGGGAGCCAATCATAACAAGGGCGAGCGCCTAGGGGCCTCCACACTCGGCACGGGGTCCAGCCTGCCTGCCTTACTCCACACTTCGCACCCTCGCTCTTATCGAGGAATCGCCGCACAACGACTCTTGTGCAACCCGCCTTCTCCAAAATAGGTTTTAATGTCTTCGCCATTCGCATCAACTCGTCTTCCGACGTCTTCCGTCACTGCGAAAAGGGAGGGAGGCCGATAACGGCAACAGTGCGTCCGAGGAAATGCAAAAGACATTTGTGGAACGAGCACCTGGTGAGGTTCTGAACCCGGAGGTTTATCTCCAGCTCGGTGTCAGCTGTCGTCCCAGAGGGGACGTAGATGGATGTAGAGTGAGGTGGACTGGGAAACACTGACATCAACGCTTGCCGAGTCGGGATTTCCAGGCGATGCCCACTGTACGTGAACATGTATAAGGAAGAGTAAACAGCTTTCGCAGGCGTGAAAACCATAAAGCCGTGAAGCAGGATAACGTGGACATCTGACATGAACATGTTAACCAGGCAGCGAGGCATCCTGCATGGATTCGAGCACCACCGTGTATGTGCGTGTGTGCGTTCGAGGGGGTGAATGGTGTGTGTGTGTGTGTGTGTGTGTGTGTGTGTGTGTGTGTGTGTGTGTGTGTGTGTGTGTGCGTGTGAGAGAGAGAGAGAGAGAGAGAGAGAGAGAGAGAGAGAGGGGGGGGGGGGGGAGGGAGGGAGGAATGAATCAGCCCTAACTGCTCTGATAATGAATCAGGAAGCCCACGGAAGTGCCGAGGCAGACCGAAGCGCCGTTCTTAGAACAAGATACAATGTATAGGCATCAACACAACAAAACCACTCATGTCTTCACCTCTCGACTGCGGCGTGGCTTTCGCATCCAGTTTTCAACTGTGTAGATGCGCCACTATCTGTACGTTCGAGACATGAAATGTAATGAAACCATGTGCTCTGTTTGCTCTTCCAACACGAACAAGTCATGCAAGCTTGCCATTGCAACTTCATTGGCGTGCCTTATCCGCTATTATCACCTCGTTCCTCCTTCGTCAGGGACGCTGCTTTGTTTGTACATACACGTCAACGCCATCGGGTTGCACGCCGTCATGCAGGGCCCTCTGCGCGCTGCCTTCCCATAAGCTCTTGTTAGATGAAGCACGCACAGAAAGAGCGAAGGGGAAGGAAAGAAGAAAAAAAAGACAAGGTAGAAAGTCTGCTACCATCTGTGAAGTCCACGGCGCCAAGAATAACAGGTCTGGCAGACCGGAACAGCTAGCAGCCGGGCACCATTGAGGTCGGCACAGCGCCATCTACCTTCCCGCATCAACAAGGAGAGAGGCTACAAACTGCACTACACGCTGGTGCAGCACGAGATCGACGGTGAGGTCCAGGCATCTAACTCCGCTCTAGAAAGACAGAAGGCATCCTTTCTCTCTGCGGTTCTCTCAAGGTGACTTGATTTACTGAGCAGCTCCCCACCGACCCCCTCGTTATTTTCCTCCTGTCTACACTCTCTCCCTTCTCTCTCAGAAGCGTGAAGATACATCACCTTTTCGTCACCTGCCCGTAATGGTGCTAGGAAAGGGGCTGAAGATAAAGTGAAAGAGTTCAGCACAGCTTGGATTAAGTGCAGCGTTTTGTACGAAACGTGAGCACTTATTTCCCAACGATGAACAAGTTATCTTTAACTTTATAACATAACATTCTCAAAGAACACCTCCCTGCGGGCAGTAAAACAATAAACCTAAAAGGCACTCACATATATTTTCTAATGGCCTTTCACTCATCGTCTCTATTCTCTTTAGCGGAGAGCGGAAAGACACACCACTCAAGGCGAATTCAATGCGCCTGCCTGACACTGCGTGAGTCATGCAGCCAGAGGCATACCAGGCTACCTCTGAATTCCACGGGGGATCGCTTCTTGTGCGTATGTTGTGCGATCGCGAGTGGAAACTTTTCTACACAACGAGCTCCAGTGTTCCACCTGCTTATCTGCATCGGCACACGGCGGCACGACGCGGTGGCTGCAACTGCAAGTGCAACTCGATTCAGCAGCCACCGCTGTGACGTCAGTCGACCTTTGACACGGTCTGCAGCTACTGATCAGGTGCAGGTAGGAACGCGGCGTTGATGCGGCACTGAGCGTTTTCCCCGGAGAGCCGAGGCGTGTGGATTATGACTACAGAACTGCGGAGTGTGTCGGCATCAGAGACGAAGCTGTCGGGGCGTGGAGCTACGCTGGGGTGCGGTCCAGCCCAAGGGAGGGTGTGCATCCAGTGTTCAGCAGCTCGCAGACACAGCAGACCTGCGGGAGTCGACACACATCCCCCATTCCCCTGGTGTTTGAAAACCCCATTAGGTAAATGGACCATGCATGGAGTAGAGAAGGGAAGAATCTAACCAATAACATGCGATACCTGCTACGCCATTCAACCTTCGAGTGTGATTAAATAAAGAGCGAATCAGTTGTGGACTGCATTCCAATCAGTAAAATGCAATAAAGACTAATAGTGTCATTTTGCTTGAGGTGGGCGTTGAAGTATCTACAACTTCCTGCCAAAGCATAATAACGAGTCACACACACACACACACACACACACACACACACACACACACACACACACACACACACACACACACACACACACACACACACACAGACGGCAAAACTAACCATTTATATTTGTTGACACAAAACTTGGGTTGACGCACATCACATCATTGGCTGACTGTTGCCACAATACAGCAGAACAAACCCCTCACCCCAGTCAGCCTGATGAACACAGTCACTGAGCTCTTCCACTTCTCTCACGTTCTGCCCTTGCAGCCGCTGAGATGCAGGCTTTAGAATTCAATCCCACACTCAGACTCCACAGACTCCTCCGTCTTCACCTCTCGCTACGTTGGAAAGGAAAATCGATTATCATGGCTGCATGAATGAAGAGCCATTCCGGAGGATTAAGTATGAATTCCAGGGGGTTGGATGACGGGACAGGGCCCGCCTTCAAAGAGATGGGTAGGCGGGAAGGCGATCCGTGACTGAGGGAAGAAAGAGGGACGGGGGAGAGGCGGGGGAGGGAAGGTGCCTTTCAAGACACACCCCAGCAAGACGGGGCAACAGCCTGCTTGCTGCCAGAGCGTGGAACATAGGACAAGGCACCTCCACCAGCAAGCTCTGCCCTGCTGGGCCCACCCGCCCCGCCCGACCCCAGCATCCACGGGCATTGGGGCTAAATAAAGCATCCCCGCATCCTACCTAAGTCCTCCCTCTCCCCCTGCCGCCCCTCACGCAGGCAGGATCAATAGCGATGTCTGTCAGCCGCCCTCCCGGAGCTTTGCGATACGCCCCAGACAATGCAGGGCGACCCGCCACCCACGACGTAGCTCCACGGTTCCCTGTCACGAGGCTTCACGGTGACGACAAGCGTGACCTTCTCAATGACCTATGACATCATAGTGGCAGTCGGCGGCTGGTGGCGGTTTCCCGGACGGTAATGGGTCGACTCCATTCATGACTTCCATGTCTGCACGATCAGTATGGCTCATCCCGTCCGTTCCTCATGACCAAAACAGCCTTTGCGTCCAGCCATCGCATCTTTAGCCACAGAATGGGTTGGTCCTTTTTTCCATTACAGCAATCGACCCGTTTCACATGGCAGACAGCCCCGTGTATATAGATATGCACAATTATCTGTGTGCTGGGGAGACATTCGACATGCGCTACACAAATCATGATCAGATATGGCAGATCCATGTATGTATTTATGTATTGGTTGCTGCAGAGTCACCAGGTAACCCATTATCTTTATCAACACTATGAGCTTATAAGCCTCAGACTAAAAAAAAGTTCATTAAAAATGATTCTGAATGCCCCAGCATTAGAGTGGCCGTGCCGAGGGCAAAGACTTATGAACTCGGCCTGAAACGCCATTTCGTGGACTTCCATTTTACCGGTGTGATTATTATAACGGTTTTGAAAAAAGCAAGCAAGAAGGATTGTTAGCTTCAGCGAAAGGTCCAGAAACACACACAGCATATTTCGCTCGCTGGCTTGCCTGCCTGATGTGATGAAGTCCTAGTGCTAATTTCGCACAGACTTTTGAGCCCTTTCTCTCTGCCAGAAATGAGTCCTACGGCAAGTTGGAGCACTGACGGCGTCCAGCTCATGTATTAAAACGAATCCTCTTGACTCGTCTTGTACGCTTTCTACACTTTGCAGCTTTAACTTTCCTTTCGCTGGAACTTTAATAAATTCAACAAGAATGTAACGAGAAATGTCATTACCAAGACTAGGCATTATCTGGTTGTTATGCTGACACACACTGTCTGAGTGGTCAGCAATTCCCAGGAGGAGCCGATCATTTCCCCTGGGAATCGGCCCACGTGCTTCTTTCCCTGGCCAGACCCAGCAAGGCAATTTCTCAAGTCCAGTCTCTCGAGGAAACTTCAGAGACTGAACGGGTTCTACTACGTCCAGCCTTCTGCAATGAGTAGATGAGGGGCTGCAAGTGGATTGGAGGAGGGATACGCTTAAAGCTGTTAGGGGTTTGGTGATTGGTGGTTATGGTGTTCAGTCTGTACGGGGGAGAGACTGGAGTGTGAGTGTGTGAGTGTGTGTGTGTGTGTGTGTGTGTGTGTGTGTGAGAGAGAGAAAGAGAGAGAGAGAGAGAGAGAGAGAGAGAGAGAGAGAGAGAGAGAGGGAGGCCTGTTCGTGGAGGGGACACCTGGAGTATGCTGAGGGCGCCCAGGCCTCCATGCTGGCTGATGAGGGAGTTGAACCAGCCCTCAGACAGCTGCCAGACCCCAGCAAAGGGAGAGGCATAAGGATGGAGAGGAGGGGAAAGCGGGAGAAAGGCAGGGGAAGGGGAGGGGAGGGGCCCAAGTGGAAGGAACCGTTGAAGACAGACTCCCCGACCCGAGCAGACCTGGAACAGAGCGCGTCCTTCACTGTCACAAGGAACGCTCTCCAGATCCGCACTGCTGCGTCATGGTGTGCAAGATGAGCTCTCCACTAACGGTCTGACGCTCGCAGACGTCTCCCTGGGGCCTTGGGGCTTGTAGCTCCACTTTTCCACAGCCAAGAGAAGTGGAAGGTAACCCGATTACAGATTGGTAAAAGGAACTTCCTCGATGCAAGACAGTTTTAAGTACGAATCTTTTCAGAATTGGCTTAGTAAGTGCTTCCATCCATGTAAAGGCCTCTACACACGTACCGGCTCCCCCCCCCCCCCCCCCCCCCCCCCCCCCCCCCCCCCAGTTTTGCTGCCGATCCGGTCCCGGTTGACTCATTTGCATACAATCCGGCCCGGTTCTTGCCCATAGGGCAAGCTCTATTTTCCCCGACCCGGTCTCGCCCGATTCCTATGCTGGGCGACGCGAGAGCATCTGTCCGCGGCTCGACTGTGCGAGAACGAGGCTACGCTTCGCATAGAAAACGCTGTATTTTGGGGATACTACAAACCCATCCAAAGAAAATTTAAGCCATGCACAGCATTAATTTATCAAAGATGTATGTTGAATGCATTTATAGGTCGTGAAAGCTCCTGCATTTTAAAATTGGAAATGCGGGTCAATGCACCTTCACGCCGGCACGGTTCCACTGCAATCGTTGCGTGTGGCTGTCAACCCGATTTTTACACGCACGGTCAGACCGGATCGGGAGCAAAATCGGCTTGAAAACCGGTACGTGTATAGGCTTTAAGGGCACGTCGGTAATTAGAATGACGAATGTCTTCCCACTAAAATCCGACTTTTCTTCTTCCACGTGAGCGATGATTCACGTCGGCTATTCTGTCCGCCTCAAGCAGAGAGTTTCTTCTCTCCTATTCGTTCCACTCACTGTACATCCCCCCCCCCCCCCCCCCCCCCCCCCCCAAAGCCTGCCCGAAGAACGGAAAATTTTCAGTTGGCAATTGGAAGAGGCTGTGTCGGTTGAGCTCCACAGAGACTGTCCAGACCTCAGAATCTCGCTAAAACGGATGAGCTGTCCGAGGCCAGGTTGCGTGTGATGTACAGCCAGGAAGTGGGGGCCAGAGCTCAGGTCAGCTCTGGCGCACATCCAGCCGATTGGACCAGTCACAGTACCGCCTCGCCCCTTAATGGGGTGCTCTCCTCTCCAACTCAAGCAGGCTGTAGACATTTAAAAAGTACAACAGAGAAGGTTTTGCTCAGCAAGATCATGGTTCGCTGACCCAGGATTTCGGGTTGGCCATGCTTGCTAGCCTTCTTCAGTAATTAGTCCCACACCACGAGAACTCGTCGAGCGGCCGAGAGAGATCCAAGCTTCTTAGAAGTTCACCCCATGCACAAAGCACTTAATGATGAGGACAGCGGTCAAGAGAAAGTCTGGCAGTATTTCCGTCAAAATATCTGTAAGCAGTCCATACTGTTTGCATCCATTAGGATAAACACGCGAACATCCAAAGATTCCAATTGTTCTCAAGCGCACAACTGATAAGATAATAATGTACCCAGAGTAAAATCTGAAGCTTTCCGACATGGACACAAAAAACCAGTAGCACATCCCAGACTCCATTACAGAGAAGCGAGCTATTGCCAAAAAAAGACATGCTCGTTGCTGAGAAGTTTTAATGTTCCACTTCCCGCCTCACAACATCACGTCTTCGTGAAAAAAGGGAAACGTAATCCGCCGGGGCAACAGTTCCAAGAGAATGATGTAAACAATGTAAAGGGGGGCGTGTTTCAACACCCCATATGCTCTTGTATCATGTCCGGGCTCTCCCGGGCTCCTATTACACCAATTAGACGCTGAAAAGCCATGTTAAGGTAATTGCTCGTCCGTCTCTCCGCAAGAGAGGAGGAACAGATAAGGTGCGTGTCGCGTGCGCACAATGAGTCAATTAACCGCAAGGAGTAAAGCACTGGCTTCATCAGGAGACCCACACCCTGATACAGGGAACACGACCATCCGCTTGTCACTTTCCTCGCCGTTTCGCTCTCGTCACGAGCTAGACATATCTCGCACGCCAGGAAGCAAAGGATCGGCTTCACTTGTCAGCACGAAACATTAAATAAATAGCTTGACAGCATGATCTAGATCAAATGCGAACGCATGCATTCGATGGAGAGGGGAAAAATACTGATCAACTGCAATGGTCATGCATAGCTCTGAACTCGGTTTTGTTTCAATCGCTTGAGTCATCGTAAAAAGTACAACCGACTTGGTCTATTGCAATCCGTCGAAAATTCGCAGTGCATTGTTCCTCGCCTAGTAAAGAAATACTGCGAGTACTGAAGTAAGATCTAAGATATTGTAACAGGTTGCCACAACTTTGCTAACTTTGCTTTCTGTGCATGAGCTGCTCCTATTTTCCAGTCTGTCACCATGTGGTCAGTTCGGCTGCCCACTCAGCACTGTTTTCCTTTCATTGTAAACATCGTCTCCAATTCCATCCCCACATCAGACTCTTGGACAAAAATGCCTACTGAAGCCATACCCTCCCATGCCAGCCTCGCCTTCCTACACCTTCTTGCACTTGTACATCTTCTTGCCACCACTCTGTTTCTTCTGGACATCTGGCCCCTCCCAAGGTCTTGGATAGCAGATGTCCACTCTAGCTTCCCCCCCCCCTTTTCCCACGCATTCCTGGAACCACCCCCAATCCAGCACCCTCTCCGTCCCCATGCCACGCCTTTCTCTGGACCCCTTCCCAGAACCAGGCGTTTTCCAGTTTTATGAAATATATTGAGGTGACCGCTTGTGCTTAGAGCAGAGTAGAGTAGAGCAGAATAGAGTACGGACTCATTCTTGCAGCTACTGAATAAATGGATGAAATGGGAACCGACTGGCTCCATGTCCCTCTGCCGCCCATTAATTAACACTTGGGAGGCAGGGGAAACGTTTCCAAAACCTGCACCGTAGCCCCAGCAACGTCAATGCTGGTGCCGCTACAATGTAAAAAAGGTTACTCTTGAGACGTTTTTCTAGAGACAGATTTTTAAAAGGTCCAAGAGCTGACTTTCTGGAAACTGTGTGAAAAGAGAGCTGGGAAATGTGTTAACACCTGAAATACGAAACGACCCCAGGGGACCCCCACACCTATCCGTCTGAGCGTCTTCATCTTTCGAACATTTCTCGCGCACCGCAAGGCAAACTGGGAAGACGAACTGAAAGCTACTCTCCCATTCTACTCGCATACAGCCAGAAAACTTTCCCCTCCGTCGATCATGCGATGCCTAGACGTCATCATATGAAACTGTCTACCCGAGATCTCCGCGGAAACCAAATAAAAAGGAGGGTAGGGAAGCGGGGAGGAAGGAAATGTGGGCATCTCCACATAGATCTGCTGATGATTCCTAGAAAATAAACATGCTGCCCGGGAAATAACTGGAGATTCCCTTCACCGGGGCCGCCCAGCCTGTGGTAGGTAGTGGTGGTGGTTGCCATAGCAACCAACGTTTCCGGGACCAGCGGTCCAGCGAGGCGCAATGGTGCCCCCTTCTTGATAGTTTCTCCAGGCCTGGTGGTAACCAGTCGCCCAGTTTGTTTTCTCGCTGCCATCCGACAATGATTTGCCGGAAAGAAAACACTGTGGCTCCTTAAAAATGCCACAGGTTCCTCTCTCTACCTCACACACCATCCTCCATCCAGTGCGGCATTCTCTCTCTCTCTCTCTCTCTCTCTCTCTCTCTCTCTCTCTCTCTCTCTCTCTCTCTCTCTCTCTCTCTCTCTCACACACACACATTCATTTGCTGGTATGCCTCTCATTCGTGGACTCCCTATTCTGTTAAATTCTTTCAGCTTCACTGACTTTCTGCCAAGAGGAGGAGGGGGGTGGAGGAGGAGATCGTTCGAAACACAGGAATGCTACTATCTTTCTCTCGTTTATGTTGTAAATCAGAGCTTTCCTGTGAGTTACGTACAAGACGTCCCAGGCTGCGTACACACGTTAGTCGTTTCTCCTCAAGTCCCACGTCAGCACATTCACTCGCTTGTCAACACGTGTCAAATCGATACAATCTTTAATCACTTCGTCAAGGCCCGAACGACAACAAATAACGCCATATTTCACAGGGCACTCTGCAAGGCAGGGCGGCCGATGCTGTCGTGGGGCACATCTCCAAGAGCATCAAAACTCCATCCAGAATACCTCGGTCTCGCACGCTCCCGCCTGGCGCACTTCCTTGGCGCCATAACAACTCTCCCCCAAGGCGAGCGAGCACAGCCAAAGGTGAGGAGGGCAGTACCTCGCAGAACTCGAATGGAGAGAGTGATGGAATAGAGAGAGTGCGCAGTCTCCCCTTGCCAAGGAAAATCACAGCACGGCAGAGAGCTGTGTTAATCTGATCGTCACGACTGCAACTGCTGCTGACTCTGGGGGTTTAAAAAATCCCGACCTAGATAAAACGAGAGAGATAGGACGTGGAGGTGTAGGAGCCCGTGACGTGACCAGCAGATGCAGCCCCACAGCAGGGCGTCAAGATGGAGACTCGCACTGACGATTCACGATCCAACATTTGTCTCCATCTCGATCAGTGCTTGGCCTAATGATCTCCCTTGTAAATTCGCCGGTCGTAGATTTCGATACATTTTACTGCGCACTAAATCTACAGGTAAAATGGGCGAAGCGGGGAAAAGTGGGAGACGACTGATTGCCACGGGATGGAGGGAGGTCGTAAAAGAAAAATAATACATTTTTTGGAGGGGTGGGAGTGGGCAGTCGTGAGTGAAGTTTAGCACAAGTTGTTGTGGAATGAAGGGGAAACGGGGGGAGAGAAATAACTTATTTTGATCTATTTTACATGTATGTAGAAAGAGAAATCTTCATCTGCCCAGGAATAGGGCAATGTAGTTGCCTCGTCTCATTTCGGTATTCGAAAAGTCTTTCCACAGAACATTGGACCAAAATATGTCAGCAGCAGTAGCAGCAGCAGCAGCAGCAGTAGCAGCAGCAGCAGCAGCAGCAGCAGCAGCAGCACCGAGCTCTGTACACCACACGGTTCCTCGACTACGGGCTCCAACGCAACACACTTGACAGTTCTCTGGCGAGCTCCGTCAAAACACAAACAAACGACTCGGCCATCTGTTCTCCGCTTTCTTCCCGCGGACACGGGGAACCAGCTCCCGCTCCTCCGCCAGTCGACAGGCGTTCAGCCAGAACATGACTATAGTCTGCCGATTCATGCACTGAACGCGACTGGTTCAATGTCGAGCTTTTCAGCTAGTTACCCCGTAGATCCACCATCAAAACCCATCTGCTTGACATTTCGCGTCGCTCTTGGCGACACGCTATTTAGGATAAATTAGGTCCCGAAATTATCAAGATGAAGACAAAGTGCTATCAAGCAGCTTTCCGACGGGAGCCTGGAGACGGCAGTTGCGAGGTCCACAAAAAGACAGGCCTGGTGTCAGAGAGCTCTACAGCCGACACGCGATTCCCAAACCCTGGGGACGCCAGGGGAACGAGGTCTGGAGACAGCCATGAAAGCCAGTGCCCAGACGCGTCTGGTGTTGGTGATTATGAGAATTAGAACGCACTTGTGGGAAGTGGTGTTTCCCCAGCACTGGAGAAGTAGGAGGCCACTCTTCAAAGGACAGCGGTTCCCCGTGGCGGCAAGCAATCAGGTCAAACGTAAAACACGAATAGTTACATCTGTCCCGATATAAAAATCTAATAAGACTCCGAAACTCTATCCGGCATGGTTGATAATGTGAGGCGTCTTCATGTGACTACAGAAATAGAAACATTTCTCATAGGAACCAGATGTTGGAGGCACACCACACTCCACGAAGCACACGTTATGCCGCCGTTGATTCGGATGCTGTTGGAAGAGCAAGAGGCCTTGACGTTTTTATTACAAGAGGCTGGGGAGGATAAACATCTACTCGGGGCAACAAACCAGGGCTTCAGACGATGCACACAACTGGGGAGACCCACCGCACGGAGGAGGAGCAGGAGTTATGAAGGTGTGAGTGTGGGAGCGACGCCATCCAATCCACCAGGAATGGCGGTCCGACCATACAGGCGGCGCTCCAGGCACGAAGACACAACCTGGGACTAGATGGCAATCGCAGCACCCTCAAAGCGGACATCCTTCGTAAACAAAGCGCCAGCCGTGCAGAGCGTGCAGGCAGAGGGCAGAGAAGTACCAAGATGTGGTGTCCGGTGGAAACACTGCTGTCACGACGCTGGCTGGGTGAGTTAGAGGTGAACATGGAGTGCATGAAGAGACGTGGGGGCCGAGGTGAAAATCCCGAGTAGCTGTAGGTTAAAGTCCATTTTCTTGGCGAGGAAGGACCACGTATAATAAAGAAAATGAAGATTGAGCGGTTAAGATGTGTGTGTGTGTGTGTGTGTGTGTGTGTGTGTGTGTGTGTGTGCGTGTGTGCGTGTGTGTGTGTGTGCGTGTGTGTGTGTGACGCGACGCACACACAGGCACAAAGCTTCGATATAAGGCACCCAGCTGTTCAACATCCTGGAGGGAGGGAGAAAATGCCAGGGAATGTTCTTCCTCGATTCTAATCCTCTCCACACTTACGCAACTTTGCCCTCGGAGAAGAGCGGTTTCAGACCGTCTGTTTTGTTTCAAGGGGAAGGGAGAAGCCACAAGTCTCCATCCGAAAACGTTTCCTGGCCGGCACCGGAATTCGAGGCATCGCATCCAAATCAGACCTATCACGCTGGGTCATCCATCACCTCTCCTCTCTCTCTCTCTCTCTCTCTCTCTCTCTCTCTCTCTCTCTCTCTCTCTCTCTCTCTCTCTCTCTCTCTCTCTCTCTCTCTCCCCACCCACCCACCCCATCCCCACCAGCTGGTCAGTTCCGTCCCACTGAAGGATGACAGCACGCGGACTGCGAGTTCCCTGCATCAGCAAACGCATCAGTCACCGAAACCTGACCGCTACACGGTGGGAAAGACTGAAGAATTTATCGGCGAGCAGCCCGCTTCAAGAGCATGCGTTACTTCGGTAAGGCACACTGCTCTCCTTGTTTCACTCTAATCACTAGCTGCAGCACGGGAGCAAGGAACACGGAGAGAACGGTACACAGGTTCAGACCTGGGGAACGGTCAGAAGGGCAGTCAAGTCATTTGAATAATTGCCTTTCCATTGCCTTTCCAGTGCCAAGCACAAATCTGACGGTCAAGGCGTCCACACTAAAGGCCTCAGGTTGAAAGCAAGCTGCTGCAGTACTTCAGAAGCAGTGGGGATTCCGTTCCATGAAAATAAAAGAACCAGTGCATCGAGTTCGAGTCATCGTTAATCAGAGGCGAGGTATTCTGTACATCATGAAACCTGCATACTCGTTTTGTAGAAACTTCCAGTATTGTGTTCCTGATACAGCTTAAACTGTGAGCCATATTAAGGTAAATTCTTGCACAATTCATGAAGGGAAGGGAGAAAGCAAGACAATCCATGGAAATTTACAAGGATAAACTTGCCAAGATGATCGTCGATGAAGTAAACTTTATATGGTGTTCCTCTAGTTGCAAACTTGAGGACAGCCACAGCTGTATTCATCAGAAATAACTGGACGCGTTCTCTAAAAGGAAGAAAGAGAATAGGGAGGGGGAAGAGACAATGTGGAGATGATGGTGGAGGAAGGAATGCCTCAGGGAGATGGTTGGAGGCGCCGAAAGGTCGGAGGGAGGGGAAGCCAAGGAGAAGGATTCACAGGGAGAGGAGCAAGAGCGAGCCGGCTGTGAGGGAATGCGAAACTTCAGGAGAACCGGCCCAGTAAGTGTTGATTTAACTAATGAGGATGACCAGGGAGATGGAGCGAGAGCCCGGGGATATGGTCAACATGTCCAGCCACTGCTAGCCAAGGCTCATGGACCCAGGTCAGACAGGCTGCGAGAGCTCAACTGCAAGGCCAGCCCGATGCCCGCCATCTGTGTGCAATTAGGTAGAGTTCCTGACTGACCACTTGCAGGCGCTGTGCCAATCATCCATCTCTGTCCTTTCTCTGCACCACCCAAGAATCCCCACAGAGACATTAAGACGTCTGGCTAGCAGGGTGGGGGGGCCAGCCCTCCAGTAAGCCATAGCAATAATGTGTATTTAATCATCATCATCATCCACAATTACGCCACTGAGGTCCATCTCCCAGCTTCTGAATGAAAAAAACCCACAAGCTGCCTGTAATACAGGGGCAGTCCTAGTCTGCAAGGAAAGCCGAGGCAGGCAGGGGCGAGGGGGGGGGGGGGAGGAAGGCACAAATGGGGCAGACGCAATAAAGCTGCCATCAGGTGCTTGGCACTAGGGCCGTTGATAAGATTGTGGCGAAATGGTCTCCACCAATGGGGTGGTGACACACCGTCCGCCCTGAAACTCGAACCCCGACTGAAGCTACAGGCATCCACTGGGCTAAGTGTGAACTGCACCTACCTTACACGCAGGGTTTCAGCTCCGTGTTAGAAAATTGGAATTTGTTCACACGTTTTACAAAGTGAAAGTCACAAACTTTAATTATATTGTAAAAACATGATCGAACCATGTCGCTGATGACAGAGAATCAGAGTGAACTTTCTCCAGGATTCCCTACTCAGCATCCTGCCTTGAGATTCAGTCCTATGCACCAGTAAACATTTCAGATAATGCAATTTTTTTCTATTTGACAAAGAAGCTGTGCAAGAAGAAGAAGACTCAAAACCCTCAGCACCTCAAAGCTGACTCTACACGCGGAACACGCCATGTGGAATATCGCTTAAGAACGTTGCAGATAGACGATTTTTTTCAAGAGCCGTTTATCTCCTGAGGGTCATCTCACGGGCGCGGACCCGAGGTGTTGACGGAAACGTGTTCCTGCCGGGCGCCAGTCCAGCGGAAAGCTAGACGTGGTTCCCTCCAACCTAGAACCATCCCCCACACCGCTGTAGACCCACCCTACATCCTTCCATATCCCTAGACCCCCCACCACCACCACCACTGTAGACCCACCCTACATCCTTCCCACATCCCTAGAACCACCCCCCACACCGCTGTAGACCCACCCTACATCTTTCCCATATCCCCACAACCATCCTCCACACCGCTGTAGACTCACCCTACGTCCTTCCATATCCCTATAACCATCCCCCCCCACCCCCCCCCCCCCCCCCCCCCCCCACTGTAGACCCTATTTACATCCTTTCCATGTTTCCCACTTTTACCACACCACGACAGCTGTTCTGGCGTGGAAAGAGGGAGTGGTGTAGCACTGGGGAGACTTCACCAAGGAGTCCCTCTCATCAGCTCTGAAATTCGTTCCTTCTCTTTGTCATGGCCACTGAGGATGATGGTGGTCGAGAAAAAGTGCGTGTTAGAGAAAGAGAAAGAAAGAGAGAGAGAGAGAGAGAGAGAGAGAGAGAGAGAGAGAGAGAGAGAGAGAGAGAGAGAGAGAGAGAGGCGGTGGGGGATGAAGGAACGTCACAGTAGGAAAACAGTTTCGAAGGAAAACCGGAATATCGAAGAGATGAGTAATGACGCATCAGCAATCCGATTCAAGAGCAGGGAAGGAGTGGTAAAGGAAACGAGATTTTCTGTAACGAGCAAGCATCGAAGAACAACAGGCTGTTGTTTTAACGCCTCCTTTCTCAGATGAGTGTATTACACTAGCGTCATTTCTGTGAAACGAGAAAAACAGGAATAACAACGAAGCAAAGAAAGGAAGAGAACGGAAGATGGGAGAGAGACGAATTCAGTTGTGTTTGCGTTAGAGACAACAGCCGTGCCATTATCGCATTAGGTGAATGGGGAAAGCACACAAAGCACGTCCTGTCAACGGACACGGAGAGGCGTGCAGAAAGGCGTACTACCCTCCACGGCACGGAGTCCAGGCACCTGAGAGCAATGGGAGCCAAAGCACGAGCGAAACAGGCTCAGTCTGGGCCAAGGTCTTGCCTTGACTCATATCGAACAACAGTTACTCTATCAACCTTGTCAGATGCCATCGTTCTCTAGGACACTGGTAAAAATATGCGTCATAGGTTCTTCAGTTTTCGAACATATAAGTATCATATCTGTAACATGAGTGAAACCTTACATATTCTCTCTCTCTCTCTCTCTCTCTCTCTCTCTCTCTCTCTCTCTCTCTCTCTCTCAAACACACACACACACACACACACACACACACACACACACACACACACACACACACACACACACATCATTGAGAATCGAATACAGTTTCTCCACATGATCACAAGATCATGGCGTCCTTTCTTTTTTTCTCCAAATACACGCACCCTTTCCCATCTCCCATCCTCCTCCCCACTCACCCCCAAGCCGGACCCCCACACCACCTTTGTCTGCATTCTGTCTGGCGACCGCGACTACACAAACACAGGCAGCCAGCAAGACCGAAGGCCGTAAACAGGAAAAGCAGTTTTGCATTTACAGCTTTACCTACATCTCTCCTCGCATCTGTGGGTCCACTTTCGCGTCCATCCCCAATATGACTTCTAGCGTTTCAAAGCAAACCGCACCCTGCCTTCCGCGGGATGCGTCAGGAGCGGAAGAAAGGTCTGACAGACGCGCACACCGCTACTTTCTCAAGCCACTTCAGTCAAAACACGCCCCACGTTTTCCCATGTTTCAACGCTCGCCGCATTCTCTCCTTTCCCCTCTTACCCCCATCTTTTTCTACGTATGTGTGTAAGCGCGTGTATGCGAGTGCGTGCGTGCGTGCGTGCGCTTGTGAGGAGAGGAGGCAGAGTTCTGCCGAGAAGTCGCCACCAGCAGCCTGGCATTTCAACACGGTGATTTACTCTGCGCCAGACCCAGCCAGCGACACTGAAGACCTGGAGCCAGAGCCGAACTTTTATTTCCAGCACGGCCGTGCCGGTGTTTTTCGCAGCACGGGAGCGGTGGTGCGGGGGATGCCAGCACTTGGCGGCACGCAGACCCGTCCCTATAGAGATCCTCACTGTTCCTTCCGTCCTCCAGACTCGGTGGAAACTCCAGGAGCAGGAAAAAATGGGGTGGATGAAAGGGAAAAAAGGCAGGAGTTATAGCCGTTACACTACCACCGCATCTACAGCCCCCATCTTCATTACAGAATCTTGATAAGACCCATGACTGAGGGGAACAGAAGATGGGGATGTTGTTTTACGTTTCCCTCACTAGTACGTTGTCGGCATCCGTGGGAACATTACGTGAAGCATTTTTCGTAATTTTTACATCTTGCCTTAAATTCGCTGACCTGTTTTTCGTGCGGTTGACTTGAAAACATTCGCATTTAAATACATAAATAGACTTACTACAGCTTACGATATCACCCTCGTGACCCGTGAGTTTTCTGTACACAACTTATGTGACTCGTGCGAATCTCGCCCACTGCGGAGGTGTGTCAGGCACAGTGGGAAATACATCCTCCCAATGCATCGCAGAGCTACGGACATGCAGGCGGCGTGGACATTGTTCGCAGTGGGAAGGAAGCTAACATAAGAGCGCGAGAGGTGTATACACGAGGGGGCGTGGGGGGGAGGGGATGGTGGAGAGGGTGAGAGCAATGGTGATCGAGCGGAGATCAAGGTAGAGGAGGAGGGAGAGGGGGCGAGCGGGGGAGGGATAGGGGGGGGGGGGGGGGGGGGGGGGGAGGGGGGGGGGTAGAGGAGAGGGGGGGGTGGGATGGGAGGGGGGCGAGGTTGGGCACATAGTGATAGACTAGGACAAGCTGGCGAGGTGAGAAGAGTCGGAGCACAGGGAGGGGGAGAAGGGGTATGAGAGGAACACATAGAGGAGACATAGATTAGCGGGAGTGACTAGGGAGGGGAGGAAGAAATGTGATATAGGGTGGGAGGAAAAGAAAGAGGAGAAGGAGGGGAGATAGAGGGGAAAATAGGAAAGGGAAGGAAGGGGGAAAAAGAGGGGGTGAGGGCGGCAAGGGGGAGGAGAAGATAGATATATATAGAGAGAGACGCCTCTCTCTCTCTCTCTCTCTCTCTCTCTCTCGTAAGAGAGGTTTACTACAGCTCTCAATCTCTGCCCATCTCTGGGCACTCATGCCGGCGCTGCCTCTCCTAGCACGCCTGCAGTGACAGCCTCGCTGCATTTGGGCACGGCGCCCGATACCATCGCAATGTCAGCGTGGGCCACTTCAAACCCCACGCGCCCTTTGAAGCAGAGATGTCTTGTGTCCGTATATCAGACAGCAACCCACAAACCACAGCGCCTTGCGCTACCTCCAGACAGCCGCCAGGGAAGGGAGAGAGGGAATTACTTTTCCCCCCACCGAGGAAAATTTGATCCACTTTACCAGCATCTGAGCCAACACGTGAGTCTAATCCGTCATTCTCAAGAAGCGAGAGGCTAGAAAAGGTCGCCCCAGACCACGCCTGCGAAGTAGCCAATTTTCCTCGAGTTCCACGCCGTCAGTGGGAACTTCAAAAACAAGAAACAAACGAGAGCGGCTTTACGACTAAGCCCTCCACCATGGGCCGAGTCCATTTGCTGCAGGTTTTTTGACAAAATCGTGCAAAAACTCCCAAATTCTTCCCACCGACGCAACAAAATGCAAGGCAAGCAAATTTCACACCCTCAAAAACTGTCGAAAACGTAAATGCCGGAGTACGACTTAGAAATGAAATTCTACCGTGAGAACAAAACAGTTCTAAGCGAGCTGCGAACCCAGAAAACTCCCGGGTCAGCAGTACACTCGTAGCGTAGCGCTGAATGCAAAACGGGGCGAATGTCACAGAGTCAACCAAAAGGCGGCCCGATACCTAAGCAGGCTCACCTAAGCAGACTCACTGGGGTCGAAAGTTCAACCCCACGAAATGGAAACAACAGTGCAACGAATGTCAAACGCAGCGAGGCGCGGAGGCATAGTGCTGAACAGCTAAACAAGCACGGGAATTACGCTCAACCGGTTTCGCCAAACAGCCCCCTAATGCCGCGAATTCAACACCTTCCTTCCGACAATGCGAAACTCAGCTGAGCTCCCTGCCTTGCTGGGTTGAAGGGGCCAATTGGGCCAATTAGGCCATCTACCGAAAAAAGAAGACGGCTATAGGGTTTCGCAGCCCCCAAGATAAGCGTCTAGACAGATCGGCTCGGAACTCCAGTGTATATATGCATGTCAGAATGACACACCCAGACCTACATTGCAAACTACCTCTTTTCCAGACGACAGAAACTCGATACGGGCAACAAATTTCTCCATTTCCTTCGTGGGTTTTCACAATTCCCTAGGGTCGTTTCTGAAAAATAAATACAGCGAGGAACGGGGAAAGAAATATATACGGCCCGGTAGAACAATGCGATGTTTTTGGAAAGACCTGACGCGGAGCTGGTTTCAATTCAAAAATTCACACGAGAAACGGCTCTCTTGTGTGCTGAAATACTTGGCGGAACAAGGAGCCTGACAAAAACATCCCAGATCGTTGAACGCAGGTACGCCGAAACTCACAACCCCTCCGCCCACCCCACCCCTACCCCCTCCAAAGTCGCCTACGGTGGTACAAACAATGCCACTGCAAAGTGCACGTTCAAAAACTTTTGTCTGCGATTTTCGTAAATCAAGCAAGTATATTTTCACTGAGAATGAGACTGCAGCTTTCACAGCCATCATTCTGACAAAATAAAAAGAAAAATCCTCTATCCACGATCAGGCACTGCTTGGCCAGTTCTGGCGAGGATGAAATGCTAATCAGAACCGAGATAGTGTGGAGAGGAACTATCAATCCTTGGCCACTCCTATCACACTCATCCTTCAGCTCTCCCTCGCAACAGCAAACTACTTAGACCACCCACGGTCTTAACCACCAAACCTCCTGATGACGAGTGAACTTCGCTATTACAGGAAATCTCGTTTAGTATTGAACACCCATTTTTATGTGCGGGGCAGCACATCTAACCTGCAACTGATGAAACTAGTCACTGTCTGGGGTTGGTGGGGGGTGGAGGTGAGGCAAGAAAGCAAAGTCACTACAAACTGGAGGCGAATCAGCCATATCCAGACATGTAAAGCAATGTGTAAAGCAATGTGTAAAACAAATGTAGGGTGGAGGCGAGCTACAGGTTGTGGGTGGCGAAATCACTCTACCTGGTGATACACAATAGCCGCAACACACTGCAGATCATCACATCCAGTAAACGACCCGTCCTCTCAGCCTTCAAGAAGACCTCCTGGGCATAGCTTTTCCAAACCCAGGGAACCCACTCTGACGTCAGCGGGACACTTGTAGGAACGGAAGACCACAGATGGGGGCCCCTAGGAGAGTCTTCCTGACTGACCCTGGTCCCAGTTAGCAAGGGTCAGAGGGTGGACAGCCATAGATCCAGCCAGGGAGCCAGCCACCTGCCCAATCAGCACGCTGGAAGCGATCAGTCATCCCAGCTTATCTGGACTAGCAGGGCCTTGCTTCGATAAATGGCCATCTGTCTATTTAAAACAGAAGGCCTATCGCCCACCGGAAACCCGGTCCTGACTATCCAAGTGTCAAGCAGTGGAGTTGAGGAATCGCACCAGGAAAGTGCACTGAAAGACACCACGAACGAAGAGAGAGAGAGAGAGAGAGAGAGAGAGAGAGAGGGGAGGGAGAGAGAGAGAGAGAGAGAGAGAGAGAGAGAGAGAGAGAGAGAGAGAGAGAGAGAGAGAGAGAGAGAGAGAGAGTGAGAGAGAGAAAGAGAGAGACCATTGGTCGTGGCACGCACGCTGAAGCCATCGCCGCGCTTACAGAGGTCTATTGCCTCCCGGCTAACCTGAACAATGAAATACCAACCCTCGTGATTTCTTCATCCAGACCTCTCTGCGCGCTTTTCATAAAAATAAACGAAGGAAAAAGATATTCCTCTCGACCTACTTCAGAGGGGCGGACGGGGAGGCTGCCTCTCCTTGAAGACAATGAGTGTTTTCTCTGTAACGCAAGGAAGCCACGGGGAGGTCAATGGTAAAGCGCGGGATTTTGGGGCTCTGCCAATACAACCAGGGCTGAAAATACAAGGATCCTTCAAAGTCGCCGTTTTGACGTGTAAATATTCGTGTTTATTTCCTGTGCTTCTCCGTGTTATTGCAACAAGCCCAGGCGAGGTCCCTTCCAAAACACGGTGGCGACCTGGCTGGAGAGATGGATAGCTCTGGGTGCTCCGTGCTGTATCGGCACTGACGTCCGTGGCGGGGCTAAAAAAAAGAGATGCCTCCGCCAGGTGTCTGCAAGACCCACCGCCGATTGACAGGAGCTTTTAGAAGAGAATGTCGGTTAATGGAGCAACTCTACACGACTGTTTGGCTTAGACCGGCAAACAAGCAGCGTCCAAAGGCTAACTATCCACCCCTGCATTGGACTCTAAGGCACGACTTTCTCGAGCACGTGTAAAAAATCCAGGTAGGGCCGAAGCCGTTGGGACAGCTTGTGCACCACTCACACCTACAAACGATCGCTCGGCAGACTATGATTCAACTAAGCCAAGCCCTGCTGGCACAACCACGATGACACTCTCTATCCACGATGAAAAAGTGTTTGCAAACATGACTCTAACACCGCGTGCGGCGTCGGCAGAAGCACCTGCCACTCACGCCCTGATTCAGAAGCAAGGTGAGCCGAGGCGAAGCCCCTGACAGTCATCAGACTGCAGCCACCCTGCACCCCTCACTGAGCACTCATCTGCGCAGCCATGCGTTTGCCTACCCTCTGTGGTGGCGGCCAAAACGTCTTGCGAAACGCTCTGCGTGTCCCACAGTTGTACGCACAACCCTCTGACTAAGCCAACTGATAGACCCGTGACTCCACTATACTCGTTTCTCCCCCTTCCCCTCCAAATTACCAACGGCGCGATGTACATTAGACTCACGCCAGTAGCATCGCCTTCACGAGTGATGTTACGTCGTCTCACTAGGAGAGGAACGAGCACGTGATTCCGGTAATAGGTCTGTCTGTCTGTCTGTTTTTCAGGCGAGAGGGAGGAAACTGTATCGTTTGCGAGGCCCGTATGATTAGGAAAGAAAAGGAAACATGTAGAATGCACGGAATGTCAACCCGACGGGCAGTCTTCCGACAATCGGCATTTCCCACAGTGAAAAACTCTTGCTGCGGTCGAAGAGTACGCCTGCTTTTGTTGTGTGTGTGTTTTTTAAAGGACTACTTCTACCAATTAACCACATATTTCGAAGTAAACTGCTGACTAGCCAGGTATGTTGACTTTAAGAAATGAGTTATCGATTGGATACTATTTTGGTATGAAGCAAAACTTAGGTCCAGTATACACATTTTTCTAAATTCTCATAATCAAAGCAGCATCTTTATCTGCAGAGATGGCCTCAATACGATGAAGCTTGATTGAAAGACATATTTAACACACACAGGAGAGTGTGAGTGCGTGTGTGCGTGCGCGTGTGTGTGCGTACTCTCGTGCGCATGTGTGGATGTGTCAGTGTTTGATACGTTTGCATGAAAATCATCTAGGAACATAATCAACTGCGTACGATGACATGTCCACAGCGAGACAGCAGAACACAGCTGTCGATGACGACCAATGGGAACGTATTCTGAATCGGGAAATCCGTTATCGATGCTGTTTACTTCAACGGGCACCGACACGGAAACAGGGAAGAATCAAAACAGGCCAACCAGAAACTCGGACTGATTAATTTCGTCCCCACAGCAAACCGTGGAACTGATGACTAAAGCAAGGGTGGCTTTGATGAGAATCGACTGGTGAAAACGGCCGAAAGAATCCGGAATCTGCCGAGAAAGAAGCACTGCTAGCATGAATGGTGCATACATCTACATTCCAATACGCTGCACACTTCCGTCAGGTACAGTAAGAAATAATAGCAGAGACATGTCCTGTCGCAGAGAGGGGAGGGAGGGGACTGGATGGAGGATGAGAAAGCGATAATTAGCGGGCGTGGGAGTGAACGAGAGGGAGTGGGGGAGACAGAGGAGGGAAGCTGGACGGATGCCTTGGATGAGCGAAATGAGATGAGTGGAGGGTGGAGGAGGTGATTTACATCAGAGGGCCAGCGGTAGATTCTAAGATAAGCAGGCAGTCGTCATAACAAGAGGAAGATAGGTTGGCGTGGCTGGGCATGAGCAAACAGCCATTTCCAGGATGGCTTGCAGTGGCCAGATGTGTGGGGAGTACAAGACAGGAAAGGCAGGAAGGAGACACCAACCGTCAGATTAGCTGGCCAGAAAAGGGTGTTACAGAGGTGGGAGTAGGCGTGACGGGAGGGGGGAGGGTAGGGAGAGGAGGGAGAGGGAGGGAGAGAGAGAGAGAGAGAGAGAAAGAGAGAGAGAGAGAGAGAGAGAGAGAGAGAGAGAGAGAGAGAGAGAGAGCTGGGGCAGGAGGAGGCAGCACAGCTGGCTGGGGTCCAAGACTGGCCTTGCTAGGAAGGGACAAGCACTGAAGCTCTGCTATCGGGCTGCACGGCCCACGGAAGTGGTGTTAGGGAAACACGGGGCGCGCTATCTCTCCCAGCCGATAAGTCTCCGTCATTAATGATTCAGATGTTAGTATGGGCAGGTAAGCAGTGAAGCCCATCCGGTCGACCTGTCTGCGTGGGCTGCTGCTGGTGAGATGCAGACCGCATCCACTGAAACCCCGAGGTTGTGTGAAGCTAGGAGACGAGCCAGCCTCCCAAGCAGTCTTTTCAAGCCCGGAGCCTTTTGCTTTTGTGTTTTGGTTGAATCAGACTTTTAATCTTGAATGTCTGTTTGTTGTCGGCTAAGTAAGTGTGATGGCTCACTCAGTCAACTAAGACACCCACTATTATTTAACATTGTAACAAAAGAAGAATACATTATAAACAAAAGAAAATTTGGTTATCTTGAAAATTTTCACAACCGTCCACAGTAGCAATGGTATAACACAGTCGTCACTGTGCTGTGTTACAATGCTCACAAAAACTTCACTTCATCTGAACAGGTAAAGGTAAATGTGTGGTTTTTTATAGCGACTTACACCCTTTGTCAGGGTCTCAAACCGCTTACACTTTACCCCCTGATCACTGGGCATCTTCATCAATCCTCACTGGTACCTCACAACAAACATAGTGACAGACATTTAAGACACACACAGTCAGGTACCAGCACCAACTCCGCTCCCTGGGGAGTATTCCAACCCGATGCTGGCGCTTGGCCGCATACAAGGGTTAATCGCACAACGTTTTTGCCAATATTGCCCTCACAGGTACCCGGTTTTACTCCTGGGTGGGGAGAAACAATGCGAGTTAAGCATCTTGCTCAAGGATGCAACTCTGGAAACCGCGCAGCTTCTGAACATGAACATTCGCAAGGAAAGTGTTTTCTTTCTGTGAGGGTGCGGAGCCAAACATATATCTTACTCGGCAGTGGGAAAATGAGGCAGGAACAGCACCGTCAGCGGGATATTTCTTTTAATTCTACTGGCTCGGCGGGGGGGGGGGGGGGGGGGGGGGGGGGGACGGGGGGACGGAGACGGGGGGAGGGGGGGACGGGAGGGGGGTAATTTTTCAATGCCAAGTAGTTGAAGGCATCAATAACACAGACGACAGCAAGGAAACTCAAATAAACAACTCCCTTCATGAGGAAGGCCATGTCGGAGCCGTGGAAAAAAAAGTTATTAAAAAAAGCCCTCTGCTTCCAGCTTGTCAAGCGGCATTAGGATCAAAGTCCAACTGGGCTGCATGACTCAGACATTTTTGTTAGAGGAATGTTTAGAGGCTCGGTGTTCAGTCATCTGAAAACGAATATTCCTACGGGGAAGGGGGTCGAGAAACGGCCAATGCGGAGGGCGTTTTGGGGAAGGAAACAGAAATTGAGGAGATCGCATTTGCTCCATGCTGACTACGGCGTGAATGCCCATCCAGCCGTCGCAAGCTGACTGCCAGCACAGCCAGACAGAAAGAACGCGCCCCGGCACAGTGGAGCCAATTACTGGGACGGAATTTGTTTCACCTTGTCGCGCATGCACTCAGGCTTGGTTTCCGGCTCTTCGTAGACTATTAAGGGCTCTTTGTCGAGAAATAAACCTGCTTCCAATTTCTCAACCTTCCATTCCATTGACGTCTGGTTCTTGTTGGCCTCGAAAACCAGTGGACTCGACGCTGTCGACCGTCTATAGTTTATTTCTTGTGTGCTTTGCTTGCGCTGGAGCTCTCGCCTTTGAACAACGCGGACGGAAAATGCAGCTTTCGTGTTTAAAACAAACATCTGTGTTTTCGGACCCAATATTTTACAGAAACACAGAAATGTAAACACCCGTTTGTGTTGGGGCGCACCTTTTCACTTCTCGGAGTGTTACAGTTCGATGTCTCCTGTCTAAATAGCAGACCGGGAAGGCGTATTGTGGTCGTGATCAAGCTTTGCGGTCGACATCAAAAGGCTATCTATCAAATAACACAACACGATCTTGACTGCTCCAAACAACGTCGTGCATACTCGCAGCTCCACTCTAACTGGTAGTGCTTTGCGCGGCAATGATCACAGCCGGCATTGGAAAATGGATGAGATGGGAGGGGAGGAGGGAGGGAGGTAGATGATGCCGAACAGGTGACGGGCCAACGCATCAAACAGACCTTTATCACCACACCAGCAACGGCGCCCTGAGTACCTCACACGACGGCCTAAGTCGTCCCTGTGGACGGCACGTGCTTGCCATGAACAATCCTTCACCACCGGCCACCCCGCCAGTACACCCACCGTACACCCACAGTACACCCACCCGCGAGTGCCAACAGAGACCTCGCTCTAGACTCCTCCTGTCCCCAGGGGACGCAAGATCCATGAATAAGGCCTGCCAGTCCACAGTGGACCCGAGTGCTCCCAAACAACGCCTGCACTGACGGGAGGGAGCCTGTCTAGTGCTTCTCCCGGCCTGTGGATGCGGAAACAAGTCCCGAGCTCGATAATCGAATCATAGAGGGAGAGTTTAAAAGAGCCATCCATTCTTATTTCCCTGGAGGTGTATATCCCGCGGCCAGATCTCCCCTATAAGCGGTGGATGAATGCCTCAGGCATGAGGAAATAAGTGGAAAGGACACGTAGTCGTGTAGTTTTGTACCTGGAGGTGGAGGTAGTCACAACGTTAAACGAGAGAGAGAGAGAGAGAGAGAGAGAGAGAGAGAGAGAGAGAGACAGACAGACAGACAGACAGAGAGAGAGAGAGACAGAGAGAGAGAGAGAGAGAGAGAGAGAGAGAGAGAGAGAGAGAGAGAGAGAGAGAGACAGAGAGAGAGAGAGAGAGAGAGAGAGAGAGACAGAGAGAGAGAGAGAGAGAGAGAGACAGAGAGACAGAGAGAGAGAGAGAGAGAGAGAGAGAGAGAGAGAGAGAGAGAGAGAGAGAGAGAGAGGGTGGGGTGGAATGGAGGAGATCTGATACTAACTTATGATACTAACTTATACAACATCTTGGCTCAGTATGGAATATAATAAACGTAAGCAGTCGGAAGGGGGGAGGGTGTTCTTATCGAATGAGGGAAATGTCCCCCAACACCACTCTCAACTTGTCAAGAGGCAGACAGGTCGTGCCCGTAGGGACACCAGGTCACAGTGGCTTGGAGGTTATACAGGGCTCAAATACGGGTTGTTCTCATCAACACATTTGCAAAGGCTGATCTGGCCTCTACATTACAACCAATGGAGTGAACAACAGGAGTGGTGTGGGGAACTGAGCAGGGTGCTGGGGAGAACAGAACGGAAGGAGCGAATGGCTGAAAGATTGAAACCATATCCTGAGATGCCAGGAGAGAGAGGCTGTATCAAGAGCAATGCAATGGCTGCTGGTTACCTGGATGCTGGGGAATTTCTGGTTGATGGAAGCCTTGGACACAAGTTTTCCCATGAACTATCACAATGACAGTGATTACTGCCCGCGATAATATATCACAACAAATAATGGTGACAAGATACTACACTGTGGCATCTCATTCAGGCATGACGGTCAAGAATCTCAACAAGAGTTGAAAGATGGAACAACACGATAAAACCAACGTGGCATGCAAACGACCAAAGAAAGCCATGCCAACTCCTAGCAACAACTTTGCAGGCACAAACAACAACATCCAAAGCAAGATCATGGTCATGACAAACCGACCGAGCAGCTTCTAGGTCTTTCATATCATCTCAGCACATAACGAGTAGGGCAAAAACGAGGGTTGGGGAAGAGCACAGCAAAATATGGGGCGACAGATGATGCCAAGCCTACGAGAACAGAGGAATTGTGAACGGGATACGTCGAGAAACGAAGCGAGCGGGGAGGTGAGGTGATGAAGCGACACACACTCATAAAACATAATTATTAAAAAAAGAAATAAAAAACAAAGACAACAAGATGATGGAAGGTCGCTGTTACTGACCTAACTCGCCCGTCCTGACGGGTACCCAGTCGCTGGAGGCGCCTCGCCCTATGTTATTGACGGCCACTACCCTGAACAGGTAGGACGTGTGGGCTTGGAGACCCCTGACCCGGTAACCGGGATTCCGCACATCGACCACCTCCTCAACTCTATCGGTGGCCGCATCCTGGCGTTTGTACTGCACCACATAGGACTGGACATGGTCAGACACCTGCGAAGCGTCCCAGGACAGGCGAACCGACTCGGCAGTCACTTCGGAGGCCACGGGCTCGTTGGCACGCCCGGGCAGCGCTGCAGCAGAGCAGGGACATGGCAGGAGGAGGGTCAGCGCCGTCACGATCACCAAGACCAGCGCCCTGGCCCAGGACCGACCGTGGCCAGCCCGACAGTACGAGGAGGACGAGGGGGGGCAGGAGGACTGTGAGGCAAGAGAGGACACGGGGCACAGCCCAGCGGGCGACTCCAGGTGCAAGGAGGAAGACAAAGTCTGTGACGCAGGCGACCCACCATGACCCTGGCCAGGAGACAGAGATGAGCCAGTGACGGGTGTCGCCGTTGGTGATAAACCACCCAAGGAGTCAACAAAGTGCTTGTTGAAGGTGTGGGTACCCATTGTCACAAGTTCACAGTGCTTGGTTGGTGGGGCGTGTTGGTGCGAGGGGGGCAGATGACACAAGAAGCTTGAAAAAGCCGCAGAGGCGACTCAATCAAATCCCAAAGAAAAGCCTTCCTTGATCAGAGTAGCAGCATACTTGACGATGAGTGGGAGGGTCAAGGAGGCAAAAGTAGCGGGCCAGCGGCAGCTACGATAGAACAGCCTCAACAAGTGTGAAGAACATTAGCCAACCACTGGCACACTGAACCCACAGCAGTCTTTCTTATAGAAGGTAAATAGCCTGGCGGCACTTTGAAGTCATTCACAGCCTAGTGTAGAGAAATCCGACGTACATCCAGGTAGGTAAACAACGATAACGGCTATGCCTTGACGTCACAGCAACTGGTTCAACCCATAACACAGCCAAGTCAAGTCGGCACCACACATCGCTACACCGTAGTCCATGGAACTCTGCAGATCGGCTCTGACGCCGAGAGGCTCCTCCAAGCGAATGTGGCCGCAAGGCACTGAACAGCACTTGTAAAAACAACAAGGAAATCCCTACTCCCGAACGTCCAGACCGACACGGAAAACGTCACAGATGCCACCCGAAGCCCTCCTTTTGACAGAACCCAGAGCTGCCGAGACACAGTTCCAACTAGGTTTGCACGATAGACTGGGGAGACAGGCTGGCAGGCGGGCAGGGAGGGAAGGCGGCAGACAGGCCTGGGAGACGGGCGGGCTACCAGTGATCCAGAGCCGACCACTCTCTCTCTCTCTCTCTCTCACTTCTCAACGTGGCCGTCTGCGTGTACGCCACTCCACCCCGCAACTCTGACTGGGGAGGAAGGCAGCTCGGCTCTAGAGGAACTCAGCCTGCTCTGCAGCAGCAGCAGGCAGGCGGCTGGTGGGGTTGAGGGGGCATGAGGGTTGAAGGTGAGGGGGGCAGGGGGGAGAGAGGTGGGTGCTTGGAGGAGTGGTGTTAGGGGTGGAAGTTGGTGTGGATGCAGGGAGTGGAGGAGGGTACGCCTGCGTAGAAGAGCGCAGATAGGATTACACAGCCACGCGGCCCATGTGATCCGAGCCGCCTTCCATGCCGTTACCTGATTGGCTAAGCTCTTTTCATAGAAGCTTTCTGATTGGACACACGGACCTCAGTGTGTCTGGAGCTCTTATCACTGGTTGCCCAGGCAACTGCCGCTGCCTAACAGGTCACACATGGTAAAGAGTGGGACGAGAGTTCTCTATATGCATGCCAAAGAAAGGAAACGGGAACCGGGTCCTCAAAACCAATGACACTGCTACGCCATCAGACCTTGGGACAACTACAGCCCGTATATACAGTGACGTTACCTGAATGCTACACTTACAGGTCTTGACAGTGAAGAGACAATGATGGAAGATTTCATTTCGAGACTTACAGAGCTACTGAGCAGAAACGAATGGAATCCGTCGACCCATGCTCTATTTAAGATGACAACGCAAAAACTGGCATGAAATGTCAACTAACATGACTTACCAATTAGTAAAAAAGAAAGAGAAAAGAAATGAGGATTGATGGGATGAGAACAGCAAGCTACTGACGATGACTGAACACAAAGACGGGATGGGCATCCAGTACCATGCATTCCAGGACATACGGCAGACGACTTGGATCAATCCAGAGATGGTCATGAAGGCCACAGTCCAAGGGACAACCAACACTGCACAACAGCCGACGGCACACTGGAGACAATGCTTCACGAACAACACCAGGATGAATACAACGGGGAAGGGAGGAAGGAAGCACAACACTCACTCCATATGAACAATTCATTCACTAATCAAAATACGAGTACACACAGGGCCACCAAAAAACCAACAATAGAGGGGTTGGGGAGGGGGATGGGGAGGGGGCAAAGGGGACTAGGAAAGGGAAGAAACAGAAAAGGGGTGAGAGAGGGGTCGATGAACGAGAACGACCAACAACAGATGAGCCATATTCAATTCACAAGATCACTTCGAAAGGCATGAGAGGTGCTCTGACCATGCTCCAAAGGACAGCAAAATCATGGAGTCAAGTTACGTGGCACTCCATGCATGAAATCACGATGCCACAGATTCAAACCCCAAACACGAAAAGCATGCTGCCCATTTCGAACTGGGCAGATGCTCGTCAAAAAGGGGTTTGTATGAATGCGTTGGAGGAGGGAGGAAAAAAAGCAGGACAAACCATGGTGGATGATGTGATCTTTACATGACCGTTCAGTATCAAAAGCAAAATGAGCGAGTCCTTATCAAACTTTGTTAGTGTGAGCTGTGTTCTCAGTTACGTTGGCAATGGCAGTTAAATTGAATCAGTGATGTAATTAGTGATAGTAAGCAAATTGTATGAGAGTTTATTTCAACAATGACATCGATATTAATTAAACTCCACTGCTGCCTCTGTGTCCATGCTATTTCTCCTGTGGTTCTAAGTCTTGTCGTTTGCAGCTGCACACCATGCCTCTTAACCCACTCAGTTTCCGGTCGAAATTACACACACACACTGTACTTGCACGGAAGTTTGAAGCTTTCAGAGAGCCAAGACATGTTCTGGGTACGAACCTTTACATTTTGAAAATAAGGTTTTTGAAAATAAGCCTTTCGAAATGTTAAGCCAGAGATAATTAAGCATTGGCCTATCCTTTATTTCGCTGTTCAGAAATTAAAAGTTGAATGTTTGATATGGAATTCACAATCATTACTACTTCACAACCTACAATGAACGACGATGAACTTCGGAACCACTGGCATTGAAACAGCATGCACACACTTCGAGTATAAAGCATTGGGTGAGCGTGTCAGGCGATAACTTAATCAGTGACCCCAATGGTATAAAAACTGTCTATACAACTTTTACTCAAAAGTACTTTACTTTCATTTTGATTAGAGAAAGGACTCTTGAACACACGCACGTGATATAAATCCACCTCGACTACATGGAAAACTCAAAGCTACGCATACAATTTCAGTAGAAAAACAATCTACTAATCAGATTCCCCTCTGTCCCCGATCGCTTTAGAAACCATTTTCAAAGTGAGTCACTGTTTTCAATCCACGCCTGACACGATCAATTGACTGCGGAGATCGGCAGGCAGAAGGAAGAAGGGGCGGAGTGAGTGGACAGACCAACAGAGAGGTTAATATCAATCAAGGGCAGGACAGGCAGGCAGGCAGGCTAGAGCCAGACCTACACAGACAGACACACAGCGCCACCACGACGACAAGGACGAAGGTAAACCTACCTTCCACCGTCACCATGGCCGTGTGCTCGATGTTGCCCAGGTCCGAGGAGGCCACGCACGTGTAGTTCTTGGACTCGCGCACATCCTTCAGCTCCAGGATGTTGCGGCCCACGGGCACATTGTCCTCGGACGTCAGCTCCCGTGCCCCCAGGCGCCACTTGACGTAGGGCATGGGCGACCCCACGGCCACGCACGTCAGGTTCACGTCGGCCCCCGGCATGACCTTCACGTCATCCGGCCTGATGGAGAAGTGCGGCGGCACGCGACGCACTGTGAAGGAACAAAGAAGAACAAATGTTTACCAAGCAAGAAAAACTTCATTTTATTTGTATCATATAGACAGCCCAGACAAAAACGAACTTTTGTTTATCGCGATTATTCCCGGATACGAGCTAGAAGCTTCCTGAGTTACATTCGCTTCGTCAGCACTTGTTTTCGCTGTTTGAGATGCCGCAAGATGGCGGTGGGGTCGGGATTGGAGTTCGAGGGTGGGAGTGGGGGAGAAAATCGGAAATTTAAATTTCATTGGCAAAGCATTTGGCCCATTGGAGAGAGAGAGAGAGAGAGAGAGAGAGAGAGAGAGAGAGAGAGAGAGAGAGAGAGAGAGAGAGAGAGAGAGAGAGAGAGATTCTGTTTAACATTCCACTAATGTGTCTCTTATATGTTATTATGTTCTTCACACTCCTCATTATTATCTGAAGTGCTTGCTTTTGTTTGCAGAGGAAAGTAACTCTGGACTTTGGAATGACCACCAGCTGTGTCTAGATTCACTTTAACAAAACTGGTGAAATGGTTGCAGTACGCTATGACGATGACTTCCATAATGTCAGTGTCACAGAGATCATTCATAAAAAACTTTGCAGAAAGAGATATAATGTTTTTTATTTCACAGGAATAACAAGCCGGGAATGCAATTAGTGAGCATGTTCATATACGTATGCATGCCGTGGGTGCGTGGGCACGCTCGAATAAGTTGTCTTATGACGGTTTTGCATGTCTTGCAGCCATGTTTAGACGAAGCATTTTCAGTTTGGGTGGTTGCTGGCGATCAAACATCTCTAATCGCTTGAACACCTTCAACTTAACAACAGCGCTTCGCTTCGAGTCCTCCCCAATGCCTACACAGCTCTATCTACAAGGAACCCATAACACCATTCGTTGTCCCGGCAGCTGCCTCTCATCCCAAGAAGGAGGCAGCACCGGTGGCTTCCGTCCGCATGGGGATGGCAACGTACCTCTAGACCGAATTACAGGCAGCCGTTTGTGACGCAGACAGGCACGTGTATCCGAGTGCTGCTAATCAGCGCTTTCAACTACTGCCACCCTAGCACCTTCAGGGCAATGACGGGGGATCCGACTGCCGCGGTGTGAAGGGCACGCACTATAGCACTAAGGAATCAAAGGCAGCCTTCTTCCAGCAACCAAAGGGAGAAGCGTGTGTGTTGTAAATGGCACGACTCTCAGACATTTCGTGTGGCTCCTGGAGATCTTGAGGACTAACGGAATACTAAAGTTCCAGGCAGTCTCGTCAACACTCCATTACCCAATTCCAGTGCTCGTAAGGGAGTTTTGCACATCACTAGTCCGATATGAAAAAAGAACAAAAAACTAGGGGCAGGGGACGGATTATTTCAATTTTTTAAAGAATAGTGATAGCATGCCCATGCTACCTCGTGATTTAAAGGATTCTAGGCTAATATACACTCGTCGCACAGAGAAAGCCCACCTTCCACCCTTTCAAACTCGCCGCATGCGCATGTCAATGCAGATGTGCGGCACCTTGTACGTCTGCTATCAAAATGTGCGGCGACATTGCCGACAAATCCTAATTTGGTATCTAGGCTAGTGTGGAAGTTATCCAATGCAATCAACAACAAGAAGGGCAAAGCCCATACGACTCACATGATTGACCTTGACCTTTACATGACCTTGACCTTCAGGTGCCCCTCAAGGTCAAGGTCAAACAACTAAACCTAGCAATGACATCATACACTAAGAAATGATTTACACATTTTTCCTACCAAAATACATGTGACCTTGACCCAAGGTCAAGGTCATCCAAGGTCATGAAACACAAAGCTGTTAATTCAAGACATAGGAAGCACAATGGTGCTTATTGGCAATTTCTACCATGAGATATAGTCACTTTTAGTGGTTCACTACCCCATTTTGGTCACATTTCATAAGGGTCAAAGTGACCTTGACCTTGATGATATGTGACCAAATGTGTCTCATGATGAAAGTATAACATGTGTACTACAATGTTATGAAGTTTGGAACAGTTATCTTCCATAGTTCAGGGGCAAGGTCGCTTCAAAATATGTATACAATCCAACTTTGAAGAGCTCCTGTGACCTTGACCTTGAAGCAAGGTCAACCAAACTGGTATCAAAAGATAGGGATTACTTTGCCCTATATACCATATATAGGTCAGGTATCCAATCTCAAAAACCTCAGAGAAAATTGAGAAAATGTGAAAAATGGCTGTTTTTTTAAACATTTATGGCCCCTGCGACCTTGACCTTGAAGCAAGGTCAAGTCACTATGTATGTTTTTTGAGGCCTTGTCATCATACACCATCATGCCACATTTGGTATTGATAGACTTAATAGTCTCTAAGAAAAATCCAACGTTAAAGTTTTCGGACGCCCGGACGCACGGACGCCCGGACGCCCGGACGGACGAATCGGGTGAGTACATAGACTCACTTTTGCTTCGCATGTGAGTCAAAAATAGGTCCCATGCATTTGTAGCTTTTTTTGAATCCTATGTTATTCAAATTCAACGTACAGTGAACTGTGGCGTGCCGAAAAGCGAACAAGCACAGGCGGACAGACAACTCCACAGAACGGCAAGTATCCGTCATATCGCACTTCGCATCGCCTCTGCTGTCACAAGCGTCTACACAAACACGCTCCCAAAAAGCACGACAGCCGAAGACAATAAGCTCAAACTTGTCTTCACCCATTTAGAACCTATTCCAAACGAGCCACAGTGCTGCTCGAGTCAACAAACCACCAAGGTAAACGCTAACACAAAGGCCTGCCAAAATCCACCCAACTGTCGCTCTGGCAGCTCCTAGTAGCTCCGGAGAGGACGAGTGGAGCTGAAAGAACATCCAGCTCAGCGATAAAGAAGAGCGTCGACCCCGAACCCTGTGCCTCGGCAAACCTGCACTGCCAAAAAAGCACGGGCTTCGATTTCACTTCAATCCTCTCCACTCTTTGAGAAGAAGCGGAGCGGAAAAGGGTTTGGGCAAGAAGGTATTTAGCTACACCCAACGCGCAGCACTTATAGGAGGCAGGCACAACAGCGCCAAGTAATATTTCTAGTTCCCACTTCTGCGCCGCAAACTTCTCCTGCCATGTCAAGTACACGATTTCGAAGCGGCGTCTCTCCTCGAAATGGACAGGGTTGAAATCTCTGGAGCTCAAAACTAACCAGCATGAGTCACTCATAACGCTCATGCGCGAGTACAATATAAATTAGATTAGGCCCTTGGGACAATTCTGACTCATAAATGTCATATCCTCATGGCTGTAATCAATAATCTGCAGTTAAAACAAAGCCTCTCGAAGTCTGGCGACGAGAATGGGCGAAGGACGGTGACCGAGAGAGAGGCGGCTGGGTGCTGGGGTGGCCAAGGGGAGGGAGCAGGCGAGAGATTGAGATGGGGTGGGAGAAAAGTGGCGTGGATGGGGATGGGGTGGGGGTGGGGGCGAGGACGTGAGTGGGGAGAGGGTGGCGGAGGATGACTGCCAGAGAGGTAGGCGATTCCTCAGGAGACCATCTGGTCGTCTCCCCCGCCCTGACCCCACGTGGCCCCAGAGATGGCAGGGGAAGGCCGCTTTTCTCGGTTTGTTGCTCTCGGTAAAACCCCGCTCTCAAGATGGCGGCCACCTGGCGACTGAAAACTTCCCTCTCAGGAGATAGAACTTTTGTAGCAACATCCCTCGTCTTCAATACGATGGCAAATAAGAGTGCCTGTGCGCAGGTTTGCGTGAGTGCATGTCGCGTCTGCTTCTTTTTTAAATTCAAGAGACGCACGAGTGCAGGCTACTTTATTACCTCGTAGTCGCTTGTATCCATGCTTAGCAAATCCGAATGATTGCTTGTGCTTCATCTAACAACTTATCTCGTCCTTCCACGTCAAAGTTGGCATCAGCATCACCGATGATATACCATTTCCGTTTTAAACCCACATCTCTTATCTGTCGGAACATTTCCTCTGAAATATTTCCCCTTTTCACACCAGCACCTGCAAAACCCCTCCGAGACTCACCAGCATCGCATCTTCTTGGCCTAGACGATTGTTCCTACATCCAAGGTGAGAACAGGTAGAGGGCCCAAACAACTTCTCGCCTCTTCTGATCCATTTCCCTTTTCTTCCCCCACTGTGTTTTCTCACAAGCAAGCGCATGCTAGACCGTCGCTTCTACAAAGGAGGCAGCGTGAGTGTCGACACTCCAGCCACGAGGGCAATGCTGGAGGCAGAGAGGCGGAATTCCTCCACGTCCGTCTGCTCCTACCAAAGCCCTTGGTGCCCCCGGGGCCAGACAAAGGGAAGAGCCTGCAGCGAACCCGGAGACCGGGAAGAAGAACATCACAGCGCTAGGGATACGGTTCTTTCCTGGTTCTGGTGCCGCGTACCTACGGACAAGGATAACTCCACTTTGATGAGCAGTTTGGGTCTTGCCAAGACAGGACTTTGTTCTGCTTTACTTCCTCTTTCTCTCGTCCTCTCCTTTTGTTCCAAAATCCAGACAAAAACTAAACAACAAAGCAAACCATTGTCGATGCAGGAAAGGTGCCAACACGTCTTCCTCTAGCCTAGATACCTTACGTAACCCAAGAACCCCTGGCGCTTCTCGAATCCCCGCTTGCCCAAGGCAGCGTGCAAGGAACGGTTCTCGTGAAGGCATTTTGTCCTGCTTTTCGCTCTAATCTGCAGTGACATCCGTAAGCGATCAGTTCCCGCCCATTAACTGCCAGACTCCTTCCCCAGTCCCCGCTTCCCTCAACGCTCCCGTCCACTAGCAGCTCGGAACAGCCCAGGAATCCAGAGCTGATAGCACAGCTATCGAAGAAGACGCGAGCCTAATCTCTGAGGTTGATCTGTAGTGTTCGAGAATACGTCACATATTTCTCGTTGAGGGGAGACCGCAACACGTACATATGGGGGTGGGGGTGCTTGGAATAGGAAGCAAGACCAAAGCACACCAAAACTTCAGAACAAATTTGTTCCTGAAGAAAGTCTTGAATTATGGTATATGGGTTGTTATTTTGCTGATCCTTATAGAATAATCGAAATAGTTTTTACAACAGGAACCTGCGGACATGGCAGCGCAGGATCATTGGCGCACAATGCAGTCGCAAAGTGTGACATGAATGTCTGGCCACTTTACATGCAAGCCCTTCAGTCTAAATGTCTGTATCAACCCAAACGCTCCGAACGACGCACTGCTGTCGAAGTAACTGACATATAAAATGGCGTATCGTCTACCATGGGCACTTAAATGGAGGCCATCGGGTGGAAGCGTGCAGCGTCATACGACTCCGTGGAGGAAGATGGCGACTCCCTAGAGGAAGATGGCATGCAAGTTTCTTTTTCCCCAGCCAGTCCTGACAGTAAACAGAGCGCGGCGTGCGCCACCCACGCAGACGGGTGCTCTCTATTTAGACAAGGATCGCTTCTTGGCAGGCGTCTGGACAGGGGGCCCCCTAATGAGACACCCTCTCCCCACAGCTCTAGTGGGCCCGCCCACTCTCGCATCCCCCTCCAACCCGTTTGCGTCATCTCACCCCACACTCTACCCCAAATCACTAACCCCCATCCCTCACCCCATGCCATCCCAGCTGGCCAGAGGTGGCAGTCAGCCGTGAAGCGGAGAAAGGTCCGTGGAGATTGCATTAATAACAGCCCCAATAACTCATCAGTTACACTTTGCGGTTCGTCGTCAATACATCAGAAAAGCTGCATACAATTACTTTTGTTAAAATACAGCCGTCCAGCTCAGAAATGTGCTAGGGGCAAAATTGAAATGTTGGAAAAAGACCTCAGAGTGCTCCATGTTTGCGACGAAGTAACGGGGACGGCAACATCCACACAGAGGATGCACAAAGACATGGCATCTATGTCCACTCCTTCACTAATACCCAGGACTTCAGTTGAATTTGACCCACTGTTAAGAACTCCGTGTCGTCTGAGGAGAAATATTACATTTCAGAGACATCCTTGTCCTGAAACAAACTGCCAAGGATCCATGCCTGGCGTTGCTACAAACCCAGACCCAGTTCAAGATGGACACAGGTTCTCCCCTCCGAATGGAAAGTCAAGAATTCGACTTCCTGTATGTAGTATTGACAAGCATTAGATGATACACTAACCCAACTTTCGAGTAAGAAACGGGGTTGGGTGTCTTTTCCTTCTTCTTTTCCTTTGTAACCACCTACTTCAGCAACTGACCAGGCAACCTTCTCGACTTGGTGGACAGTCCCAGGGTACACATGGCCAGAGCATGGGTTCAGGCAGACAGCATGGTTGAGGTCGAGGCAAGGCCTCCAGGGGTGACCCCTGCATGGAGACGGCCAGGCGCACTCCATGCAGGAGGAAATGTGTGGGCCCCTGACGTAAGGTCATTTTATTTTGCCTCACAACGCCCGATGGTGCCTCTGGACCCTTGCAGCCTCACGCAGACCCTTCGATGCAGCAGCAGTGCGAGCAGTGTGGGGACCGTGGAGAGCCATTAGTGCCAAGACACCCACTTCCGGATCTAGTTAACACTCATCATCTCCTTGGCGCAGCTTCAAGCCAATGCAGGAGGCGCGTTCAGGTATGACCTGCCTCATCAGCGAATTCCCGCCGGCTCTGCTTTTACAGGACGTTGCGCCTGCCTAATAGAGCCTAACACAGCATGGGACGCGGTGTACAAAAATGAATACAAGCAAATTAAGACGGGGTATAGGTAGTTTACAAAGAACAACAAAGTTATCCGGATGACAACTTATATCTTAAAAGAAAAGCACATCACAATTTCGTCATTAGAAACTTTTTGTCTGAACTCCCCAAACCCACTCCAGCTTAAAAGTGTACGGGGCATACCGAACTTTATGTTTTTAAGAGTCACCATTAGATCTTAACAGTGAAAAATACTTTTCCCTCGCGACTTGGGAGTAGCACAAACTAAAAAAAGCATTGGTATCTGATTTCCGGTAGTGCGTCTCCTCGAAAGGAGAGAAAGAGGTCGTGGTCTGAATGGAGTCGCAAGGCAAGGTGTCTTGTTCCTTGCAGTGCACGCACATCCGGCCAAAAAGTGGGCCGAGATGCGAATGGAATCATGAGACAAAGAAGAGCCCCAGGAACTTGCGACTTCACCGCGTGTCCTTGCCGCAGGCACGGCTCGAATCAAACGGTCGACAGGCGTGATAAATCGGCACCAGCGTAAACAGCCTGGCCTGGAGAGACCCAGACATAAGAAGGCTTTCAGAGGCGAGGGCAAGGACTTGCACACCCCGGCTGCACATGTCGTCTGGGAGGCTTTTACAGCTGCAGATAAAGCCTGCAAAACGCAGGTTTCGTGGAGCGATAGCCAGCAAGACTCGGCGTAAGCTGCTCCTTGAAACTCGACCGACGTGGGAAACCGAATCCCCAGCAGGTGCTCGTCTTACTTAAAATCTACCCACAGCTCGTCTGCGGTGCCACGTCAACAAATGCACCACCACTTCTGGGGGCGGGTAGAGGTGGCCCGAGCGAGCGTGCGAACGAGAGAGAGAGAGAATATGAGAGAGAGAGAGAGAGAGAGAGAGAGAGAGAGAGAGAGAGAGAGAGAGAGAGAGAGAGAGAGAGAGAGAGAGAGAGAAGAGTAAAGAATGTCAGTCAGGAAAGTCAAGAAAAGAAAGCAGCATCTGTATGCATCACGGTGTTCTGAGGAGCAACACATCATCCACTGCTTCACGTAATTAAGTACTGGAATGGTTTCCACGGCGTGAGGTGGACGGGTTCACTTTTTCACGGAGCAGTGAAGCCGTGCGACCACTACAATCCTGTTCCAACAGCATCCATATGCTGGTGATGTTGTTGTACATAAGTGACGTAAACGATTTCTGTCTACTGTTCCACTTCATTCAAAATGAATGAAAAAGAATGAATAGTTTTTAATGTTGCGACGACAGTTTATAAGTGGTCGTAAGTTTGACTTATAACCTCCCCGACCAAAACATTATCTTGAAAGACACACGAAGAACCTTTCCTAGGACGATGCCTGCCGAGTGCCATTTACGGGGGAGAGAGAGCCATACATCAAACAAGTGAAATGCAGAGCGCTATCACGACAGGAAATCACCAGTCTGGATGAAGCGGCGAAGCACCCATGCATGTGCAGCAGTTGCGATTCTATCGGCGGAAGTCTCAAGCAAACATCCTGTGATGCCGTGCTGCGGTTCGGCGTCATCCTGACGGGAGAGGAATGGAATCGCAACCCTTCCTCGACACCCGTCTGCCTGCGCAACACAGCCTTGGAGTCTCAGAGGAAAGAGCGGTATACACGTCTCCTCCCCGAGGAAAGCCAATTAATAAACTGCGGGTATACGCTCACTAGCGAAAGGTTTCAAAAGACCTGAAAGGAGGTACAGAGCTGCATACATCTCGACGCTATCAGCACTGGCAGAAATTCTACTCCACACTGTTGGGAGTATGTTATCTCACAAGATCTTGGACGGTTTGCAGCACTGGGGAGCGGTATGGCGGAAAGCACTCCACACTTCCACACCACATACGTCTTGGAAATGCCACAACGGGGAGATGCATTTCTCTGTGTCGAAATGCGGACAAGAGAAGGCGAGCCTTGCTCCGCACACATGACTACAGAGTCGGGCTGCCTGCCTGCACATCCCTTGCACAAGCCAGCAGATGCTCAGGCGTCCACTGCCGCGCCGTGGCTGCACGCCGTGCACGCAGGTGCCGTGCAGAGGACGGATGCCCGCATTGAGTCAATAGGATGAGGGCCTTGTCAGTTTACCAAACAGCTATGATAACCATGATCTGAGTAAAATTGGAGGTGGCAGAAAATCACCACGTGGCAGGAAGCCGCACGTCGGGTGCGCACATGCGGAAGGTGGCATTTCCGCAGTAGGAGAGCAAAAGGCACGAGATGGGGGAGGCCCTGTCGGGGAAGTTGCGGTCTGGAAGTCAGGGCACCGTACTGGCAGGTGCGAGATGCGGGATGAATCCCACACCTGCAACGTCTTTCCCCGCACCCCACCCCCCCTGTCTCCCTTTCTTGGGCTTTGCCAAGGCACCTCGCGGTGGCAGCCATCCCACAGCCAGTGGTCATTCGGAGTGAAGTTTTTACTTCCAAGCTACAATTATTCTTTTGTGAAAGACTACGATGCTTAAGCAAACTCCTTCGGTCATAAATCAGATAGCACGCATATAAGTATTTTTGTTTTAACTTTTTCTTTGCGAATCTGTTTTATCTCTCTTGCGCGCGCGTTTACGTGCGTGAGTGCGTGCATGTGTAAATGATGACATTAAAATAAATGCGACTATGCTGCAATATTTAAATCTGAACGCCATGCTCCGGATGTTTTCGAAAGGTTCCCAAAACATGTAAAAGCCAATAGGAGAAACAACGAGTGTGTGTTACGCTGGATAATTCTTGCAATTTCGGAAGACAACCCCTCATCCCCAACCTACCCCCAAAAACCGAAATTCCACATGGAGTAAATTCAATAATGCCTATTGTCCTTTTAGACATTGCCAAACTCCATAATGCAAATCCCCAAACAATGCAATGGTGACAAAACCTTTCACCCTCATGGCTCCGCTCCGGGACAATGTTGGTGTTATTCCACATGTGAGTTTACGTCTTGGAGCAATCAGACTTGTTCCTTATATAACAGGAAGGAAGGAAGGACAAAGCCAGGAGGGCGATATCGCCGACCCATGCAGGCGATGGCACCCTATCTGGGGCCTCCACGTGTACCCTGGCCAGGGAATGACTACTGCCATTTAGCCGCTGATACCCAGATGGGAAAGAATGAAAGACAAACAAACGCCGGGATAGGACTGCTAAAACAATATAGCGGAGGCGCGCACGACAAGAACCTCCTGCGATCAGAAAACGCCTCCGTGTAATCGCCACCTCGCAAACCCCGGGACGCTGACATGTGCTGAGTGAATTGCGCGCTCGTGTATGGAAAATGGGGAGGCAGTAAAAACACCAGTAAAACCCGCTTCGGTCGGAGGCTGCGGCTCCACTGCCAGCATCAGCACAAGCTTCCGTGGCATCACCAGCAGCAGCAGCAGCAGTAGTAGTAGTAGCGACAGAGTCCTGATGTTGCAATATGAAGGGAATAACATCCTCAGCGCAGGGAGAGCTTCCCTGTTGCAGACAATGAATGGATTGCCTATCCCTCTTTTACAAAGTATGGTTCCACCTCATAACTTTACAGAAAGTGAACGTCGATATGCACGAGTCTGATATATACGTTCGGCTTCACAGATGAAGTAACCGGCCCAAGATTTCGAAGAGATGTGTAACGTACTGAAAAGACCCTATATCTCTGATGTACTGATGATGGGAATCCAAGCAAATCTGTGGGTCTGACGATTTTTCAACCATGCACGTGCTTGCCATGAAAGCATGACATAATTAAGCCAAACCTACCTACAGTTGTCAACAACGATGGTGTGCAAAACAAGGCACGAGCAGCAGAAATCCAAACTGCAGATCTGTTTTTATACCGGGATGCTTGAAATGAAAAGGAAACGTGTTCTGCCATTCTTTGTGGGGCAGAAGCTCAGTGTTTGCTTGCATCGACCTTTTCCTACTGCATTCCATCACGATTATTTGGCATGGTAGCACTGGCACAGGTATGAAGGGAGGCAGGCAGGGTACCAAGTGGAAGCAGAAGCAGCAACAGCGTTAGCCACACACGCAAGGCAGGGAAGGCGAGATAAAGGCCACTCAGCGTGGGAAGGAAAGGCGGGGGCTCCTCCCTAGCACTCCCTCTGCACTCTTCCCATGGGCTTCCCCTGAATCCCCAGACCGTCCAGGTTTGCCCTCTGATAAGAACCTAGGGAATCACCAGTCAGGCCTCCACCTTGGCATCATGACCAGGGGAAGATTTCTGGGAGCTGAAAGACAGCGTGGCACCAAGAGAGCTTGAGCTAGGCGCGGAGCTCGGGAGGATGGACAGGGTCTGGCGCACTCGACCACCTTTCCCAGGAAGGTGGGGAAAGAAAAAATGCCCCACTCCTTCTGACACACGCGAGGTGGACTGGCGATGACACACTCCTTTCAACACACGCCTCTCGCGTGTGTATGATACGAGGAAACACTCGAGAGCGCAGGGGAAAACAGCGAGAGAATGACAATTCAAATCGAGCGAGGAGACAAAAAAGCGACGGAGACAGGTGCCACAGACGGGAGTCACGCTGGGCGAGGGAAAAGGCCGAAGAAAGCAATATTTACGGCCAGACCTCGCTCCCGCGTGCAGTGCGAGCACCCAGTAACCTTCTTCGCTGATCCTGTGTGAGATGAAAAGACGTTCACATCACGGCACAGAGGACCTCCGGGCAACGAGAGAAAGACATAAGAAAAGAGTTCACAACTCGATTCAACGCTAAACTGCCTTTTTTCTGCTTCCCCCCCCCCCCCCCCCCCCCCGATCCCGTTAATTATATAGCAAGGCTTTAAGACTAAATAAATCAACTAAAAACCCTGAATACTTGTCGTTAAGAGCAATTAAAAAACCCAATGCGCAGTCTACAGAATCGGTATCATAAAAAAGCAACTACAATTTATTGGGGGGAGTTCATGGCTTTAAATAGGTTCACTGCCACCGACAGAATTCCGAGCGACAAAACGTGAATGCCAACGCTACAACTAATGTCAAGGAAAAGGAAGGAAGAAGCCAGAACCCGTGTATCCAAAGCGCAGTAGAAGAGAGTAACACCTCGTGCACAGCCAGCGCACGTCCGCACACCGCTCCGCCCTGATCGACGGAAGCAACAGGTGCAGAGAGACGACAGAGGAAAAACAGCTGACACTGGCACCCTCAGTATCGGAGCGGACGGTGCTAAGTGCTCGGGACTATTTGTTTTCGGTGCCAGGGCCCCACCACCTTCTTGTTAGGAAAACAGAAGTTCCGGCGGCAAGCGTAACGCAAGGCAAGGCCCCTTCCTCCGTGCACTCTTTACGAGCCTGCTACACGCGCTACCCGTCATTTCGGGTCGACTGCACGTACAAGGCGTGCAGTGCCCTCGCCCTGGGCACGTGCTCTGCACGTTAGAAAACCGACAGCACTAATCGTATCTTGCGTTATTTTTATTTTCAATAAGTATACCACAGTGCGTTGCGAGAATGGGTGCAAAGGTGATTATATCCTTTCCAATTTCATATCCTCCTTTTCGAGGCATTAAAGTATACGTAAAAAACGACACCAATGAAACTGTCGGCCATGCTCTCAATTGCTTGAAACGATAAGGCGCGGCCCTCACCTTAGATGATGGAGGAACCCGAGGTTCCCCCATTACCATTTACTGTCGGCCTGTCACGTTCCGCACGGCATCAAAGAGCACCATTATCAGAGGCAGCATCAGTCCATTTTCTCTATCTAATGGAAGGTCCGTGTGAAACCCGTCTCGCATCCGCACCGCAGTGAACCGAGTCTTGCAAGGAATGGCGGATTAGTCATGGAGGGCAAAAGAAGCGGGCCCAGCAAGCTTGGCTTTCAGGACACCTGTTCCCTCCCTACTGGGCTACCAGGCTGCCGGGCTGCAAAGCACCAGCTCGTCCAGGCGGGAGGCAGGGGGCCGACCTAGGATGGGGCCTTGAAGCAGCGGGAACACGCCCAGGAGCTCGAAACCAAACAGCCCGTGTGACACTGGCAGCATGGGGCGGGAAGCAGCTCAGACGCAGATCTTTTCCCTAAAATAAATATCGGTGCATGAAAAGATCCACCAGGTGTAAGACGGTATAGGAAACTCCTCACACGGGGCACTCTGGTCGAGTTGGGGGCAAGATAGAGCGCTGCACGTACGTGAGAAACGCTGAAGAACCCTGATCCAATGCAAACGCTCGGAATCCAAAGGATGGAGATCCCAGAAAATCCAAAAATGATAACTTCAGCCTCAAGGAACCTAATTTCGCTGGGAGGGCTTCTTTCTCTCTCGACGGGCAGGAGACGAAGCTGACGGCTCCGATAACCGCATTTCTACGATTGCATATTGTTTTGGAAGAATTCCGCAGAGAGCATGCTCTGGGCTGCCTTACAAAAGTCAGCCAGCGACTCCGTCTGGCCTCATGAAAATGCAAGAAGGCAAATAATATCAGGTCTGGGTCCCAGCTGGGTTGAGCAGACAATACCCGAATGCCCATCTCCCTATCTGAGGTCTTGAAGGGTCCTGGTGCCTCCATGCCGCCGCATGAAATGCCTGGAGCCTTCACTGAGGGTAATGGGCCGCGATAAACCTGCCCCTATCTCAAACGCCTGCCTTCACCAACGTGGGCCAGAAGGGAACCACGTTTGAAGCCCCCTTCAAAGGGCACGACCGATTCATGCTCAACACTTGGCCCGTGGCCCATTAATTTAATGCAAACACTTTCAGGGGTGGCGGCAGTAATACTATGGTCCTTTTGCTCGACGGTGGGGGTTCTTCCATCATCCGTCGATTAATGAAGTGAACACACCCGGCAGTATAGTCATCAATCGAGATAGGCAGGTTGAAGAGGTTCGTATGCAGCATGTACATTTCTCTGGACAGTTCGAACTGTAATCGTATGGAGAGCTTTCAAAGTTCAATATGTTCGGCGGAAGAGCAACAAGGAAGGGGTTTGTCTTCGCAGACAAATATATAATGAACAGAGCTAATCTAAATGTGTGTGAAAGCAGTTAGTACGTGTGCCTAGCAACGTTTTATGGCATCCCTCGGGCAAGATTCGAAATCGACTGCATTGTGAAAGTTGAAGACTTTCTGCGTACTACGTTCCCAAACAGAAAACGAAGCTTCTTCAGGAGCAAGAGGACCTGCAACTGCTATCGATCAGGGCGAGATTAGACGATCGCGTCCATGCACTGCAACTTCATTTCCAATATCTGCTGACAGTTCTTGCTCAACCCATGAGGGGATCTTCTTGGCAGGAACCGACTCGTGCAACGCCCGTCCACAGCCGGACCAGGCGAGAGGGTGCAGTGCACCTATTTATCCCAGGTGCCATCTCCAACCTATGTCAGGGGAAGCGTCTTCAAGTCTAAAATTGCTGCCGGGAATAGGGGCTCGGGCAGGAAGGAAGCCAAACGAGGGCCCCCGCATCTTATCGCCTTCCCACTCCAGGTAATCTGCGCATTTCATCCATTTCGGCAGGCAACACCCAGCAGGGGCGATAAGGAACAGCGGGGTTGCCGAACTCTCTGCCAGACCTCAATGTCGGCACTGTCTTCTTGGCTCCCTCCTCCTCCAACCACCAGCTGCTGCCCATTTCACTTCCAATGGTCGGGGAAATCATCCCACCTGAACGTCATTTTGGCCAGGCCCGTTATCTGCAACCGCCATTAACTTGGATGGAGGCGCCAAGGCAGTCAGAAACTGCATTGGTGATGCATCCAGTATTTAATTTACTGAAAAAATTCTCCTCAACGCACACGAAAGTCACATGAAAGTTTTTGGTCTATTTAATAAGGGCGTGCTAAGTTTTTCAGAGCGAAAGTCCCACGCTGATGTCCAAAGCGGGCAACCTGCTGTGCAGCACGCACGAGTAATTCTGTGGTAACAGACATAGAAGTCTGAACATTTTAACAAAGGAAAAAAAAAAGAGTCCATTTTTTCAGTGATATCGGCAACATTCCAACTTAGTCGTACAAACGTTCCGCTATATCTTCTTTACGACTTCAGCAAGAAACTTGAAACCAAAACACGATTACAGCTCCCTTTTAGGCAATCATAAAAAGAGAGCTTACTCTGATCAGGAGGACTGCGACAGGCACACGAGACAGGTCGCCAGATCTAGGGGTGGGAGGCACCGGTAATGGTGGTGAGGATGACGCAGAGTGGGGTAGGGACGTGATGGGAAAGGGGGCAGAGGATGGTGAGGTATGCGGAGTCTGCACCGAGGGGCTGCATCGCTGTACTCGTACCTCTCGCTTCCCGCCATGCCAACATGGCTGTCTTTATCGGTCCCCAAGAAAACCAGCTCTTGCTAGAGTTTTCAGGGGAGATAAGCGAGTCGAGCGGGAGCCTCAGTGCCCATCAATAGCGATAAGCCACCAAAGCCGCCGCACGTCGTCATACGAAAAAAAAAAGAGCAAAGAAATTTCCAAAACCCACTGCAGGCCGCTGAGAAAAAAATGGTGGACCTACTTTGGCACTGAGCCACCACACCATACCCCCACCAGTCCCCATCAACTACGTCACAAACAGAAAGAAATGTGAAAATAACGTTCCGACGTCTCACTATCGAGAGTGATCACGGCCAGGCGCAGCTGCCTCGTGATGAAGTTAAGGTGACGAGCGGTCTGTGCCATCTTCCCACCACCGAAACACGTCTTCTCGGGAGCGAGTGAAAAATGCTACAGAAGATTGAGGTGATATTTCGGTTAACGTTTTCTAAGGTGTTGACGCGATAAAAGAACACTCTGCAAAGAGCCAAATTGATAGTGTGGAAAGAGGAGCATTGGTGCAGTTCTGCGGCTCCGCTATTTCTGTTCTTCGTCAAGCAGAAATGACAACAACAACAACAATTACCCTAAATCAAAAACCTCCAGCGTAGTCAGTCTTCATTGCCACAGATGATGATGAACATTCACACATCTCTAGGTTCTTTTGCTTCCCCTCCTTCTATTTCGGTTTATTCTCGCTGTTGAAATCAGATAAAACACATAAGCACGGGAACACACTAGGGATAGATTTCCCCCATTCCAAGGCGTCCGAGCAGGAACCTGGGCGCAACAGTCAACAACAACAACGTTCCGGTGAAAGAAGTTTTAGTCGACTCTTCTCCTTCTCATCTACTCACGCTCTCTGTAAACCAGACTCACAAACGCCTGTTGGCAGACTATGGCTGAGCGATCGAGATCACATGCAGCAAATAACCGGAAGCGCCATAAGTTGCATGCTTCGTTCTAGACAGCTTGTACTTCGTAGGATATCATAATCTTTCATTCAGGAGGCACTGCATGAGAACTTTTCCTTTCAAAACAGAAATCAACCCAATCGTACCCAACACAAACCAACCCTATCCTTCAAAACCCAACCAACCAAACCAATCATAATAACGTCCCTGTTGGAGCGGCACAAGAAGCAGAAAACGAGATAAAGCTGAACAGATACAATCGTATCCTGGACACGAGGCAGATATAGCGCGCCCGCTAAGGCAGCCATTTTCACGGTCCGTGCAGCCAGTGCTGCGTGACAGGCAAGAGCTGGAGGACTGACTTTCACTGCAGTTCCAAACCCTGCAACCGTGGCTTCCCTCTTCAAAGAGACTGGGCGCAGTGGGGGTCGATGTGCAGAGGGGAAGAAGGAAAGATAGCGAAAGGCAGGCTTAGGAGCAGGGACCGCTCACAGCGAGTAGCTCTCCTGGACAGGGGGTAGGGAAAAAAAGTGAGGTATCTACCATTCCTTCCCCTGTTTTTCTTTCCGCCCAGCTCCTCGCCCAGCTTTTGTAAACAACACCGCGGTCACCCGATACCGCCTCCAGCAGGAGATTTAATTCAATATAACAAAAACGACATTCTGGAATGTTTTAATAGGCTATTTCATTTCATTTGGAAGCGCGTTTTTTTGCGTATAACATTGCGGACTGAAAGGCCAAAACTGCGCCTCCTGACTTTCAGACGTCGCACATGCTCGACCATGCTATCGGAAGAATTGGCAGAATCTCAGCTCATCATTCATCTTCGAATGGATAGCGCGCTCTACCTCTCGACCCCGGGAGCACCAAAGGACAGCTCCTTTGGAACCATTCTTTGATACCGTAGGAAGTCACACGCTGCCTCCACGTTATCGCCTTGCGATGTAGGGCGCTCGCCCCAGAAAATCCACAGGAGACACAGCATATCCAGTGTCCCGCAGTCTTTGATGACCCAAGCCATGGCACGTTAAGGCCAAATGCAACGCCAGCGCGTCATCGAATCCCACCAGTTAGTCGCATAGATCATCGCCTGGGGTCATCTGGGGACCCAGGAAGACATTCGGTTGCTGAAAGGCAGTGGTCTTTCAGCGCGGCACTCGAGATGGGAGGGGCTGGGGAGATTGCATCTGGCCGCAGAAATAACGACGGCAAAACTCATCGGGCGGTGGGCACTTGGCCGGCTTGTTTGAAAGACGGGAGAAGGCTCTATCGCCAGCTTGACAGTCGGTAGACACCCTCCCTGGCTGGGAAAAGGCAGGCAGGCAGTCCCGGTCAGAGTTATCAGAGAGAGCCAGCCAGAAGTCAAAAGGCGGACACCAAGACCGCACTCTACGCGTAGGTACTCTATAAGAATATCTCCATCAGCAAGAGGAAAACTTACAGGAAAATGTTTGTTCAAATTTGCAATGGACATAGAATGTTTCTAATTCACTTCTAAACATCGTAGCTCAGGGCCGTTGAGGTCTCCGCCCTTTTCGCCCCGGCTGAAAACCAAATTCTCACCTTTTCCCATTTACTCTATAAAGTTAAGTTAAGACCCACATATAATAAGACTCGTAAGATGCCCAGTGATCAGGGGGTAAAGTGTAAGCGGTTTGAGACCCAGACAAAGGGTGTAAGTCGCTATAAAAAACCACACCTTTACCTTTACCTTTCGTTCCGAATACTTTTTTCAACCAAATCACAAGAACTGCTTCTGATGTAAAGCATGCGTAGCAGCATTTCGGTGCCAGAGAAAGAAAGGGTGCATGGCGGTTGTGCGTGCCAACGCCAAAGCATCCCAGCTTTTCGCTTTTTTCTTTCTTTTTCTTTTTTAAAATCGAGTCAGAAGGCTTAGGGAGCAACTGTGCATGTGGGCGGACAGAAAATACCAGTTTCTTGAATCTGCCATGGTGCGCATTTGGCAGTTAAATTGGTCATAAACAGATAGGAACCGCAACATTTGTCACTCTGAAAATAACAGCGTGTGGTTGACATAGACAAACTAACGTTTTCTGTGGTTTCAAGCAGTTTGTGGAGGCGTTTGTGCGACTCTTTCGGGATACCTAATTTTCCTGTCTATGACATTTGACACTGCGCGAGCAAAGTCCCTGCATTCTGGCCATTACGTCAGACAGTTGTTGGGGGAACTTGCGGGCACAGAGAAAAAACAAAAGATAAAAACCAACAGGCGTGGTCCCTGATCACATTCTGAACTTCACACACACCGCATTACATCCTAATTAAGCAAGCTAAGCCGAAACCTCGAGAGAAGAGAGAAAGTCGGGAGGGAAACCCGAATCTCCATTCGTGTTTGGGCAGCGTATCTTCTGCATGACAGCCCCCGGTCCGCAGTCAGCCTTTCGCCTTTGTGGCAGCACGTTTGCCATGGGAGAGAGGGAGGGAGAGAGGGAGGGAGGGAGGGAGAGCAAGGGAAGGGAGGACATTCTCTCTCTGCAAGACAGGCAGTCAACCTCTTCTCTGCCAGCGCAGTCCTTAATTGCCGCGACTGCGGGAGTTCCAAGCAGGGCGAAACCCGACTCCCAGAGGTTGCCATGTCACGGCATGGTTCAAATGCCGACTTCTGGAGGGGAGCAGGCCGAGCGGAAAAACACAACAAAAATATTCCCTTACGTACCACTCTACCCCGGTAGGGAGTCTGTTTGGAAACTTCTCCCGTCTATTGTCGCGTGAAACCGCTGCCGAGCGTATTAAAGAGAGCGAGCGAGCGAGCGAGCGAGAGAGAGAGAGAGAGAGAGAGAGGCCTTCTTTCCAGCTCACGCGAGAGGGGGTGATAGTGTATGGGTGGGTGGGCTGCTAACAGCAAGCAGTCAGTGATGAATGATGAACAAGCCCTGTGAGATGCCATGGTTACCAACCGACAGGTGCAAACCAAAGAAGTACGCATGAAAATCACAGAGGGACCATCATCAACTATCGCAGCACTATACTTTTTGTAAAGAAAGGCGTCAATGGAACAATCTATAAAAACATAATGGCATGTGCCCAAATTACAGCGGTGGACTGTACTTGCCTTCAATCTGGTGTGTGTGTGTGTGTGTGTATGTGTGTGCGCGCGCGTGCGTGTGTGCATGTGCGTGCGTGCGTGCGTGTGTGTCTGCATGCATGTGTATATGTGTGTGTGTGTGTGCGCGTGTTCGTGCATGTGTGTGCCTGCATGCGTCCGTTCACCTGTATGCATGAATAAAACAAAAACATTAGTGGTGAACTGAACACAATGCTAATGAAGACAACTGAAGAGGATATTCCCTTCTCTCCACGCCAAACGTTTGGCTCCAGCGGCAATATGCTACACTTCAAGCTTGAATGAAGGGAACCTCCCGCAGTTAAAACGGAGACGGGCCTGGATTGACAGAACAAAATACACAGTTAGCTAGAAATGGCCGCAACTTTCTTTCAAGACCCTTCAGGAGTCCTTGAAGGTTATCGAGGGTGTCCCTTCTGGCCAGGCCCGCACTCACATTGCATGACAGGTGGAGTTGCCTTCCCCTTGCACACTCCCAGTTCTGTCTGGAAGGAAGCGGTAAGCCACCTTCAAAAGCACAGGCAAAGAGAAATGGAGAAGAAGGGTAGGGAGAGATAGAACAACAGAGGAAGCTCTGCAAAGATGGAACATGTTCGGAGCCGGCTATTTCTGAAAGTTGGGAACCCGATACAGAGAAATCTAGCGGGCCGATAGTGAGGAAAGGCGGGATAAGAGGTAGATATTTCCCTGAACCCAAGCTCCCTCCCTTCCTGATAAAGAGCTCCCCTCTCAGCAGGGCCAGCCAGCTCACCCTCAGACAACCTGCCTGTCTAGGACCTGCCTCCCCCCCCCCTTCTTTCTCTCCCCCCCCCTCATATTGCAAAAATAAAGGTTCAATAGTGCACTGCCTGTTTGCAAAACACACCACCACATGTGGAGGTTTTATATTCTCTCACTACAAATCAATGATATCTCGGGGTCTGTCCTCACCATGAGATCATACATCTTTTTCTGTCTCTGTAGTGTTTCATCTCTGTTCAAGGAACTTCTCTTCTTAAAGGACATGGCGGAAACGGTTCAGAGTTATGTTAATATTAGTGCAACATAATGTCAGGTGCATGAAACTAAAACAGTCCTATATAAAGGTGGAAATTTTCTGTTTCACTTCTTTCCCACAGAGCAACAGAGCCATTGCAGTTTGTTTTTTTTAAATATCATTTTGCATTTTCCTGATTCCCCATTCATATTTCTGCAAGTATGGCCCTTGAGACCCATGCCTACTTTACTTAATTGTTGTCTACTTCCACTAAAGATTCCTTATCATTCCTGGGAGCATCCCTCCATGGACCAGGCCAGAAATACTCCAAGGTCAGGGGGCTTAGGCCAGGAGTCTTATCACCAAAGTCAGCCAGGCTTTAACTCATTCCACACAGGAAGCAGCCTAGATCTGATCTGAGGGAATAGATGTAGATGGAAGCCTATCTACTTGTTTGGACCATCCAGGATGGAGGAGACAAGAAAGAAGACAGGAGATGAGGGGGAGGGGAAAAAGCTTGCCAACGTTGTGTGTGGGAGTGGAAGGGCTTAGGGAGTAAGAAGACAAATGTTGGTTCTTTTTGCTTTTCTTTCATTCTCTCAAGGACACTGGCTTCCCATCCTCTTCTTCAGAGAAGGAAAAATTGGTTGTACTTAAAGAGAAACTAAAGAGGAAAATTCTCCAGGTCTGCTTACCAATGTACCAACTTAACAACAACTGCAGCCCAAAAAACAACACATATTCATTTAGATCCAAACTCAGTTGTTCCGTTCTATATCATGGTGGAGAGATTTGTCAGATAAATCTGCACAAACAGTTTTTATTCTTATAATTATACATGTATGTGCTGAATATGATTGCTATCCCTATCAGGTATCCATAACTTCAAACAAATAGGGTCAATGTGCTGCATGAAATCTTTCACTGCAACAAAGGTATGAACTATTCCTGAATAGCAGGAATGTGTGCGCTGCATGTTTTGTTGTGTGCAGTGAAAATCCTGTGACTATGGATTAGCACAGGAAAGGATGTATGGTAATGCAGTATAGTTTTAAAATTAAACCATGATAGTTATATAGACTAAAATATCCATGTGCATGCATGCACGCCCACACACACACAAATGCATGTGCGCACACACACACACACAGAGGAGCCAAAGTGAAGTCCCAACAGATGATTTGATATGAGAAGGAAATCTTCTCAAAGGCTTTCAAGCATCAAATTTCTGAAAGGAGAGATAAAAGCAATGTGGGGTGGGGGGAAGGGGTGGGGGTGGAATTAATAAGAATATGGAAGCTTCTGTGTTAACATCTAATTACAAACAGACGCAGGAGATTGGTGTCCTTACCTCTGACGTAGAGCATGGCAGCATAGGAGTAGGCTACACCCACACTGTTCTCTGCCACACACTCGTAGCGCCCTGCATCTGACTCATGGCTCTTCTGAATCTGTAGGTATCCTGTAAAGGTGGAATTAAATGATGGTTAACTACGCCAGCATTCTCTCTTCTCAGTGACATACATGTATATAGCTTTTGAGCCTTTAATATATAGGGGAAAAGACATCTATGAAACAGACTGCATCAAGCCATATTTCACATAAATTGTGATCCTATCTGTCAATTTTGAGGATGAAAAATTGGGAAAATGTGAAAAATGACTCTTTTTGAGACCACATTTATGGCTCCTGTGACCTTGACCTTGAAGCAAGGTCAAGTCACTATGTATGTTTTTTGAGGCCTTGTCATCATACACCATCATGCCACATTTGGTGTTGATAGACTTAATAGTCTCCGAGAAAAATCCTACGTTTAAGTTTTTACGCCCGGACGGACGGACGACACGGCTCAGTACATAGACTCACTTTTGCTTCGCATGTGAGTCAAAAAGCACACAAAGTACACATTGCTACTTCTAATGAGAGATCTGGCCCCCTGAAAGAGACCTGCCCTTATAAAAAAAATTTCCATCATATTCATAAGAATTGTAATGTGAATGAAAACACATCAACGCCTCATGTAAAATTAGATAACACGGGTAATATGCAAATACATTTCTAGTGACGTATCCAGTAATTTATGGCATGGTCTTCCATGAATATCCAGTTATTAATGCAAAACAGCCAAGTTGGTGCCGCTCTTTGTGAAATAGTGTGAATGAGCTGCCATGCAAGGGAGATAAATCCACATCCACCATCACTCCTCCAGCTGCACCACTATCTCCAGCATCTCCTTCAGTATCAGAAGTTCACCTAGCCCATACAAGAATAGGAGAAAACCACATGGACTCTCAGACAATACAGTATATTAAACACAGTGACCCTTGATAAGTGCTTTTTCTGACCCAAGGGAAAGAGGATCTCCAAAATCTCTTATGAAAACAACCCCCAAAGCAAACCACAGAGCATGATGTTTCCTGAATATAAAGCACCTTGACAAATCTCCTTATCATCATCATCATCATCACTAACGATGAACAGGCCTTAAATGGCCTCAAGCATCTTACAAGTACAAGTGGCTCATTCTCTGGAAAGGTACACAAGGAGGGGTTACGTCCTTAAATTGGTCAGACCAAAAGTATTACACTATAAGACCCAAATCTATTCAAGTAGACAAACAAAAAACATATTTAAGAAACACCATGAGCAATGGGAAAAGGCTGAGTGTAAACTTTGAGCTTTTATCGCTAGTTGTGTTGACAAAATGTGCTGATTTCAGCTGGCCAGTTTGTTACATGGGAAAAACGAGAACTTGTCAAATAACAATTGCAACTGGATTTTCCTGTTAAATTTCAAAAAGAACGGTTGTATTTTAATCTATTACACACATACTTGACGATTACAGATCACGTTTTTAAAAATGTTGCACTTTTGTGAAACAATTGAGGATTTAATTTTGCTGACTTGTTCGTAACACGTCGTGTCCGATCGAAGGTTTTGTAAATATACTCGGCGGAAGAATATTAAGCAAACGAATTGACCCAATTCCATGTCCATTCAAAAACAGAATGTTTGAGAGAGTCATATTTGATAGAAAACACAATTTATGAAGGGAAACTTGCTAGAAGTGAGATGAAATTGCGTCATTTCTGAATTTGTGTCCACAAAATGCGTTATGACACAGCAATCAACTGGACTACATTTTTCAAGGCAAACTAGTCCTGCAAGGGGAATAACTGCAAAGGTCCTACGCGGAAGGACATACTGAGTGATCCCTGTGTGGGTTTCACAAACTGCGTGTTCGCGGAAAGCAGTACTGTAAACTCAAATATGTGGCGTCCGCTTCGTTCGTCAGTGTTACGAACTAGAAATGCCCGCCATTTCTTCCAGTGTGCTAGCTGAAGATCGCCTACGATGGAAATTTCTGGATTTTAGTAATGTTTCTCATCGTTAAATGTGAAACTTTATTCCTTTTTTAATCTTTAGTTGTGCTTACCGATTGTTGTTGACTAAGTTTGTGAGGTGAAAATAGATAGAAAACCGGTTCGATCCGTCAAACTGAAACATTTCTTTGAAAATGTGTGGTTTCTTGTGAAATTAAACATAAAAGTGGACATCATTACCCTTCATACCGGACCCAAAATTATTCCTTACCGTATCTTACAACTTTATTTAAAGTTTTGTTACTAAAATAGCATGTTTTGTCGATCTATTGCTTGTTCTTTCTTGTTCGTAAATAAGAAACGATGGAAGTTGTCTTTGTTACAACCTGCAGATTATCCTTGAGATATATTGTTAAAAATTTGTTTTGTTTTTTCCCCTGATGCTTTCATGGTGAAAAGGCTTTCTAGATCTTTGTTTACTTCTCTCCAATACGCAAGCAATAGTGATGGCACATCAATACTTAAATAACATTTGGATTTTGCTTTTGTTCAACTGGTTTGTAACAAGACACGATAAGTAAAGTGTCTAATTTTGTTCCAAATGTCAAGATTAATAATTTATCTATTGCAAGCTATTTATGATGTGTTTATTAGTCGTTTTCAACATGTTTTGTAAGGAAATTATCTGAAAACCATTATGTTTTGACCACATTTAATATCTGTTTGGCGTCCAGTGTTACAAACTAGAAATGAGGTCAAGCACCTCTTCATACCCCATTTACTTAGAAAAAGGCAAAGACCTTGCTCCAGTTTTACTCTAGATGATAGGTCCGAGCATTTTTTTACCTGAATATGTACTTTTAATACAAATATTTGATGAAAAATATTTCATCACCAGTGTAACAGATTTGTGTACCTTTCCAGAGAATGAGCCAAGTACTAATCAAGCCAGAGTACACGGCACTCACCCGAGTCCATGAGGGAGATGCGTGGGTCTGTGACATCCACTGGCACCTGGTCTTTGAGCCACGTGATAGTGGGTTCCGGGTTGCCCACTGCATCGCACTGCAGTAGAGTATTGTGTCCCTTCTCCACAGACTTCAGGCTTGGGTTCACCACTATCCTGGGGTAACCCTGAGGGATATCTGTAACACACCACACAAACACCATGTCAACACTTTCAGTCCACCTCTCCACTGTCAGGGAAAAACTGCCTCTCCAAGGGCCACAGCAATGGGAAACGTAACAGTTTACATGTGGGCCCTGAGGTTGACAAGACAGAAGTTAGAGACAGTGTTCCATACATGATATCACAAGGACACACTGCCCACACAGGGCAGTTATTTGAAGACGCAGGAAAACTTACATCCAGACACAAATAAGTATGCATTACAAACAGGCAGTTACCAGCATGAAATGCACTAGGTCTCTCATTAGCATGGGCAGAGAACTTCAAACTACAGTACAATGGATAAACAGTTAGTAAAACATATCCTCCAAATGCATTCACAGGCATTTGCTTCTGCGTTGTAAGGAGAAAGGTCCATGGGCATAAAAGGGGGTAAAATCTTCTCCATTATATGGAGCAGCACACACATAAAAAAGGGATGCAAAAATAACTACAACACAGAAGAACACATGCTGATTCCTTGAAATACTTTCAGAAAAGCTGAACTCTTTAACAGTTAACTCACTCACTGAAAATGGAATGGCTAACTACAACTACTTGACACTATGCATTTGGAGCAAGAAGAAGCACAGTATATACTACATGTATTACTACACTGCAAGAGGCTGGAACTAGAAGAGGGGTTAGGCTGAAACATAGAAAAGCAACTACTGGTCTACATGATCACTCTACTATTGCTCACCTACTGTCTCTCTGGAAGCTTAGAGACAGAATCAGGTAGACAGAAGAATGAGTAGAATCCTACACTATCAAATGGAAGCTTTGAGATAGAATTGAGTAGACAGAAGATTGTAAAATCCTACACTATTGAAATGTGAAATTGACTACAATGAACTGGTCCCTAAGGTAACTACTACCAAAAATAGATCTATTGTTCATACAATTTGAAACTGAGACATCTTTTGTTGCAGAAACAATACCTCTAGTGTTAAAATGAATTTACATCTTTTGAGCACCATGGAAGCAACTCTGATCATGCATGCTCAGTCCAGCCACTGTGCATTTTAAAAATATTATTTTTTATTTAAATAGAATGCATGAACAGACAGATGCATTTGCAGCAGCAACCAGCAGTGGCAGTGATGCACATTTCCTTGCAGCAGCACAACGGCACCAAGTGGAACGAGATTTGATGAAGGGCTCATGACAGCAAATGGACAAAACTCGTGCACATCCACTGAGTGCACATCGTGGTGGCCAAGCACCATCCAAGACAAAAAAGAGACAGACGATGGTCCATTCCACACCAAGACACACTGGACCACATCACACAGACATTCCTTGAGAGGAGGAACAAAACTGCTTTGCCTACACAGCACAACACCTGTGCACTAGATGCAAACATCTGACAAAATAACACAAAGTCTACAAGGGAGAATGAACACATTCTAATTAAGAAGCCACATTTGAATATAGATCCAAAAGGTTCATACAGTGGGTTGGCACAAAGCTCTGACTTCATATGTGGTGGGATAAGGAGGAGTTGAACAATATATACAGAAGAGAAAACAGTCATATCTGGATTTCACTCTGAAAATTGTTACCTTCATATTTAACTACCCAAGCGTTTGAACCTGAAGATTCAAGCAAAGCAAAATGCCACATTATTACAGTTCTGTGCCATCATCTTCATCAAGATGCTTCATTTTGATAAATATATATATTACAATTTTGAAAGTATCAACAGATGAAACAAGGATAACACCTATGGAATTGTTTCCTTGGTGCTGACTAAACATACATACACATGGCAACAAACCATACAAGGACAAACAAACATATTCATACGTGACATAGAAGACACGAACTATGGTTCTCTTAAGGCAGAGAGAATGTCCATCTATCACACTGATATTGAAGAAAATTATCAATGTATGTGTACAGATTACAGATTACAAAATAGTACTTGCATAATACATACATTATGATCACGAAATAGTCCAAGAATACATAGCTTGCCATGTTCCATATTTAACATAATGCTAGACATTCTTTCTTTACATTAAGGATGCCAAGATTCTCAGTACAACTAAAAGTACTGTATTAGCTGGAAATGTCTGCATTGCAGCCTGCGGGTGATCACAGATCTATTCTAAGGGAGGTAACTTCGCACCTGTTTGTCGAAATTACCTCCCCTTTGACCATTGAGTAAGATTCTCTCTCTCTCTCTCTCTCTCTCTCTCTCTCTCTCTCTCTCTCTCTCTCTCTCTCTCTCTCTCTCTCTCTCAATTTGTTTACTGGTTCTTTTTCACTACTATGTTTTCTCACACAACCCCTTTCTAAGGATGACTAGAGAAGTTGCTGAAGCAGGTGTTCTCCTTCTCGGGTGGCTCATGCAAAGCAACACACATTGATTGATGCCGCCACCCAGGGGTGAGGCAGGAAAGTCAACTTGAAAAGAAAGGGCATATGCCACACAGCACAAAGGAGCCGTTTACACAACTGGAGCAAACACTGCAGGTTGGCAGACTAGCTGGCAACCAAGATGAATGCCATATCCTGTTCCCCCACCAGTCCCTTTGACTGGCCTGTACAGAGCCTGTCCTGGAGGTCAGAGGTCACTACTTTATAGAAATTTTTAGCTCTAGCCATTGTCTAGGGAAAGGAACAGACAGCCTTGGAGGGGGAAAAGCTGGTTGCAAGGTAAAGGAGAAAAAGTTGCAAATTTCACTAAATAAATACAGTTTGGGGAAGTGAATGTACAGAACTTTCCTTCTGAAGATCCCTGCAAGTCATCTATGACATAACTATTCTTCAAAAGAACTAATGGCCACTTCAATAGGGTGTGACATTTCTTGGTCTCATCTACAGTTCTCTTTTCACTTGAATGAACAGACAATGGAAGCCGAGCCGATGTTTATCCAAAGTTATTCACCTACATTGCTATGGCTTCATCATTTGCTTTCAGTGTTTCATTCTCATGTGCACACTGTAAGAAAAGACTGCCCATGTTGGAATGCCATCTTTCTATTGAAGTGTGCAATGCAAAAATACAGCCACATTGTAATGCACCCATGGTATTAAATTCTATAGAGACATTAGATGACAAGATTACCCTCACCCCTCTGAACTACAGCATAATTTGAAAGAGAGAACATCAGTCATATCAGCCTACAACACTAATTTGAATGCAATTGTATGCAGCATCATGAAACTATAGCTTGATCTTGACAGGTGCAAGACCCCAGTACATACAGCATACAATTCTGAAGGAGATAGTTGCCCATCAGTCAAGAACACAGCCACAGTTCTTTCAGAGTGATTGACAGGCACAGCAACAAGATATGCTGGTACAGTATCTCTGATGGTAAAGCCCACAGTGACGAAGAACATCTGCAAGCAGTCTTCACTGCCTCTCCAGTTTCTTCTCCAGCTTTCAGCACCAGCTGTGGCAAAACATAAATCCACAGGCCAGCCAACTGAAGCAAATCTAAAACTGTTATCGGTATTGCAAGAAAAATGGAATGTTCAGCTACAAGTTGCAATTATTGAGATAGTGATTGCCCAATTATCATCTCCTGCTGTTCTTTTTAATTTCCATGACCTTGACTCACTCAAGGTACTGGTACATCTCTACATACGCATCCCAATTCAAAAACTTGCAGATTCTGCAAAGATATTTCTAGCATAGAACTTCAAGGAGTCTGTCCCTCAAAGATGTGCATCAATATATGAAGGCCCAAACACCTACATGCGGTGCCTCTCCATTTCGTAAGTGTGTTGGATTTAGCTGATATAAGTCAAATTAAATTTAAATTCTTTTACTTCTTATGTTCCTTTTTCAAACACACGTGCATGCATGCACAAGTACACTCATTCTCACACACACACTAATCACTGCTCATCAGTGCTCATTATCGAAATCAATATCCTAGGTACTAGACCAGTTTATCAGCACTGTAATAGGTATTTGTATATTCCATCAGAATGTGCATGTGTTTGTGTGTGCATGTACGTGAATGCCAGGGCCGGACCCAGGGGGGGGGTTCCAGGGGTTCCGGACCCCCCCCCCTAGAAAAAGCATGTACCTTGGTTTGAGTTTTTTTTTTTTAAATATATTTTTTGTGTGTGTCTCCAAAAACAATGCTGCTCTTACCCCTCAAAACAAGGCCCAGAATGCACCAGATTGCACAGATTTTAACCGTTTTTCAAAAATTTTCAGGGGGGGCATGCCCCCGGACCCCCCTAGTTTGCGCGCCTGCTTCGCAGGCGCGCGCTCGTGGCTTCGCAGGCGCGCGCTCGTGGCTTCGCCACTTCGCTGAATTGTCCCCCCCAACCAAAAAGGAACCCCCCCCCCCCCCACAACTCATTTGGTCCGGCCCTGAATGCACATGTGTGTGTGTGTATGTGTGTGTGTGTGTGTGTGTGTGTGTGTGTGTGTGTATGTGTGTGTGTGTGTATGTGTGTGTGTGTGTGTGTGTGTGTGAGAGAGAGAGAGAGAGAGAGAGAGAGAGAGAGAGAGAGAGAGAGAGAGAGAGAGAGAGAGAGAGAGAGAGAGAGACTCTAGACAGACAGACATACAGGCAGGCAGGCAGGCAGGCAGGCAGGCAGGCAGGCAGACAGACAGACAGACAGACAGACAGACAGACAGACAGACAGACAGACAGACAGACAGACAGACAGACAGACTGACAGATGGAAGGGATGCTTGTTGTAGAAGCTGCAGGCAGTACTCTATTGATAGCTTTGCTGCCTGAGCAGTAGTCAAGGCAACAGAGGACTCCCTGTAATCAGCCTTTCAGCTTCATGGACTGGCAGCACTTTCTAAAGCCAGAAACAGTCCCAGTCCTCTTCCCTGTCTCCTGTCCTGTCCTGTTCTGGACCTTGCAGTCCCACTCGACCGTGTCACCTTATGTTCTACCTACCTTTAGTTTGTACAAACACTGCCTGCCTGCCTCTACTTAAGGGATGCCATCAAAAGAGCAAAGCTTAGATAAACAATGCCACTAGACCTTTACCTTGTTGTGTTTATGTTACTACTTCAAAACCTGACACCAACATGGGCAGTTCATCAGTTCCCCTCTCTCTCTCTCTCTCTCTCTCTCTCTCTCTCTCTCTCTCTCTCTCTCTCTCTCTCTCTCTCTCTCTCTCTCTCTTCTCTCTCTCTCTCTCTCTCTCTCTCTCTCTCCTCTCTCTCTCTCTCTCTCTCTCTCTCTCTCCTTCATTCATTCATTTCCTTTCTCTCTCATTCATTTCCAAGTGCTCTTCTTGTGCATGCATATGTCACCCTTACATAGGGGTGTGTGTGCACGTGTGTATGTGTGTGTTCATGTGTGCATGCATGTGTTATTGAAAGTGCCTGCCTGCTCATGTGTGTCTTTATGCATGTACATGAATGCATATGAGTAGATCCAATTATATTCATCTTCATGCTTGAATGAGTTAACAGGCTAACAGTTTCATCTCTACTTTGTCTGATGACAGGGAATGGGAAATATTGTAGAAAAAAGTGCATTTTCTTTCATCTCCACAAAGAAAAAAAGAGAGAAGAAAAGAAGAGGTGAAATAAGTATCTATGGAAAGACTCCAACTTAAAACAAGAAGGGCAAAGCCCATACGACTCACATGCTTGACCTTGACCTTTATATGACCTTGACCTTCAGGTGACCTTCAAGGTCAAGGTCAAACAACTAAACCTAGCAATGACATCATACACTAAGAAATGATTTACACATTTTTTCCTACCAAAAAAACATGTGACCTTGACCCAAGGTCAAGGTCATCCAAGGTCATGCAACACAAAGCTGTTAATTCAAGACATAGGAAGCACAATGGTGCTTATTGGCACTTTCTACCATGAGATATAGTCACTTTTAGTGGTTCACTACCCCATTTTGGTCACATTTCATAAGGGTCAAAGTGACCTTGACCTTGATGATATGTGACCAAATGTGTCTCATGATGAAAGTATAACATGTGCCCCACATAATTATTAAGTTTGAAACAGTTATCTTCCATAGTTCAGGGTCAAGGTCACTTCAAAATATGTATACAATCCAACTTTGAAGAGCTCCTGTGACCTTGACCTTGAAGCAAGGTCAACCAAACTGGTATCAAAAGATAGGGCTTGCTTTGACCTATATACCACTTGTAGCTAACGTCGCCATTCTCAATAACGTGGGAGAAAATTGGGAAAATGTGAAAAATGACTGTTTTTGAGACCACATTTATGGCTCCTGTGACCTTGACCTTCAAGCAAGGTCAAGTCACTATGTATGTTTTTTGAGGCCTTGTCATCATACACCATCATGCCACATTTGGTGTTGATAGACTTAATAGTCTCCGAGAAAAATCCAACGTTTAAGTTTTTTACGGACGCCCGGACGCCCGGACGGACGGACGGACGACACGGCTCAGTACATAGACTCACTTTTGCTTCGCATGTGAGTCAAAAAACTCAAGACCTCCAAGACATCCAGACCAGAGGGCAACATGATAAATTAATTCTACTGAAGTTTCTAACATAGACCTGAAGCCATACTGGATCTACAGAATAGTTTCATTGTGACCTCATGCTTAGTTCTCCATGAGACTTTGAAACTCTGAAAGCAATGATACATCCTGCAGAGCAGACTTTTGCCCTCTACAGGTCAGTCAATGCTTAGAGGGGCGCTGTCCATTAAAAAGCAACCGGCTGCAATCCCTATGGCAGGGTCCATGTTTGCCATCAGTATGAAAGCCCATTGTGTTTGGTTAGTGGAGAGCCTGTGAACAGTGTCAACTTGTCCAGCTGCTGGTATCCTGCTGCAGGAAGCACATTTCCACTTGGGCTCTCAAGAGCTTTCCACAGACTGAGGCATCATAGATCAAACAGCATATTCATAACTGCCATCATAAAGCATGTAAATCCTCCCTGCTGTCCCTCTACAAAATCCATTGCAAACTTGACAGAGTAAGGCACGGCAAACTGCCTAATCAAGGAATGAGAGGCTTAGGGAATTTGAAGCCCTTCCATACATGAAGCAAGAGGAAAATAGGCAGACAGATCACAAACAAGAAACTCCTGCCGGGCTTCTATGCAAAATTAGCCTCAAAAGCTCGGTGTTCATCAATATACTGCCACTGAAAAAATTCCTATTAAAGCAAACCCTGCACTAGGAATGCATGTCACACCTGCAGATTTTCACAACTACAAAAGCCTGCTTATCATAACCTGAGAGCTGGTCTGCACCTTGCATCCATTACTGGTAGCCTGTGCCACAAGGCCTGGCAGTAACAGTGTCACAGCCCTGTGTCAAGCTCCAAGGGTGGAGGGGTTCTGTGGGAAGAAGGCCTATAAACACTGAGGCTCCCCTGGGGCAGCGGGACTTAATGCTTCCTACCTCTGGCTTCAATCAGCCAACTTTGAATCAGATTGGAGCTGGGGCAACTAGGTCAGGGTCAGGGGTCACACATAGAGGCTAGAGTGCAAAGGAGCAGGGGCAATAACCCTGCAAGGCGTGAAGTGGGTAGGGGCCATAAACTCTTGACACTGGCTTTATCTTCTTTGCTGCAAGCATCTGCCGTTTGAAGTGGAACCACACTGGATCTCTGGTGTGTGTCACCACTGCCCTGGTGGAACTGTACCTGGCCAGACCTCCATCAGGGAGCACCCTGGCATTGATGTCTGGGACTCTGGCATTGTCTGCCACTGCAATGCGGCTCAGTGCATGTTGTCAGGTGCATGCACCTGCGGTTTATCATAATAAACCTTGCATTGGTGGAGCAATGCAAGACGTAAAAATATTTTGAATGCATTGCAGGATTACACTTAGTGCAGCAATGTCCCCTGGTTTTAGTGCAATACTCCATCCCCAACTACAGTTTCACTGTAGAACCAGTCTCAATTTTAGAACCAGAAGACTGCCCAGGCCAAAGACAAGCCTTCGAATCAGACCAAACATTGAGATCCCTTCCGGGCTCTCAAACAAGGCAAACCAGAGCGCTACAGAAGGCAAATAGTGAAAAACAACTGTGGCACTCATTTACACGGGGCACAGCCAAAGAAGATGCAAAGAGCCTGCGAGGAACAGATCAGAAGCCCCTGCCTGTCTTCCGTCCTCCTGGGACTAAGGGGCCAGAGGGGCAGGCCGCCACTAGGAAAGGAAATGGCCGGCTTCCAAAAGGAGATCAATAGGGGGAAAATAAGATTGTCTCCAAGGAATCCATCACTGACTGGCAGGGACACAGAGAGACAGGGGTCCTGCCCCTCGGCCTAAGAGCAGGGCCTACTCTGCTGTAATGAGAGAACAGCGGACAGTCTCCGTCAATGACACCTGCAAGTTGGAAGTCTATTGAGTCAAATCCCTACACAGTCGCTGCCAGATCCATCATGGGCCTGACACCAGCACAGACAGACAAGGGGATTCACTCTTGGAGAAGGCAGAATGGGAGCTCCATCTACAGGAACCCAGACACAGCTCTTGTTGCCCATCCATTTGTCCCGCCATCAGTCCATCTCTGGATAGATTCTTCTGTCTCGCCCTCTCTCCAATTGTTTGCACTTTTAACTATCCACACAAAAAAGCTACCAAAAACATGCCATGTCAATAACAATGAAGCAAGATGTGTGTTCAACAATTCTTCGAGTTCAACCATCATTTGCAGCAGTGTTCCTTCCCACCCTGTTTAACATGGCACGTTTGTGATGTACACACACTGCACTGCTTTCATGAGTCAAAAGCACAATTGTAGATATATATATCTTTTCAAATACTTAATCAAGCACACCTACGAACAACCTATTCATGTGTGTACAAGCCCAAGGCATTGCAAACATCCCTTGCACCACACTGCCTATCCATAGACAAGAATCCCTCCAGCAGTACTATTTGTTTACCAAACCACCCCTCTACCAGCCACAACAAGAGATGAGAGGAGGGGAATTTTTTTCCAGGGATGGCAAATTCGGGTTTGCACCGGGACAGGCAAGGGTGAGTCATCCCTGGCTGGCAGGACGGCGGTGTCCAAGTCTGGGAGGGAAGGCTGGCTCCAGGCAGGCTGCAAGCTGGTGGCGGGCTGCCTGCTCCAAGTCTCTCCCCTGCTGTATTGATCATATCTCGGTCCCCTCCCAGTCCCTCTCCCATGTAAATATGTGACCTGGCCAAATTATACTGCTCTCAGTGAGAACAGCCCCCCCAGCCCAAACAAATCCTCAGAAGTGAGCAACAAAGAAGTCTGTGCATGTGTGTGTGCATGTGTGTGTGCATATGTGATGTGTGTGTGTGTGTGTGTGTGTGTGTGTGAGAGAGAGAGAGAGAGAGAGAGAGAGAGAGAGAGAGAGAGAGAGAGAGAGAGAGGAGAGAGAGAGATGCACCACTGCCAGAAAACAAAGGTGCTAATGTTTTCATACATCAGGCTTGCAACCTGCATCCTGTGCAGTTTGGAAAGTGCAGGGCAAGAAAAAGTCTGGACAATAAAGTCTTCATTCATATATCTGGGATGTATTCCGCTCTCAGTAGAGAGCTAAATCATCAAGCAAAGTTTCAGAAGGACTGCATATTGAGAGATGACTTTCATCCATCTCCATATCTCTCTCTCTCTCTCTCTCTCTCTCTCTCTCTCTCTCTCTCTCTCTCTCTCTCACACACACACACACACACACACACACACACACACACACACACACACACACACACACACACACACACACACACAAAGTCTATTAATTCAGAGGTAATGAGGAACATATGCAAAATGCCTTGGTGACTTCAATACAGCACCATCACATCAGTACTGCTTCATTCACAGAAATGCTGTAAGCACACTATATCTTGATTTGAAGAAGTATAGAGATGGCAGCAGTCTTCCACTTTCACTAGTTTCATTTCATCAAAACTGAATCTGCCCCATAAACATGCTATGACATCTGACTTCCATATCACACAGCAGACTGACCACCCTCTGCTGTATTGATGGAACTCAGCTATTCCTCCCCTTTCCCTTCTGGCAGCAAGAGAGGTTTCTTGGTCTGCTCACTCCCAGCCATGGACAAAGCAAGCCTGATGAACCTAAGTGCAGTCCTCATAGCTGGAGACACTAAGTCAGACATGCCGAATTTTCAATTTTGGAAATTTATCTGCATGAGCCTGTCCAAGTCATACAGGATATTTGCTTCAAGCACATCCACAACATTCTCAATAGAAGACACTTAACTAGATACATCAACTTTAAAGTTCACATTAAATTGATTAATGAAAATCATGCCTTGGACTGTCATTTATTTGTTTGCACTTTCAAATGTTATGTTTCAGAATGTACATGAACAATAGTTCTGGAAAAATCATAAGGACAACAAAATGCTGAATCTAGTGATAAAGGAAATCCACTATTCTGTACCCTAACACAATTGTCTAGAGCTGGGCACAGGGAGACACTGATCATTTGATGCAGGAGTCAAAAATGCCATGATTGAAGCATTCTTTGAAGGCACCCTAGATATACCACAAAGCCAAAATTGCACACAACCAAAGGAACTATGCCCTAGAGTGAAAACAGCAATGTTATCCAAAGATCTAAGTTTACAAAAAATAAAATATAAAAAAAATATAAGTTTCTAGGATCTCTGCTCCAAATAGTAACACAACAGAGAACCTTTCAGAGTAAGAATCTCATATTCCCTTGAAGGGTAATAAAGCATCACATGAATTCACAGAGACAAGTTAATTTCAAGATTTCTTCTTCCACATTAATTCAGACCCAAAAATTAGACTATACAAGCTATTTATACATGGACTCATGGTTTCACAGATCATAAAACATGGGCTCCCTATCTGTCACAAGTCAAATTATCAGTAATTTGGGAACAGTTATCATCTTGCAATTGCAGGCAAATGACTTCCATCTTCCACAATTCAGTCAGTAAACAACAGTAAAACAGCGTAGGAAAACATATATTTGTAAATTAATGCACATGTATCCAGAAGCATAGATCAACTAGCACGCTGTATACTTATATATCTGAATGTGTGTTAGTCTGCTTCTATAAATGCATCTTCTGCCCTCAGCTCTTTCCTGTCTCTATTAATTACCTACACCCAGATTCATCACACACACACACACACACACACACACACACACACACACACACACACACACACACACACACACACACACCACACCCTCTTTCCAATTACTTTCACTAAGAAACAAAGAACTCTGTGAGACTTAAGACGGACAATTCAGGAGACATCAACTAAGTCCTTGAGCAGCTGCAGCCTAGCTAGCACTATCTGCATTTTTCCACTGCAGCCTAGCTAGCACTATCTGCATTGTTCCAGGCCAGTCTGTCACAGACAAATATAGCCCACTGCCAAAGTGGCCCAAAGAGAAAGACCAGAAAGAAAGAAAAAGGCCACAACGAGATAGGTAAGCTAGAGACAAATTAACCCTGAAAGAGAAAAAAAAAGCAAGAAAGACAAAAGTAAGCCACAAAGAGAAAGAAAAGCTAGAAAGAGTGAGAAAAACCAAATCAAGAAAAGCTTAGAGGAAGGCCTGAGAAAGAAAAGCTGACAGAGAGAAAAGCCTCAGAAAGACCAGAATGAGAGAAAAACCAGAAAGAGAAAAGACCAGAAAGAGAAAGGCCAAAAAGATGGAACAGGAAAGAAAAGAAAGGATGAGACAGAATAGACAGAGGAAAAAACAGAAAGAAAAAGGCCAGGAAGAAGATATGAAGGCCAGAAAGAGAGAGAAGGGCCACAAAGACAGGAAGGTTAGAATGAGAAAGGTCAGGAGAAGAGATAAAGGCCAGAAAGAGAGGAGAGAGAGAAAGTGAGATAAGGCTAGAGAGAGGAAACCCAGAAAGAGAGAGGAAGGACAGAAAGAGAAAGGACAGAAGAAAGATTAAGGCCAGAAAGAAAGAGAGAGAACCCAGAAAGAGACAGGCCAGAGAGAGGAAGGCCGGAAAGAGAGAAAGGCCTGAGAGAGGAAGGCCGGAAAGAGAAAAAGGCCTGAGAGAGGATTGCCAGAACAAAGAGAGGAAGGCCAGAAAGAGAAAGGACAAAAAGAGAAAGGACAGAAAGAGAAAGCACAGAAAGAGCGCTTAAGGACAGAAAGAGAGAGAGGGAACCCAGAAAGAGGAAGGCCTGAGAGAGGAAGGCCTGAGAGAGAGGAAGGCCTGAGAGAGGAAGGCCTGAGAGAGGAAGGAATGAGAGAGAGGAAGGCCTGAGAGAGGAAGGAATGAGAGAGAGGAAGGCCTGAGAGAGGAAGGCGAGAGAGAGGAAGACCTGAGAGAGAGGAAGGAATGAGAGAGAGGAAGGCCTGAGAGAGGAAGGCAAGAGAGAGGAAGGCCTGAGAGAGGAAGGCCTGAGAGAGGAAGGAATGAGAGAGAGGAAGGCCTGAGAGAGAGGAAGGCCTGAGAGAGGAAGGCCTGAGAGAGGAAGGAATGAGAGAGAGGAAGGCCTGAGAGAGGAAGGAATGAGAGAGAGGAAGGCCTGAGAGAGGAAGGCGAGAGAGAGGAAGACCTGAGAGAGAGGAAGGAATGAGAGAGAGGAAGGCCTGAGAGAGGAAGGCAAGAGAGAGGAAGGCCTGAGAGAGAGGAAGGAATGAGAGAGAGGAAGGAATGAGAGAGAGGAAGGAATGAGAGAGAGGAAGGAATGAGAGAGAGGAAGGAATGAGAGAGAGGAAGGCCTGAGAGAGAGGAAGGAATGAGAGAGAGGAAGGCCTGAGAGAGGAAGGAATGAGAGAGAGGAAGGCCTGAGAGAGGAAGGCGAGAGAGAGGAAGACCTGAGAGAGAGGAAGGAATGAGAGAGAGGAAGGCCTGAGAGAGGAAGGCAAGAGAGAGGAAGGCCTGAGAGAGAGGAAGGAATGAGAGAGAGGAAGGAATGAGAGAGAGGAAGGAATGAGAGAGAGGAAGGAATGAAAGAGAGGAAGGAATGAGAGAGAGGAAGGCCTGAGAGAGAGGAAGGAATGAGAGAGAGGAAGGCCTGAGAGAGGAAGGCAAGAGAGAGGAAGGCCTGAGAGAGAGGAAGGCCTGAGAGAGAGGAAGGCCTGAGAGAGGAAGGCCTGAGAGAGGAAGGAATGAGAGAGAGGAAGGCCTGAGAGAGGAAGGAATGAGAGAGAGGAAGGCCTGAGAGAGGAAGGCGAGAGAGAGGAAGACCTGAGAGAGAGGAAGGAATGAGAGAGAGGAAGGCCTGAGAGAGGAAGGCAAGAGAGAGGAAGGCCTGAGAGAGAGGAAGGAATGAGAGAGAGGAAGGCCTGAGAGAGAGGAAGCCCTGAGAGAGAGGAAGGCCAGAGAGAGGAAGGCCAGATAGAGGAAGGCCGAAGAGAGGAAGGCCGGAGAGAGAGGGGGGCTAGAAAGAGAGGAAGGCCTGCGAGAGAGGAAGACCTGAGAGAGAGGAGGGCCGGAAAGAGAGGAAGGCCTGAGAGAGGAAGGACACAAAGAGACAGAGGGAGGTCAGAGAGGAAGACTAGAAAGAGGGAGGAAGGCCAGAAAGAGGGAGAAAGGCCAGACAGAGAGGGAAAGGCAGAAAGAGAGAAGAAAGGTAGAGAAAGAGAGAGAAAGACCAGACAGAGAGGAAAAGGCAGAAAGAGAGAAGAAAGGTAAAGAAAGAAAGAAGAAAGGTAAAGAAAGAGAGAAGAAAGGTAAAGAAAGAGAGAAGAAAGGTAGAGAAATAGAGAGAAAGGCCAGACAGAGGGAAAGGCAGAAAGAGAAAAGAAAGGTAGAGAAAGAGAGAAGAAAGGTAGAGAAATAGAGAGAAAGGCCAGAAAGAGGGAGGAAGGCCAGAAAGAGGGAGAAGGCCAGACAGAGAGGAAAAGGCAGAAAGAGAGAAGAAAAGTAAAGAAAGAGAGAAGAAAGGTAAAGAAAGACAGAAGAAAGGTAAAGAAAGAGAGAAGAAAGGTAGAGAAATAGAGAGAAAGGCCAGACAGAGAGGGAAAGGCAGAAAGAGAAAAGAAAGGTAGAGAAAGAGAGAAGAAAGGTAGAGAAATAGAAAGAAAGGCCAGACAGAGAGGGAAAGGTAGAGAGAGAGAGAGAAGAAAGGTAGAGAAAGAGAGAAGAAAGGTAGAGAAATAGAGAGAAAGGCCAGACAGAGAGGGAAAGGTAGAGAAATAGAAAGGCCAGACAGAGAGGGAAAGGTAGAAAAATAGAGAGAAAGGCCAGACAGAGAGAGGAAGGCTACAAGGAGCCAGAGAAGCCAGACAGCCCACTCAGATGGAGGATCAGCTCAAGAGTCAGGAACCAGGCAACCTCTGACACCAGAATCTCACAGTCACAGCTTGCCAAGTCATCAGCAGGTTGCTCTGGTGTATCAAAGATCTGATGAAGCTGACTGTACAGACAAGAGTTGCAGACATCCTCATGCTGTAGAGTGTGTGTGTGTGTGTGTGTGTGTGTGTATGCATGTATGCGTGTATGCATGTATGCGTGTGTGTGTGTGTGTGTGATTGTGTGTGTGCATACATGTGTGTGTGAGGGAGGGAGTGTGCATGCATGTATGTGAGTGTGTGTGTGTGGGTGTGTGGGGGGGGGGGGGGGGGGGGGGGGGTGTGTGCTTGTGTGTGCATGTGTGCGCATGTGTGTGTGTGTGTGCATGCATGCAAGCTTGTACATACATATTCAAGCAAATCCTGTTTTTTGTATGACAGGTGTGAATGGATAAGACTGAAGGCTAAGGTAGGGTAAAGAAATGTGTAGGCATGTGTCATCATGTTTGTGTGTGTGTGCATGAGAGAGAGAGAGAGAGAGAGAGAGAGAGAGAGAGAGAGAGAGGAGAGAAGGGAGAGAGAGAGAGAGAGAGAGAGAGAGAGAGAGAGAGAGAGAGAGAAACAGTTTGGATTGGATTGATGGTGTTTTATAGCCTTTGTAGGCTATATAAGGCCATTAATTAAGCACGAAAATCACTAGAACAAGTTCGAGTAAACACTAATCAAGTCACGGTGTCCCTAGTTATTCGCCTCTTACGAATCATGTAGGGAGACGCGGTGGGTCAATTCTTACCCCGAACCCACAGGGGGAGAGAGAGAAGCAGAGTCAGAACAATTTCAAGTGCCACAGTCAACTAGCATGCAGGACTGCTGCACTATTGAGATGAGCATTATTGTAAGCACTTCCACCACTCAGCAGGAGGACATTGTTTCCTACTGATCAGAATTATAAATTGTTATATGCAAATTAATTGAAACTAATTCCTATTCATACACCTACACTGATCCTCATTTATTTCCTCCATGTTCTATCTGGACATCAAGCCAATCTTGATGGCCTTCAACAAAAGTATGTTTATTTGCAAGACCCAGCTGCTGAGACCATAACATAAACACACACCCTTTCTCCAATGAAACAGTGCCACCTAAACTCATGACAAGTTTATCTTAATTTATTTTCAAAAGTTTTCATTTTATTCTAGCTATTAGCTGCTTGGAGCCACCCCTGGCTGAACTCGTGGACACCCTAAAGCCCAGCAACCATAGGGCTCCAGCTGATGAAAGGGGTATCATCTGCTCCCACACTATGTTACAATTATCAGGAAGTTTGACCAGAAAAGAACCAGCAGTCAGTGCTAGAGAATGCAGGATCCCTAGCACCCACCAAGGTCAGTACAGAAGGCTCCAGGCAGGGAGGCCATCTGAGCTTGGGAGGGCAGTCTGCCAGCCTATGACCAGGAAGCTGACTGCTGAAGAGCTGACAGCCCAGAGGTCCTCAGAGGCTTTTCCCTCCACTGCCTGTCAGCCCTAGCCTTGCCTCCCTCCTTGCCAGGGGGATGATTCATAAATGTCAACAAGCAGGATTAATTAATTCCTTCACACTGACCTCAGCACCAGGGATTTTTCATCTGCAAGAGCAAGCATCCTTGCAGACCTAATCCAGTCACAGGACTGTCCTGACGGTGGGAGCCAGCAATCAACCCATCCTAGGGCCATTGTTGGCCAATGCAAACACTAAGCAAATGTCACACAGCAATCTTGCCTACAGAAGAAATATGTGGACACAAGACTGATCCACTTGAAGCTGCAATAAAACCATGCAGAGTCTAACATGTTAGACCAGAATAATTTAAAAACCCTATCAATATGGCAGTTAGTCTTTTTACTGTATGTCCCAAATACAGCTCCCAGCATTTCTGACAACAGAAGCCAAACACAGTTCATCATAACAAGAAAGACAAGATGCACATATCAGTGGGATGAGAGACATTCAACAACATAAAGCTCATTCACTGCTAGTTTTACCTGGCAGCTTGACATATATACAGATAACAGAACATGAACACACAACATGTAACACAGAACAAACAGAGCCCTCAACATGGTAAGACGTTCTGACCATACACTGGTCATATGGAACACTCATGGTGCACAATAGTTACTGTACACAACAGGTCTTCCTCAAAACAGATCCAGACATATACTTTTCAGGCAACATCTGCATATAAAAGACAATTGTGACACATACTAATCATACAGCATAGAAGAAAGTTGCTTTAAGTAATAGTAAATCTAGAAATTACACTCTCCATTCTTCCTGCAGTAAGCCACAGAGTCATGCCAACTTACCGTCCCCTTCGCTGGATTTCCGGTATACATCCAAAGTGGCATTGGCACGAGCTTCACCTAATCCATTCTCAGCCACACAGGTAAAAACAGCGTCATCACGCTTTGATTTCACAGGGTGAATCCTTAGCACAGATAAGTGAGGTTCGTTGGTGATCTGGTATCGAGTCCGGCGATTGGTAATCCGTTTGCTTCCACGTTCCCAAAAGAAAGAGGGGGAAGGAGTTCCAGATGCCTTGCAGAAAAAACTAACAGTCTCCTCCTCAGCCACTTTCTGGTTTTTGGGCCCCAGCGTTATCCTGGGCGGGCCTGGAAGACAAAAGCAAGGGATCTCTTACTGCAGGTTCCTGGGTGGGTCAAGTCCAAAGAAGGCAAGGAAGGGACAGGATGGTATGCACAAAGAAGCAACAACAAAATAAAAACCCAGACAAACATGTGCAGACAGAAACATAAACTTACAAGCAGTTGGGGGATAATAATGATAATAATAAAGGAAAATAAAACTATAACAGGAAAATTAAACCTACAACTAGACAACCATCAAGCCACCACCATTAGAAATAACTACACGGTTTCAGGTGTCTTGTGCAGCAGCAAAACTGTCTATCAGCTGACCCTGAAAAGTACACTCTGGAAAGTATGGTGTTTATTTGTCTTTGTTTTCATTTTTTGTGAAAATGTATGATGTCTGGTGAAGGTTTATTTTCTTGATTCAGTCCTGCATCAAGCTTTGTTAGAGCAAGTTAGTATGCAGCTTGATGGCACAATACTGCACTCACATCATAAAATGAATCATCACAAATGCCACTAAAATTCAAAAGGTTTCTCACAAAGATCCAAAAGGAAATAAAGACCCTACAAAATATCCAGACGGTTACGGTAAAATAAGGTCAAATCAGGCAGCATTTTACTATGATGTGAGTACAGCATAGCAACATGACTGTAAAGAAAGAATGAAAAAGTCCTTGTAAAGTCAGGGGTATATCAAACAAAAGATCAAGACCAAAAATAACCAGAGTCTGACAAAAGCCACATTGGGGAGAGGGAGGCAGAGTGTAGGAGGAGTCTGAGGGAGGGAAATGGGGAGAGAGACAGCAGGAGGTGGAGGGGGACCTTCTTGGAGCTGTTCAGGAAGACCTGCCAGAGCAGACCTGCCCAAGCAAGGCCAGCAGTAATCAGGAGTTGGGAATCTGCCTCGGGCAGCTCAGGCCTGATAGGCTCACATGGCCATTGCTCATCTGAAAGCTGGGATTACTTTCTCTGGAGGACATGCATTATCAATCGAAATATGAATCATGAATCTTCCCCCAATAGGATCTGGGCTTTTTCCGGAGTTGGTTTAAGGATGAGGACAAACAAAGAATTAATTTCATAATGGATATGGCAGCCATGACTCACCAGGGAGAAAATATGCCCTGTCCCTCACCTTCTAAAAACCATGATCTGGACTCCTTGTTCCTCTAACCTCTGGCCAGCTGCTTGAATTACAGGGTTCCCCCCTTTTTTTCCCCATGGGTTCAAGCTCCTGACTTCTCTATTGTACCCTGGCCCCAAGCTGTCTGCTGAGGGCTCAGTCTACTTGCACTCTTCATGGAAACTCTTTACACACTCCAGGTGTGCAGGAGAATATACTGTCTTGTATTCAATCTTTTCACTAAAGTACATTCCTAACGTCACATCATATATCTTTTCTTTTGTCATGCAAAGTGGAAATGTGATTTCATTCGTGTTACAGTGATTATGTTACTGCAGACTCACACATTTTATAGAATCTGAACATATAGTTTTAAAATTTTGAATTTTTAATCAATCTGCACTATTAATACATCACCACAGCAGCTTTTAGAATGTGTCAAAAGCAACAAATGGATTAGAAATGAATTACAGCCCCATGCAGGCACAAGCATTGATTTCCATTGGTACATATACAGGTATTTTCATGTAAGCTTACAGAAAATGTTTCAAAATATGTTGCTTTCATGTAGAATTGCCTTGCTGTTTTCAGGAGGTTGAATCCATTTGAAAGTAAACCAAGAATCTCTGAGCCTTGGGTCGTGAAATGGCACACTCCACTTTATAAATGGAATCACAAGACAACCTCAAGGGGTGAAACAGCTTATTCTGGTAGTTTGCATCTTTGACCTTCAAAGAAATATGTTTTTAAAAGCTCATGGAATACATCTTTAGAAATTTGAATACCATTTCAATCAACTTTTTGCAGCGTTTGATTATTCCTGAGATTCCTCTTCAAGGAGATCTATCCTCTCTGCGATATGACTTATCCAAGCATTCTCCCAGTCAAGTCACCCACACAACCACTGCAGATGCAGGAGTTGGTCCTGGACATGTCCCCTAGGTCTACATTACATGGCTGCCGCTCTCACACTCTGACCTTGGCATAACGTTTCATCAAAGTTGGATTAAAACAAACTCCATAGTCTTCACTTGCAGAACACAAATGTCAGCCTTAGGCAGGCTTGGAGGCATGGAGCCATTTCAGCTGATCAGGAATGGAGCTCCATTCTGTTGGTTAAAAAAAAAGACTGGTGCCCTTCTTGCCGTTTCATCCTATCTCCCATTTCCACTTGAGCAGTAGTTCAAACTGTGAGTGAAACATGAGAGAAAAAAAATTGTTCTCTATCCCTGTCCAAGTCTGGAATGAAACCGAAGAGCAGAACTCCAAGGATAAAAGAAAATTTATTAAATCAGCCATGTAACTCAATTTACTGTGTCAATTATACCGTTTCTATTTGACAGACTGTGGCACTGATGAGACTGCATTTGCAATGGTTTCTTGAGATTCAGTAATATGTCTGCACAAAGTATTCATACACGCAAGAGGTTTAGGCAAGTGTATGTGTGTGTGTGTGCATGTGCATGCATGCACACATGCATATGAATGTGTGCAAATATGCATACAGGCATGTGTGCATGTACCCTAACATGCACACAAATGTATGTGCATGTGTGCATGCATTGCATAACTATGCCCTTCCACAGAATGGCAACCTTTTTACAAAGGCATCTCTCTTTTACTTTCCTGCACCATCAAAATCCATGTGAGCTGCAGCAGCCACACTACTCCCTAGAGATATTTAATCTCAGTACAACTCATCATCCCTCCCTCTATGAGTAAAGTCAGGCAGGAGCCAGAGAGGCGACCATCCTCACTGGTTGCCCCGGCCTCCAGTCTACAGGATGGATGCCCTGACTCTACTGGCCTCAGAATGCCATCTCCTCCAGCCTGCCTGCCTGCCTTCAGTCTGCCTGCTTTCCCTCTCACCCTCCCAACAAGCCATCGATCCGCAGCTATGACGCTCCCCCTCACAGCACTCAGCCAGCCTGATGGTTTGTGTGTGTGTGCCGTCACAGAATGGTGGAGAGCGAGAGGCAGGGAGTTGAGGGGAGGCAGGCTGGATACGGTGCTAGGACGCCGCACCAGGCAGGGAGGGATGGACAGGCCACCAGGGCCCTCAGGCATCACACAACCTTCGAACTAGGGACTGCTTTCCAGTGCCTGGCAGCCTCCCGTCCGCCAGCCAGCCCGTCTGTCTGTTCCAACGGTACAAGACGACGACGTCATTTGGCCCAGTTTCGCGGCCCTAGTTCCTGACAAGACAAGCGCTCTGTGGGAGCAGAGCTTGCGTGAACACGACTGTCCTGGGAAAAGCCTATCGCCAGGCCTCAATCCTCGTCCATGTTTACGTGCGCGTTCCTGAAGCACGCATTGGCTGTCTAGTGCTCAGTGTTTTAGCTCTAAAAAAAAACACTTTTGGATACAGTCCATTCCTCCATCCTAAGAACACACCTGGTTTCCAGTTCTCACATACATGCATCATTATTTGAAAACGATTTTCATTGAAAAGTATTTGTAACATCCTTAAAACAGGAAGCAACTCCAGCCATCTTGAGTATACTGTCAGAGTTTTCGTCCTTTTACTGTAGAAACTAGGCGCTTTCCCCTGATTTATCATGGCTTTCCCTGGGACAGCAATTATTTCAATACATATGACGAAGCTTCTGGCAATGTCTTCCAGGAAGTCCGCCACGAAGGTCTCATTTCAACGGCATTAACCATGGATGAGCGAGGTACACCAACAACTCACAAATTTTAAAACGATTGCTCCAAACATTGCCTTCACTATATGTGTATCATTTTTTCAGTCTTCTCCCCAACTTTTCCTCAATCACTGCTACAACTTTGTTGCAACGATTCTCCCTTTAATCTGGGCAGTCAAACAACTGCATCTAGCACATAATTTATCAGCTTATCGAAAACTAAAGAAAAGTATTCATTATCCCCATTACAGTGAGAAGGGGTACCTCTGCTCATCCATATACTCACTCTGTATTACATCGATGTATCGGAATACGTTGGTCAGATTGCCTGACCCCGCCTCTTCAGATACCGGTGCTGTGCCTGGTCAGTGTGCAATAAGTGGTTAGTACGAGTTAGTCGTCCCCAATCTCGTCTGCTTGAGCTTTGCAAGGAAAGACAGGTCTCTAGACCATGCTACTTGTACGTGAAATAGTTGGGGGGTTTTAGTCCTCGAGTACGCCCGCCATTCATTCCTGAACAATGCAGGTGTACTGGAACCCAGGGAGGGAGGGAGAAAATGACCAGTTTGGAGGAGAACAATAACTAATTCCAGTTTTCTAGAAGCACCATTTCTGTTCTGCTTTTCAAGTTGTATGCGCTTCAATTTGAAAGATTCTCAAATGCAGCCATGGTCCCAAGACGTGTCTTCCACGAGAAAAGTGCAAGCAGTTACAGACAAACGCAGCCGTATTCCATTCAAAATCGGGACCACATACACCTGACTACACATTGTCCATGATGTGGGTTACTTGGAAAGTGTGGGTTACTTGGAAAGTGCTCACACTTTATGGCCAGCTATTTTGCAACCAGGCATCTGCATTGCACTTATGCACAATAATATCCGTTTAGTCCATTAATAGAGTCAGACAACCTTCAAGTAGGGCAGAGCAAACGTGAGCAGACCTGCCCAGCCTCCATTGGCTCCAGGCCAGGGCCCAGTGCCATCCATTCCGGTCAGCAAACATTTGGATTGACAAGATGGAGATGGATGCAGGGGACAATTTTGTATTGCATCTAAAACAACGGGGGGGGGGGGGGGGGGGGGTGGGTGGTGGTGGTGGAGAGGCACACACGATCACTAAGGAGTTGGGGACACGTCCCGTGGCCTTCGAGCAAACACCGCAAGCCCTGGAGGCACAAGGGACAAAGTGCAGGAGTCGGGACGCAGGTCTATAACACGGTCACGCTTATTACAGAAAGCGAGCCGTTCACTCCTATCCACTACCATTGCACTCTACGCTCGCTCGACTGAACAGCAACAGCAGTAAGCAGTAAGTGAGAAATGTCCAATGACATAACTAGAAACATTCAAGGCAGTCATGTCATGCAGTGACGACTTAATCTCTCTCTCTCTCTCTCTCTCTCTCTCTCTCTCTCTCTCTCTCTCTCTCTCTCTCTCTCTCTCTCTCTCTCTCTCTCTCTCGTGTGTGTGTGACACACACACACACACACACACACACACACACACACACACACACGAACAATTGAACCAACGCACGCACGTACAGACATACAGAAAGTTAAAACTCATTTGCATTTCAGACAACCACGGACAGCTTCAGCTCAACTCCATCATTCCATTCTCCTCAAGAACCGTACAATGCAAATCTGGCTACAAGTTCATCAAGGCGAGCTAGACGAAGAAGACGACTTGGGAGAGCCGGGGGATAACGCAGCGGAGTGAGCGTGGCACCCAGGCATCGCTGATGGAGTCGTCAGTCTTCAGTCCCTGTCCCTTCCGCTATTGATCTGTCAGCTGGGACAGAGACTAGCATGCCCAGACCAGCTACACTAAGCACCACCTGACCCCCCTAAGACCCAGGATTTCGTGTCAGCGACAGTCATTTCCGTCTTCAGTGGACCGGTCATGGGCGACTTTCCATAAAGGCATTCGCCTTACGTGTCCTCCAGTCTCTTGATGACGGCAGGCAGCCTCTTGGTTTTGAGCAGAATGTGATTACTTCTATCATCGAAACAGTCGTATTTAAACATTCCTTTGGGCAGATGTTTCATGATTAAATATATTCCCAAACCACCTCAACTTCGGGGATCATAAGCAGTACTGTAACTAGGGTAAGCTATTGCATAATGGCAGGCAACCGCTTGGTTTTGATCCGAATAAGATTATTCTTCCTCGTTACTGAAGTAGTCAAAACTTTATGCGGATACTCCACGGTTTGAAAAGCTCTCAAACCGATTTATCTTCATGGATTTGATACAGCCAACTGTTGTACGCCATTAAATGTGGGTGACACCGCATTTCGTTAGTGGCTGAAATTTTCCTTAGACCGATGAGTAGATAATTCTAGGCCAGAACGCGTCGGCACGATATGCACTTGGATTCCTCTACACGATCGCTAAGGCATGGCACGATGTGAATACACACCATGCCAAACGTGACTAAGCGTTCCCTTCGCAGTTTTGTGGAAGCAGCCGAAAAGTCATGCTTGTTTGGTGTACAGTTACAGGGATACTCATCCTCAAAATAGAAGGATGGGTGGAAGAGTGGAGATACATGTGACACCTCTCAGCACACACATGCTGGGAAGGACAAGACAACCCATCTTTTGGCGTGCCATGACGCCAAGCACGTCACACAACCCAGGGATACACTCAATGCCTACACACCGAAGGCAGCAGAGCGTCAGATCAATGTTACACGGGCGTGATACTCTGACAGGAATGTGTACGGCCATGCAGTGTGCGAACCCAAAGCGCGGTCTTGCTTGACTAGGAAGTTTCACGTGGAAGATCAGTTCCCATTGTTGCGTGGCCACGGTGTCTACTGGACGGCATCAGGGTCTGTCCAGGGTGAGCTAATGACACCGACGTGGACAGCATTCCCACACGACCAGCCCGTCAAGCGGCTTCCGCACTGGATGAATTATGGAGTCAGGACTCTTGGGCCATGACGTGAGTAGTCGCGCACATCAGCGCCGTCAATAAGCTGGATTGGGTTGTATCGGCTTGAATAATGAACGAGTGTTCAGCACGTCACTGTTAAAAATCAGCACTAGACTTCTAATTCGCCCACAAGAATCGAAAGCATGGTTCGGCTTGCACGTCGCGAGTGACTAAACACCTATAGTGATTTTTTTCAGCTTTGGGGAAGAGTGTTACGGATATAATTATGTCCTTGAAATTTGCCAAACTCACATTGACCGACATCGTCACTCCCTAGGCCTAAAAAACCCAAAGGGAAGATTACAAAGGGGTGTACTACTATGCGTTCAGAATTCAACAATGAACGACGTGACCGACAAGTTCAAGCACTTGAGTCTGATCGGAAGTTGTTCAATCAGAAAAACATTTCATAGCTAAGCAGTCCTCTTTTCTATTTTAAAAAAAGTTGCGCCTGCTTCTGCAGAAAGCCTATCACGAACAAATAGTTTCTGAGGGCATAAATCATACACATGACTTAAAAACATAACTCTGGAAATACACCGACATTGGCTTCCGTCAGAAAGGCTCATTAGAAGCCCCCAAACCAACACTATCAGCCCCCAGAAAGCCCTGGGTCATCTTGACGCATTCATCGGGCTGGGACGAGCGCCAAACGTGCCGAATGTTTACAGACCGCCTGCCCGCTAGCGCTTGATCCCATTCCGACCGATCCTAACCACCAGCATCAATTATTCAGAGCCACTCATTTACGCAGTCTTCTGGAGGGACACGTAACGAGCGGCTGCCAACTGGAATGGATTCGATAGCAGCAGTCATCGCGGGAGACCGATGTCAGGATGGCAACACACAGGCTTGCAGGGAGCTGCCCCAGTTTCAAAGGATGCCTGAGGATGAACTACGGAGGAGGGGACCTGCCTCGTCTAAATGCAGTGAATTGTTTCCGAAAGGACTAACGTTGACACCGCAGATGATTACAAGAGAGCGAGTAAGATGGAAAGAGCATGCAACCAGAGCAAAAATACATCAAGTATAGTCAAGCCCTGGCTAGCCCCCGAGCTACAACGAACTCAGGACTTCCGATTCCTTAGTCTGATGTCGAGGTTTCAGAAAAAGAAAAAAAGAGGAGATACCATTTTGAAGAACAGCATCAAGAACCTCCTTTCTTGAATGTCCCGAGCATCCCCAACCTGGGTGAGATGGCTCGATCAATACGGACAACGAAAACAGCCAAGACCGAAACCCAATGCAACCACAGAGAACTGCGTCATGAAAATCTACTGGTGAACACGCTCGAAAGTGATCTCACAGACGCTTTTATGCACTACATTTCAAAGAGGTATCCGTCTTCGATCTCCAGTGCTGTTATGAATCTAACAGAAGTATTATTGCCCTCTCTTCGTTTGCAAAAGCAAAGAAAGGATTCGATCAGGCCAACAAGCTTCGAGGCTTGCATGACATACGACCCACCACCAGCACAACCACAGCAATCAAGCACCAGCTGCACTACCACTGTGAGTTACCACAACCACCACCAGTTTTTCCATCGGACCCCCCACGAAGCAAGCCAGTCAGCGATATTACTCTCAACCCAACCAGACCCCGATCTCACGGCCAGGAGCGTCAAGCCGGATACATTTGCAAACATTTCCACCCATTAGGGCTGCTCGTGACATCACGAATTTGTCATCCTCCAGTGGCCAGGGACGGGCCTCATTCGAGACGTTGCCACCGGAGCCTCCAGCGCGCCCAAGCAGGGAGGCAGGCAGGCGGCGATCAATACCCAGGGGCCGGTGCCTGGGGAACGCCCGGCCCACCCTGCACTGCACATGGAAGAGTCTTCAGCTGTCAGTGGAATGTCTCAAGCATGCACTTTCCCGCATCATATGCTGTCCTTAGGCGTAACTTTGGATATGCATGTCATGAAAATGGTCTTGTTGTCGCTTCTAGCAGATAACGTGTGATACACAAAGATTCACGTCGACTTCGTAAGAAACCTCCATTAAAATCAAACATCAGAACCTCTTCATCTGCAACTAATTCTGAACGATATCCTAATTACGATTATGATAGTCCATCCCATTCAGTGATTCTTCGCTCTCTCAATATTGAAACAATGGGTTTTAATCGAGTGTGATGATCCCGACTTGAAACAAATTTCCGAGAAACAAGCGACAAATCTAATCAGACAAGAATGATCAACGCCCCATTACTCCCACTCCTTGTACACTTTCACTTCGAAAAGCCTCCATCAGGAAGCACCCAAGTGCGTCTGGCCTGTGCTGAACATAACATCAAGTAACTAAGGGGGGATTGCATTACAATAACCCTGTTAAAAAAATTATGCTAGGGGTGAGAGATTTCCTAGAGGAAGAGAATTCAGCAGAAGGCAATGTAACCAAGGCAACTTGGCCGCCCTACTCAAAGTGGAGGCGGGGAAAGAAGTCGGCGTCCTGGCAAGGTGCTCATTCCCTGGCATTGACGAGGGTGGATAAGAAGGAGGGTGTGTGCAGGAGGAGATGAGGCTATGTACCCGTAATGCATTTAAAATCCAATTGTTATGCAAATACTGCAAACACACGGGCTGATCAGGATGGATGTTCTTGCTTAGACTTTCTAAGTAGTGCGGAACTGACTGCCAGGTCCTACACTCCCTATTCAGGGGCCGGGAGGCGACGTCCACCAAATGAGTAGTCTTGGCAGAGCGCTGTGCCTCGCGCAAGCGGCGGCCTGTCACTTATTCACAGCAAGTAACACGGAATGGGATTCCGCCCCATTAATCCGCTACTCCATGTTCAAAAAGGCGACATGGACAATTGGCGTCCAGCCACTCCCAGTCCTCATGGACAATCGTTCCAGCGAAGACCAGAGAGCAACGAGTACATGCGCTGCTTCCGGTTTCATTCACGTAGCAAATAACGCTGGAATAATTATTCAGTTTGGATGGTGGGGCAAGGGGGTTGGGGTGGGTGGTGGGTGGGGGGTGTCTGTGGATGACCCTAGAAGACAGAAAACAAGTTCTATGTAGTCTTTTCAACCGAGTACATAGAATTACACGTTAAAAAGTACTCTCCTGCAACAACTAATTGCACATCTCGAAGTAACCGCATCGTCAGGATTGCATTCCAAGAAAGAACAACTATGGACCCTGCATAGCCTAGGTAGACACGTTGCACAATGAGTAATCTTCCCATTTTGTCTGGACGACTAAATGCGAAAGCATGTTGATCCAAGTATACATGGATATGTGATAGCAAAGTTTCACAAATAAAGACGAGAGATTGACCCTCTTCCTACCCTGAAAGATCTCTCATCTTGCAAAGAATTGTCCAGCGAAAGCTACGACAAACAAAGCTATGAAAGCTGTATGGCATTGCAGAGGCGTTATGGAATCATTAAAAGTTACTGTAGCACACAGGGCCAAGTTATGTACATGCATCTTCCGATGCCTAGAATCGAAGAACGGCTGCGACGGAGACGAGAAACCAGACGGGCCAGGAAGACCACCCATCTCTGCGCCAGGAAATCAAGTCCCGAGAAGCATTCATCTTGGGGGCAAGACTAATTCCACATTTCTCGGTATATTTGTCATAACGACACGATCCGAGTGGGCAAAACCAAGGCAGCCATCTCCGGTACAGTTTGATCAATGGTGGGAGCCCGCTGCCGCGATAATAGCGTCTCCAGAACAGATTCACCACTTTCGAGTCCTAATTGAAAAATGTCTCGGGGCTGCCTGGGCCGCCTCGGATTACAGCCCGGGGTGGAATGAGGAATCACCCCCCGGGGGGCCGGGTCTGGACGTGTCGCCCCCTTCCCTCCCTAATGACCCGATAAGGTCACTTTCACGACCCGTCCAGACATTTCCATTGAGCTGCAGTCCTTCGCATTATGGTCAATTGATGGAGCCAAGAAGGTCTGATGAGGCGACGCCAATGACATCATCCCAGCCGACCCTTGCTGGGCATTTTGAGCGGGCGCTCCCTTCCCCTCCTGCTGAAGGGCCTCCTTGTGCTCCGCCTCCAGGGCATGAGTTGCTATGCTGATCCCCTTTCGGGGACATTTGCAAACATAGGGTTCCCTGGCTGGGAGTATACGGGGAGGGCTTCTCAAATCAAGGTCGATCAACCGGGGCACCTCAACTATCCAGGGGCAATGTTACCTGTTTCGATTAAGGAACGTAATAGCTTCAGACGACATCTCTAAACTCTGAAATTACATTCTGAGACACCTATAATTTCAGCGCAAGAGTATAGTAAAAAATGTAGTATCGAAACAAAACTTGTTATAAAAATAAAATCATCAGCCGAAGTGAACACATGAACACACGATGTCAAATATTTCAACACGTCATTGACAAATCTTCGCGCACAACTTCGAGCTGGTTGTGAGGACAAGTTACTCGGAGACCTTTCCCTACAGCCTGGAGATATGAGAGCCAGCGACATCAGAGGTCCTAGAGTTCGAGAGCCTGGGGATTAGAGAGCATGGGGGGTAGAAAGCCAGCAGGTTACAGAGCTTTAGGACTACAGAACCTGCAGGTTACAGAGCTTCAGGAATACAAAACCTTCATGTTACAGAGCCAGAGGATTAGAGAGCCTAGAGGTTACACAGCCTGAGGGATAGAGTGCCTAGAGGTAACACAGCCTGAGGGATAAAGGGCCTAGAGGTTACACAGCCTGAGGGATAGAGAGCCTAGAGGTTACACAGCCTGAGTAATAGAGAGCCTAGAGATTACACAGCCTGAGGGATAGAGAGCCTAGAGGTTACACAGCATGAAGGATAGAGTGCCTAGAGGTTACACAGCCTGAGTAATAGAGAGCCTAGAAGTTACACAGCCTGAGGGATAGAGAGCCTGGAGGTTACACAACATGAGGGATAGAGTGCCTAGAGGTTACACAGCCTGAGTAATAGAGAGCCTAGAGGTTACACAGCCTGAGGGATAGAGAGCCTAGAAGTTACACAGCCTGATGGATAGAGATCCTAGAGGTTACACAGCCTGACAGCTAGAAAGTCTAGAGGTTACACAGCCTGAAAGAGAACATTAAATTTACACAGCCTAATGGACAGAGACCCTAGAGGATACACAGCCTGAGGGATAGAGCCTGAAGGTTACACAGCCTGAGGTATAGCGTGCCTGGAGAGGTTACACAGCCTGAGGGATAGATAGCCTGGAGGTTACACAGCCTGAGGTATAGGGTGCCTGCCTGGAGGTTACGCCTGGAGGTTACACAACCTGAGGGTTAGGGTGCCTGGAGAGGTTACACAGCCTGAGGGATAGATAGCCTGGAGGTTACACAGCCTGAGGGATAGATAGCCTGGAGGTTACACAGCCTGAGGAATAGGGTGCCTGCCTGGAGGTTACGCCTGGAGGTTACACAACTTGAGGGTTAGGGTGCCTGGAGAGGTTACACAGCCTGAGGGATAGATAGCCTGGAGGTTACACAGCCTGGGCGAAGGGTTCTTCAAGGGGCCAAGAGAGGGGCGACTCCTGACCACTGTCTCCCAAGAAGGCATCCCCGCCTGCATGTAAATATCCTTATCACCCAGGAATCAATACCAACAGCCTCTCCATCCCGACCTTTCCCGGTCCTGAGAGGCAGTCTGCCTTCAAGCCAGCTTTCCTGTTTGCCTGCCTGTCTGCCTGGCTTTTCCACTCCCCTTCCTCCTGCATGTCAGCAGCTCTGCCTGCATGCCCGTTTACCTCCATGTCTGACTCCTCTACGTACTTCCCTACCGTCATCTCGTCGCCTGTCTGCCTGTCTGATTTCATGATCGGTCATCCAGGAGTCCTATCCTACAGTTATCCGTACAAGCTCGACAGTGAACTGCTGTCACGACGATGATAATTCCACAGTATTCAAGTAAACAGATCTCGATAACTTACAACCAATACATGTATGTTATTTTCAAAATGTGTTCACTCAAGGATAGAAGTAATACTCTAAATACACGCACGTGCGCACACAGATACAGACACTGGTGCACAGACACACACGCACAGACGCACGCACGTGCGCGCACGCACGCACACACACACGCCTTTGCAAATATAAACCGTTTTCACCACAATTTCGTAATGCACAACTGCACTAACTTCGACAGTTACTTCCCTGTTGACAGCATACCTCAAGCATCCCACAAAAGCAGAGGATGACAGTGAACTGGAACCAAAGGCTATCAAAACAGAGGATGAGCAGTGAACTGGAACCAAAGGCTATCTCAAGGGACCATAATCACTGGGCGAGTGGAAAATACGATCAGTTCCCGCTAGAAAGGAACCTCCTGTCTGAAGACTGTCATAAACTCTTGTGGACTTTCCATTACATCAAACGGAGGCCTTGCGCAAGGGCCTCATGACAGACATATCCTATGATGAAGAGGTCTGTAAACAGCTTGCTCAGCTCTGCCCACCTTCTGGTAGGAGATACATGGGGTTAGTAGGCCGACCAGACTTTTGGATGAGCATCAACCAATCATGGCAGGGTTACGAGTCAGATGTAAGTGGCCGCAAAGGAATAAGGCTTTACATAGAATTGTACAAACATCAATGCATATAATGAATCTACAGTCTAGCTTATTTTCTGCGCACCATTGTTATGAGACATTATACAGAGAAGTAAATAATACCCTACCCTACCATGGACAGGAATCAAGGCAGCACACTATACAGAAGTGTTTATCAAATGTTACATTTATGAAAGTATTCTAATAAGGAAAAATTATCTTTGCAAGCAACCAAAACATTTTGGGGTACACTCCTTACTAATCAAAGCATTGTTGATGGTTAGTTACCCCAAGGATTTTACAGTTGCAACCAGTACAAGAAAGGTATGGTGGAAGAAACAGTTGTTAGTCCGCATGACAAAAAAGCTTAGCAAACAAGCCATGCCCATAGGGCGAGTCTGACTTCCCCATGCAGACCAGTTAGAATAAGCAGAGGCAAAATTATCCTGTAACTGTTTATCTTGCAACGAGTGGTTCAATGTACATGAAGTGCTTCAACTTGTCTTGAACATTTGTGATGTGACTGGCATATATGGACATTTCGGTTGTCAGTCGGGCTGTGTTGATATCTGCTGATCTGCCAAGTAAAGAATCGAGTTCCTGCTGATGCCGTGTGTGGGAAAATTGTGCAGAAGCATTGTGTAAAGTGTTTCTTTAATGGTCAACAACATCCTAACTCCATTTCCTGCCTTTTCACCAGTCATCCACAAGATGAAAACATCAACAAGAAAATAAAACAAGTCTGTGGCAATGGTTCCAAAAGCATGATGCACCACAACATAGACGTTCGCGAGAGATATTTACATCCCAAGGTGGTAAAGGCAAACAGCGATCTCAAGGGCATTCACACAGCTAGGTGCAGCTGCCCTGCTCCGCCATCACATCCAAGTTTCAGGCAACGTCGGCGACTAGCAGACAAAATGCAACGAGAGCTGATGCGAGCTGCAACTTCATTCAAATTCCTTCACGATTCACTTTTAATCCGCACACATGTAAGTTTACCCAGCTTGACTTAGCCGTGTGTGTTCTTCAAAGGAAGCACGGCTTTTGCATGACAACATTTCTTTCTTTCTTGTGAATCATACATTCATTCTATGCTTTGTCGTGATTTGATTTGTTTTAGCCTGTAAACTTCTGCTTTGCTTCACAGGTGCGCTTGGGCGAAGTATTAAAAAACTCAATCAGGTCAGGAAAGTTTTGCAGGTATCCGATCTCACAGCATACTTGCAAGGTAGTCAAGGATAGGCTGGACAAAGGAAACCGGGAGAAGAATAGGATCTCCCTCACCCCTATCCTGTCCAGCAATCTCAGGTAACCCGACACACTCCGCCATTGGAGCTCACTGGCCGTCGCCGCGGGTTCTTTTCACAACTCGCATTCCTTCCTCCTCTGCCAAGGTCGCAAAGTCCAAGACTACACCTGTGCTGTGTTTCCATCAACACCTTACGTTAATTCCCAGCATCTTCAACGTTACAAGGCACTAACAACATGCTTTAGGCAAGCAGCATCTAATAAGCTGATGCAAGTATCTAAACTCTCATGAAGTTACAGTAAAAACATCTTGCTTCACTTCATAGTGGCATTTTACTTTCCTGATCTTGTATTATATGACTACTGTTATAAAGTCCGAAAAACGATTGCTTTCGCTAACATTGGATCACCTCACCTGGATGTACACACCAAACATGCTGGGGTGAAAAAGACTAGACCAGTAGGACGTTTAATTACACAATACACATAACGTACTAAAGTAGTACACTAACAGATGATGTGTAAACGTTTATCATAAGGCTCATCTTCCTCATTCAGAATTTACTCTTGCAACTTTCACTCGCCTTCGTAAAGCACATCTTTTTATTCTCTCCTGTTCTGTCTACACTCCATTTCACCTGACACTTTCCGTCACAATTGCCTTCATTAATCTTGTTAAACTTCTCCCAAGAAAATATCTTCCTTGTCCGTATTCTGACCTCTCCCACTTCTTACACAGAAGACTTCTACATTCTCTTTAACCTTTGGTTCATCTTACCCAAGACTTGCCTTACCTTCAACCCTTTGCCCCAACCTCCTTTCCCTCAACGCATCCTCTCCCATTAAGTCAGTCTCCGCCCACTAGGACTCCCGCTGCGCCACTGGGCATGAGGAATGCTAGGGGAATATTCTACAGGCCTCTGGTACAGCTGACCCCTAACCCAACTGTCGCCTTGCCTTTTCTTGTCAATGTGTGAGCATGTGTGTGTGTGTGTGCACGTGCGTGCGTCCGTAAGAAAAGAGAGAGAGAGAGAGAGAGAGAGAGAGAGAGAGAGAGAGAGAGAGAGAGAGAGAGAGAGAGAGAGAGAGAGCTCTGACTGGTCTAGCCACCTCCCTGGTAAGGATGTGTCGCGGGGGTCACCCCGCTTGACGATTTAGCCAGACTGTGACGCTTGCCGTCAGATTCTGTCGCCTAGAGTGATGAGCGATGCTCCCCGTAGGATCTAATTGAAATAGCAACTGCCAGTATGCCATAAATCACTTTTGTTATAACATTTATCAGCAAAAGGAACAGCTTGCCTTTGTAAGACGACAGACGGTTGAAGCCGATTCGAATTAGCCGATTTGAAATTAGACGATGGACGCGTTTATGCACGGCGTCGACAAACTTTTTCACCCAAGGTTCCGCTAGAGATGTCAAGATCGTGATGATGCACACTCATGAGTCGTTCAAGGTATCATGATTCTGTATCTAATCACAAATACAGAATAAAAGTTACCTAAATTGCTCGTACGTTCACGGGTCTTTTATTCAAAACTAAGGCAGTATTTAGATGCGGTTATGAGAATGCGGCGAAATATGAACTGGGGTGTCATAAAACTTATGGCAACTGAGCCTGTGTTATGCAAGGTCTTTGAACAAGAGAGAGTTGCTATTTTATTCCCCAACACCCCTTTCAAGGGCCACACGAAGCATCACCAGGCAACCTGTCAAGTTCACGGGCAACTCGGGGGTTGTCACCAAGGTTGGGCCACTCCTCACGTCACGGGTTCGAAGGAAAAACGTAGAAGCCCATCCCAGCATAGTTGGTGGCTCCGAATAAATCCTCCATAAAGCCAGAGGAGTGAAGCATGGCAGTGGGGATGGTACCACATCACACAAGAGCTACGTGAATGTCCTCTTCCAGCATCAACGAACATGAGCTAGACGGACAGCTGAGAGCGGTAACGGTGGACTCTATCGAGGATTAGCGTGTCGTATATGCTGCCACAGACGGCTGCATAAACCAATCACTTTCAGTCTGCCATGACAATCTCATTCATTACTCGAAAACGCTCAAGCTCTGTGTAAGCCAGAGGAATGTTTAGTCTGATAACACCCTGGCTGAATCCCAACAAAAACCTTGCCATCATTTCCTTCCCTTCGTCACCCTTGCACGCGTACGCCAGCCCCTCCTCCCCTCTCCCCAAGCCTCCACCCCCTGTCTCAAGGCGGGACAGCATGCCGGCAGGCACCAAAACACCACAGGGTGGTGGAGGCTCATCATCTCAAAATCCGTTCTGGCTGCGGCATCGATCCAACGACCTCTGGGCCGGGCAGGGGGCGGAAGGCGCGCCTCAATCTGCTGATGGCTCCGGGGTCTCACGGATGGCCTGCACCACCACGACGCGCACGGCGCTGGTAGACAGACAAACGCCTCACGCATGACCCTTTCTCCAGCATCACGGATAGTTTGTCTACGTCCCTAGGGTCTACTAGGGAGGGAGGGAGGAAGGGAGAGGGAGAGAGAGAGAGAGAGAGAGAGAGAGAGAGAGAGAGAGAGAGAGAGAGAGAGAGAGAGAGAAACAGAGAGAGAGAGAAACAGAGAGAGACGCACACACACACAAAGTCATACGGACACGACAGACACACAGCAGACAGACAGACAGACAGACAGGCAGACAGACAAGCAGACAGACAGGCAGGCAGACAGACAGACAGACAGACAGGCAGGCAGGCAGGCAGGCAGGCACACAGGCAGGCAGGCAGGCAGGCAGACAGACAGACAGACAGACAGAAGAAAATAATGCAGAGACACAAAGATGAAGATCATGTAGAAGATAATGCACATACGAAGGTGGGCGAGAGGAAGGAACTACATGTTTCTCTAAACAAAACAAACACACAAAACTGTACTGCTGGTAGGCTAGCTATGGTGGGGAAAGTATGTCGAAGATGAAAAGGACAGCAAGTCCACTCAAGCTCCTGTTTCCTAAGAGACTGAGTGGCGGGCCAACCCACACCACCTTGCCTCTCGCAGTTTTCGCCGCTCTCCTTTCCGGTACGTGCCAGTACCACATAGCTTTAGAAATACCATGTCTTTTTCACTTCAATTATTGCACAGACACACACGAGCAGAGCACAGACTTATGTTCACGATTACTTTTAACATTCTAACTAACGTTGCGACAATGTTTTTAGAAGGAAGCTATTCATCACAAATCCGAAATGAGACAATGGTTGCCTAATACATTGTTACACGTAACCAGTTTAACACATGCACGTACACACCACCGGATTTTACAGCTCCTGAAAAATGGTGCTCTAGAAATTTGCATACTACAAGCTGGCAGGAAATTGTCCAACAGCTATTCCTAAGGAAAAACTTTCGTCAGCTTCTGAGACGGAACAACTGTACTTGCAGGTGCTGCATGACAAAGAGCGTTGTTGATACTTCGCCTTTGGAGTTTAAAAAAAGTCGAGACCTGCTATCAAGTGTGCACTGTATGAGTCAAGAACTCAATTTACACATTCATTTATTCCAAACAAACAAGTGGCCTATCACCTCTCGTCCTATAGGTACGTCTATGAACCCCTTACCCAAGTTATTTGCATGAAGTTAACAACAACAGATCAAACCTTGCTGAACCCGGGGGGCAACAGGTGTGCAACTAAGGCTCACACAGGAACTAGAAACAAATCTACTCGTTTAATCTGTCGCAATACCACGTTTTGTGTGTGTGTGTGTGTGTGTGTGTGTGTGTGTGTGTGTGTGTGTGTGTGTGTGTTTGTGTGTGAGAGCTTGTGTGTGTGTGCGCGTGTTTGTGAGAGCAATCCTGGCGCTGGTGGAGCAAAAACGCGCGGAAACAGAAGAAAGACCCGAGTACAAAACTTGTGTATTCAAGTCGCACTTGTCTGTGAACAACCGCGATCTGGATGCACTGGGGCTGACTGTTGACAGTGGCTGCAGATGCGACTGGTCGCCACTGGCGAGCCGAGCGACTGCCAAAGCTCAAGGTCGTTAGGGGTGACAGCTGCCAAGTCTGCGTGCGCAGCAGCTTGAGCGTCAGTAAAGATGAGAAAGCCGTCTTGCAACATGACATTTCTACGCAAATTTACCATAAACCGAAAGCGGTTTTGCTTTAACTGCTAGTCAAAACCCTGAGCACCGCCCGTCTTCCCAAGAACATAAAGAGTAAGTGGTCGCATTCAAACTTTACGGTGTGGAGTGTCCATCTCATTTGAATTACACATCTAAGTGCATTTCTGTGTTGCCACTTGGCGTTTGTACTTTTAAAATTTCATGCCACCTAAAATGCCTCCTTTGATGTCAGATTTACGATGGGGCATGTTGAATTTCTTTTCCTTTCTCCGGAAAGACAATTCACCATCAAGTGACATCATATTGTTAAAGTGGCGCGGGAAGTCGCTGGAAAGGCGCATATACTTTCTCCTCTTGCGACAGATGTAATCGCTCATCCGACACACGGTGAGTCTTTTGGCCTGTCAACCCCTCCCGACTTTCTTTCTCCATATTGAAAGCAAAACGGTGCTCTGGCTGCTCCACACAGGGAAGAAGACTACACCTTCTGTCCTCTGTCCCCAGTGTCCCGGCCTCCTTGGCCCAGAAATTCGTCACTGGCAATAAATTCGGGCCCTTCCTCCCACTCGTGACGCCGTCATAACTCCGCTTTGACTCAGGCGCCCGTGCCCTTCAGACGTGTTTCCCAACGGCGGCATCGACGAGGAGTCCGTCGATGATACATTTGCCTTATAATCATAGCATAATATATTCTAATTCATTACGAAGGAAGTCTGCGGGCTTCTCCGGGCTTGTTCGACAGACAAAAGGTTTAACTTTTCGAGGGCTAGATCCCTGCAGAAGGGTCTCCTCGCGGTCAAATGGGTTCGAGTGGGACGGCGCAAGGAGATAAGTCATAGTGGGAAAAGAACGGAAGGAGAGCCGGGGAAGAGGATGACAGCGAGAGCCTGATTTAGCACTGCGAGCCACGGCCCGTCACAGCAGTCCTTTGAGGCGAGGAGGCAACACCTCCCTGCCAGACATCGGCGCTTCTGTGTGCATGCCATGTCTTGAGGATACGTCGGGAGCAATGCATTAAAATCGAGAGCTATTCACTTTAATTGCCGCATATGCGACCTACAATGATATGCAGGGCCAGCAAGTCTGGGATGTGACGAATCCCCAAAGCATTTACGTCATGACGGACGGCATGACTCAAGCTGCTACTGTACGGCTTCGACCGAGGGCAACTGCCCACAGTGCACGCATAGTTTATTAGATTTTAGGTCAAAGCAAAAAGCACAAAGCGTTACGAATCATTAAGAAAATTGGTCTTATTGTTTCAATAATATATATAAAGTTTAAAAATCGATTCACACATGTCATGTACATAAGGGTTCAATCGATTCGCATAAACATCATGCTTTTGGAACCATTGGCACTAGGACATCATGACAAGTATATACATGGCGAAAGATGCAGTGAGCATCAGCATTCAAATATAAACAAATACAGCAGTAAACAATTGAGAAGGAAGGTCTGTACTCACCAGTGGAGCTTCCTGGCGAAGCCACGGCCGCCCAGAGCGCCAGCACGCACACATAGGAGAGCCTCATAACGCTACCATTAAAGCTCCACACACCTTACCTGCAACATAGGGTATCACACAACGCTCGGTCACTCACTCACAGCCTGCACGGGCAACACACCACGCCGGCATGGCGCAGGTACACGGCACAAAACACAGACAGACGTCGTCGCTGACGACGACGAAGAGGTGGACGACGAGGACGATGTGATGCGGCGAAGACTGGTCCTCCAAGCCAAGAGCCGACGGAAGGAGGAAGGAGAGAGAGGGATGGAGGGCAGACGGACGGACGGACGGGCGACGGCCTCAGATCCAGTTGTCAGGGATCCAAGCCTCTCGCCCAATTTTTCATCCGGCCAATCTCGGCACGCCAGTCTATCCGATGGATGCGATGCGACGCGTGGCGCACTACACACACCAGGCACAAGACACAGACGGCAGCGACGGCGATTACGTAGGTGTCGTCGCTTGCAGCGACAAGAGCTGCGACAGGAGAATCCCTTTCGCCTGGGAGACGGTAAGGCCGGGAAGATAGACGTGGGCAGCAGGCGATGACGCAGCCACCTGGGTTCCCGTCCTCCTGTGCACTTGTCTCCACTCCACTAACAACACCGCACGGCGTCCAGCACTGGTCCTGACTTGGGGAAAGAGTCAGCCGGTTCGTCAAGCGCTCACTGGCGCTGCAGGTGGAGGGAACGAAGGTACGGGAGGAGGAGAGGGAAGGAGGGGCGAGGACTTGGGTGAGGGAGATCCTCCGCCAGGGGGGGTCGAAGGGGAGCGGCTAACCATTCTTGGGGAGGGAAGAGGGAGGGGGAAAGGGGTGTTGGTGGGGACGTTGTTTGAATGAGATGGAGGGGGATAACTCCAGGACGACAGACGGAGGAGGGGAAAAAATTTCAGGCGCGGAATGTGTCACAGGCCTGCTGGGAGGGTGCCGGCCATCTCGTCAAGCCAGGGCCTTGCCTTGAGAGTCCCCTCCTTTCCACCTTCCATTATACATTACGGCCATGTGACTGGGCCCAGTCGCCAGCACTGCACTCAGCCTGCCCGACCAATCGCAGAAGGTGTTAGAACGCAGGCAGCCGTGCCCAGACCAGATGGGGGAGAGGAGGAATAAAGGAAGGAATGAATGGGGAGGGGGAGAAAGCGGAGGGACACAGAGCGGCGAAGGGGGAGGTGGCGGAGGAGGAACAGTGGCGGCGGGGTGTGCGAACGAGGGGGAAGATCGGGCGCAGTCTTGTCCAATTGTCACCGCCTGGGCAGGAGGACGGGAGGGGGGGGGGGGGCTCTGGGTGGTGACACTTGACAGAGCGCACAATCAGGGAGGGATAAGCCAAACTCCAGGCCAGACAGCCGCCCTGCCCAGCTGGCCACGCTGGGTGGAGGACGCACGGGCACTTCCAGGAGAGGCAGGCCTCGTCCACTGCAGGCGGACGCCGGATCGCTCTCTCCTCCTCGGAAAATGTCTGGCGTCGCTCGGGGATGATTTCACGGGTCAGTGATGCAGAAACCTACTTTGTGCACGGCAGGGGAGGGGTGGAAGTGGGGGACACATTGTCGCGTTTCTGTGCCTTGAGCTGCACGCCGCTCCATTACTCGCCTCTCGCTTTTCGCCTTCCCTCTATCTCTCTCTCTCTCTCCCTCATTCCCTCGGCTGCTGGCTTGCGGACACGTTGCCAGAAACAGAACATACACGCATTATCATAAACTATGACATGAAGCACATGAATGACATGGTGTAAAAGCACATGATGAATGTAAGGACATCAGCAAGGTTCATTCATGTATTGTAAAACGACGAAAATGTTCAAATGAAACAGCAATCATAATCGTTAATCAGCAAATGGCTAATTAGCTCATCAAATATGAATGTGTAGTCTTCATCATATTACTGGCATTTTGCTGTCAGCTCATAGGCGGTTCCTGTGCAGGTTGCGAGTGCGACTTCGTACTGTGTGTGGTATTTGCTCGATTCAGCTGACGTGCAATATTGGGTGTGCTTGGCTTGTAGTTGTTAAGTCCCAACGTGGATCGAATCTCACCGAATTCGACAGCACCGGGGTGCGATTCAGACTATGAGCATTGGAGCCAGATGAGCTCAAACCCCACCACGACACAACTTCAAAACAGTTGACAACCATCCACTAACGAGGATATCGGCTACAATGTGATAGAGGGAAACTTTACGGCCCTTCTAGAGGACCACCTGCGAATGGGAGCAAATATATATACATGAGGCAAGCTCTACAAACACTGGCACAGATACCCACTCCCCTCGAGACACGGGGATAACGAGCGGTCACCTCAGCCAGGGGTCCCTGTGCAGACCCCACCCTCGCTCTGGACTTTCATTCCACTTACATAAATCAAGTGCTGGAACCTGATTTTACTCAAAGTATTTTGCATAGAAAAGTACCACAATGATAGTTTGCTGACCTAGGCCCCGTGGTATTTGCTGCATAGCAACGCGTAGCTTCTCGACAAGGCCAGAGGTGCCTGCCCACGTGTCCAGGAACTCAAACTGGACCTTCCCTACTCCCCACTCTTTCGTTCGAGCTGGGTCGAGGGAAACTGTTCTGCACCAACTCCTAGTTTATACACCATTTTTACCGGTACCCGTACCGTCGTATGCTACCAGCACGTTGACAAGCATGAATAAAAACTTGTAACTACACCGCAGCTGCCGTGACAACCACACGTGACTTACTACTTCCAACCTACACATATGCAAGAGCAATGTTTGTACGAGTACTGCAGGTGTACAACCCAGTCTATGGTGCGCTCTAGCGGATCGATTTTTAATGACACCTAAAAAGAGCAGGTTTTACACCGTCTGTACTGAAGTGCACAACGGCATTAGTCATGCACGGAGCGGTCGCCACCTCTGCTCCAGTGGCAGCCTGCCCTAATTGGAACTGTCATGGCGCCTGACAGTGGACAGGTCTGGCTGGCGGTAGGTGTCTTACAGTTCCACAAGAAGGAGGTGGAGGAGACGGCAGCAAACTATTGATTTTATGCTATTTGCCAAAGCGCTAACACCACCTCCTGCTGCCACCCACGCTTGTGAGGTAATCACTTTCCATCTCACGTTGCAGGTCTGGTGGGCCAGGGCTGACTTGGAGTGGTCATGGACACACTGAAGGCAGCCAGTGTGTCGCCATTGGCTCAGCTTAGGAAGCCAGCGAGGAGCGGAGCCACAGAGATGCAAATTAATCTTGCTGATCTCAAAATGATGCTCCAGTCTGTCTTTTCCGTTTCATTCGAAGGTAAGTCTCTGACATCTTGCTTGAAAAATGATGGAACAAGGCAGGCACCCGCCCATCCAGTGACCCAACCACCCAATTCCGTCACTACTAGTACACTTTCTTCAGTTCCCAATCATTCTGAAATGATTGTCCACTATTTCTTCACCGATTTTTGCTTCAGGGCAAGCCCTACCTCAGTCACATTCCGCCTGTATTTCATACTTATTCGAAAAGACTAGTCTTGATGGTAAAGGTCATTAAAGTCGTGGACCCAAATATTTTTTCAGGGCTTAAAATCCCATTGATCCCGTGGTCTAAGAACGGTCTTTCCTTTCTTTACAATCTCTTTCAGCAGTAAAGATGCACGTTTGTGGAGAAGATCGTATAAACTAAACTCCTACAGAGTTTCAGATGAGTATCCACGGTAGGGCTGATTAGCTCCCCTCAAGAAAGACTGCAACCCTGATCCTATCTGTCGTTTCAGAGCCAGCGGGTCATCTCCTGCCACCCGAAATTGCCCGACCATTAACCCGACCTACCCTGGCGAGGCAGCAGTCCAGCAAGCCAGGCATGTAATGAGGAAAACTCCTGATAGGGACACCTCCCTCAGCCTCGGGCACACTGCTCACCTGCTGGGCTCTTCAGGTTCAAACCATCTTTTTGAAGCCAAAGACCGTGACTCAGTACCACACAACTCGGGACTATTTTTGAACTTAAGTATAGCGTATACAATTGGCTCCCTTTCACGTCTCTACACTGCTACGGTATGGTATAAACTGCTGAAATGACAAAGCTGAATTTTTTCACTTATTGGTTTCCTTTAAAAAGCCCGCTCCTTTCGTGTTTACAAGAGACTATTTTATCCTCCAACATTATGTCTTTCATCAAATTTTCATTGTCTTTCGACTGTCTAAAATCGAACAGATATCATACCTCGCTCCACAGGATAACGATGGTGGAATTTCTATCATCTATCTTCATAAACAATTCAAGACATTCCCTAACAAAAGTGTTCGCATCCGATTTCGCTTCATTTACTATAGTGCGTATCAGTTAGAGGACTGAAAACAAACTGCCAAACCGAAGGTCGACAGAGGATCCAACAGACCGAATCTACGGTCGAAAGGAGAACTAGGAGCGGACTAATTACAGTGACTCACTTGCGTCAATCTACACTACACTGTGGGTTTAGTCCCTGGTACAGTCCATGAGGTCCGCACACAACGGTTGTTGGGGTGACACTGACCAATGCGGACTTATTGCTATCCTCAGCACAGCTCCCACGTTAGTTAGACTGGGCGGAGGTGGTACGTGGGAAAGCGGGAGAGGGGAGATTGGGAGATTGGGGGTGGGAGGGAGCAAGCAGGGGGAAGGGGTTTACTCCCAACGCAGCGTATCTCTATCCAGCCGGCCCTGCAGGTGGATTTCGTCAGCACCTGCCCAGGATCAACACTACAAACGAGCCAGCAAGCCAGGCTGACTGACGTGGTGGCCGCCTGCACACACACCCTGGCCCAATCATGCGTGGCGTGACCTACGTCACAGGCACGAGTATGAACTCACAAGGGAATGACATCGCTAATTGGCAGGAAGTCTATTCCCGGCAATCAGGACCCACGCACCTTTGGCCAGGTTTCTTTCGCGCTTGAAGTCCCTGACAAGATCAGCTACACCTATGCACACATAGGCGTACGAGCTGGCGTGGGTAGACTCGCTCTCCTACTCAACACCAGTCAGGGAGCAAAGAGCGGCGGATTTGAAAAGGCCTGGCCGCCTTTAGCACGCCAGGGCTGCCAGGTCAGCATGGTCCTCAAGGCTTTTTTACCGGGCAGTCAGTGATGGGGCAGCGGGTCCGAAGGAGAGGAGTACGGCCAGAGCATTACCTCCAGCGCCCTCCCTGCCTCGCTCTGTGCAGGTGGAACGAGAGGGGGTGAGAGTCAAATTTGAAGTCAATAGTGTCCAATTCTCTCCCTGGGGCTTTTTTTGCCACCAACGTAGGCTCCAGCGTTGAGTACAATATTGGCAAGACAGAGGATGCTGTCCATTTGCCTGACCGATAAAGGAGAGTTGATTGGGATGTTACGTCAACGCCGGGTCAAGATAAGCTCATTATCACACCCATCTATCCAAGAGTGTCAAGCATGGATATTTCTGACGTGTAACTATTGGAAAGCTTCAAGGGGAGGAACCATTTGTGTAAATACCCTCTATCAAGCGCTCTCACCAAGTCATTTCATATCATCGTCAAGGATTAATTCAACCTCGATGGAGCACAACTGCATGGCTAGCCAGACACCGACGTTGCAAGTCCGAATGCATCGTACTTAGAGACATGCACACGTAGGACATGAGTACACCTGTACAACTGCGTAGTCCACTCCATTATCCGATTGGCGTGCCCCAATTGTGACGAAGCGTCCGCTCGGGCCAGCCGGAGCGGTCACCCAGTGGGCCCATTCACATTCCAAGGCTGAGCCACGCCACAGTCACAAGTGCAGGGCGGCGAGGCAAAAAGAAAAGTATTTCAGCTCCTAAGACCAATATTGCCCCAAAGGTTAACCAAACACGCCATGAGAAGGTCCCAGGCTGCAGACCCCCGCGTGCGTGACATAGCGGGTTCCGGGAAGAAAAGTCGGGCGTGTAAACCAGAGCTTGCCTGGGGCTGGGCAGGGCAGGTGCGACCCGTTGTTCCAATCAGAGCATGTGCAAACCCGAGCATAAGCATTTGTCCATCAAGGTATGCCACCGGCATTCTCCAAGCCATTCTTTAACAAACCTGCTAAGCCTGGGCTACAGTAAAAGGCTAGCTGCCTTGGGGTCTGTCAGTAAGTAGGAAACTGCAGCTACCTGATGAAATCTCTGCCTGCACCACTACTGACCAATGCGTTGCATGTCAAGTCGTGTGGGCAGTTCCCTCAAGCTTTTCTCACCACACGAAAAGTATTGTAGTAAGCATGGAGCATGTGACGGGAAAATTGTGATCTTCATAAGTCACAAGCTGTCACAAGCCTGAATGTACTTTAACTAACTTCCATATCCAGTACACATCATCCCAAAAGCATTGAGCAGCTGATCATATTTTGTTTGTATTGCATGCCAAAGAAGAAAAAAAAACATTAACCACTGGAGTTCCTCTACTGAAACCGGTCTCTCAGCTAGTGACTTAAGCAACTGAAAGGGACGACCATATGGAATTTTAAAACAAGCATAAATTTCCTTCATAATTGAGATTTGAAGACAGACACTTTCACATTATTTAGAAGACCTGTCAAGTCCTGCAATCTCCTCAAGCTATGACAGCAAACTGCACCCCACACTTCCCTGCCCATATCCCCAGGAAAATGATCTTCAGACCCAGTGATCCGTGTCTTATGTCCCATGCACCTAACCACCCACCTCCTTGATTTTCTACTTTCTATTTCCATCCCACTTACAAAACCATTTTCCCTTCAGCCAGGGGTGATTCATCTAGGCCACCAACCCAGTCTCCCTTTGCTAGGGGGACGCTTCTTTCTGGCATCCCTATTTATAGAGATGTCACAATATGAGATCACCCCAGGAAATGATGCGGAACCCTAGTTCAGACTGTGGGGGAGTGTCCAACATATTTTTTTTCACAGCTAACCAGAGGGGAGGCTCCCCAGGCACCACCATTAAATCCTCCTTCAGCACTACCGACTTCATTTGTAAGACCATTTCTTTTTCTGTATCTAGTCAGCATATGCATGTGCCTACACTGTGAAAACTCTTTCCATACACTGCTTGCGCTTGCATCTCCAAATCCAATGCTTATGTTCATAATGCAGTGTGGAAGAGTCCAATGAGTTCATTCATCTAAAGGGAGCTGTGCATTTACCCATGAATGTACTGATGTTTTGCTTTGTGTCAGTGACTGTGACTTCCATGCATGACAAAATTTTTTATCAACAATAAATAGTCATCCATTTTCACCTCACACATTGAGAAATCCAACATGAAATGCCAATACTCACCACTTCTCTATGATACATTCCAGGAAATACTGCCAGGTAATAATCCTAGCTCACACATTGGAGGAACCAACCCTGCAAGACAAAACACATCTGAGTCAGTCAAGGTGTCATACTACAGCTATCCTGGGATTACACATCAAAACAATCAAGGTTTGTAGTGGCATTAAATTTAACATGATGATATCATAAGCAGAAAACAAGAAACTATTTGCAAAACCTTCAACAACAGGTGCCACAGAATAATGCTGATTAGCGCTGGTATTTTTCAGTAATTCCCAAATACATAAAAACAAATGCAGCTGAAGCTATGAAAGGCAACAATCTTCACCTGGAGCACTCAATGGATTAGACACAACTAATATTTATCACCTCAGACTAAGTATGTCATTTTCAGATCAGGCTACAAATAATGCATCCAGTGGTAACTATGCACAACCAAAGATGGTGTTAGCATAGCAAGTCAAACACACACACACACACACACACACACACACACACACACACACACACACACACACACACACACAGAGCATACTTTCTCCAACCAGTCTCTGAGTCAAAGCAGCCAAACAATCACCATCTGAAGCAGGGGAGGCAACCACCTGACGAGGCACAATAAAAAGAGGGCTAGAGACTTTTTCAAGTGTCCTCACCCAGGCAAAGCCTCAATGCCTGGCAGTTGGGAATTTTGTATGAAAGGCATTTCTGTGTATCACAAATAATGATCTTGATCTGGACCCTTGTAGCTAAGTCCATGGGGTTAGTGACATCAGGATTATTCCCATTGGCCCCACTGCTTACATCAGATTAAATTGGGACAGGGCATGCTTTAAGTGTTTCAATATCTTTGCACCGGACAAACTGCTTTGACCTAACTCAGATGCCTCAGTGAACCAGTTCATTCAGATGACTCATGGTAAGGAAGGATGAAGATCCATAAAAAGATACACAAATCCCATCTTATAGATTTTTATGAACCCTCATAGATATACACCATTACAGAAAAGTATTTCTGAGGTATTCAAGTATTCAACACCTTTAGATGACAGTATTTCAATTGTGGCACCAACCATGGAGTATCCACTAACCTAAAAGAAACCTAATGTAATGAAATCTCATACAATAGATCAAAGCCTCTTGAAAGGAGTTTCAAGCATTTCTCCCAGCCTATACAACCAACTCAAATTTTCTAAAGTCACCAGGCCTCTAATACTCCTCAATTTCACACCTGGGAGCATTCAGCAACTTTAGTGTAGGTCAATAGCACGGCCCTGCCTGCCACTGCAAACATGCCAAAGTGGCACCGCCCTGGACACAGACATGCCGAGACTGGTGCCACCACTCTCTCAGTGTCTGAGTCATCTGCTCTGTAAGGAGACCACTCCTCTGTCAAACCCCCCTTGGAAATAAAAGATCAACAGTAGTCCCCAAGCTTACCAGGAGTCTCTCTCTCTCTCTCTCTCTCTCTCTCTCTCTCTCTCTCTCTCTCTCTCTCTCTCTCTCTCTCTCTCTCATTTACACACAAACATACCACCTATATACAATGCTTCTACAAATGTTGGAGTCACATTAAGTTTGTTTCGTTGAAATCCTCAAACATGAGCTTTTCATAGATTATTAAGTAATCTGCTTCGCTGCTGTAAAACTTCACACATACTTCTGGACAAGGTGTACACTCATGGGGTTTTTCAACAAAATAAACAATGATGCCCTGATTCATTGAAAATAAAAAGGTGTGGACAGCATGTGAATGCCTAGTATTTTTCTTTTCCCATTGTTCAAAGAAGGGTAGGATGTCCTGAGGGAGGGAAAACATGTCCTTTAGCTGTTGAAAAGGTGTCAAGAACATTGACCAGCAGAGCACAAGGAGCAAGCACCCTGCTGTTCACACCAGGACACTAACCCAGGTGCGTGGAATGTTTCCAAACACAATTGCTGCCTCAGCTTCACACATCAGCAACACACTACACAGAATGTCAGTCTAGATTTTGTGAATCATCTTATCATGATCCCTGCTGGAAAAAGGCCAACTGAGATATTTTCAGACAAAGTCTGGCCCTCCCTCATGACAGGTGAATTATAAGGGGTACTGACAGCACCCTTTCAACCAAAAAGGGGTCAGAGTGGAAGAAACACATATACAAGGCAAACATGTTTACCAGAAGACCTAGCCATCTTGCGCCATTCCTGATCTCCCTTGGGACTGCAGAAGGGAGGGGGAGAAAGTGAAAGTGACAGGTCATCATTAGCCCCCAATGGGTGCCGCCAGTGGGATGTCAGCACATTGCCGAAAAACCAAGGGCAAAGCACCTCCCGTCCCTGTACTCAGGGCAGGACTAGTCTAGAGGAATGTCAGTCAATGCCAAGCTTTTCTCACGAAAGCCTTGTTTGGGGAGAGGAAAGTAGTTTGAGATAAAACTATTCAAGAAAGTTTTAACAGAAATGGAAAGCAATCTGGATAAAACAGGTTTGAAGAAAGCAATCAAGTGGGTAAATCTCAGCGCTATTATCTTAACATATACATGACACCCCCCCCCCCCCCCCCCCCAATTCATTGGTAGCGCAAACTATTACTTCATGCAAGAGAGGTAAATTAAATGTCCATCCCATAATCCTTGACTGAACACTACCCACAAAGAAACTGCATAACAGCACTCGCAAAAGCCGTCGACAAAAATACAAAGAAGCACTTACAGATCCAACTTTCATACTGGAAGAGTTTTCACCACAAAGCAAATATCCAGGTCTTGTGTGGACTACGGCCCCTTCACCAATGAACTGCAACCTACTATGGAACTGGGAGTTAAACTCTGGTGCAATCCATGGTGGCTCATGACGAAAAACACGTACACAGAAAGATAGGGAACCCCAAAAATGATCAATCACGATGACAGTTGGTGACCACAAGTCGATGCAGAACAATAGATACGGACCCGATTCTTCGGGCGATCTGATGATTGATATGACAAGTGAGTCAACTCATAAAACTTCAACAGTACGTGCTGGAAAGTCAGTTGTGCGATCTACATGTAGTGAAGTAGTGCAGATGATACTAACCAGACGGAACTAGAAACATTAACACGACTTGTAAAGAAGGAACGCGGAGGGTACACACGACAAGCAATACTACGGACGACACGACGTTTAACAAAGGAACCAAAATATTGTACAGCATAGTACATGTACCTACAACCAGGGCAGAATCAGCTGGCAGTGTAGGACAATAATCACACAACACTCCCTGACATTCCGAAACAAAAGCATGCGACGCCAGCAGGCTGTCACTGTACGGACACATTTCGAGACTCTTGTCGTCTGCTTGGCAGACAGGTTGTCGTAGTTGCAACACGCCAAACCTCAGGCAACTACTTACTCAGTTACTGTCAGCGGAGACACCTGGTTGCCAGATCTCACAGGGAAACCTGATCGGGAGGGAACAAGACCTGGGCAGGCGAGCAGTGACCAGCCAGGCTGAATGGAGAGGGAGGCAGGACTGGACCAAGCACATGCGCTACCTGCTCTGAGCTCCTCACTGGCTTAAGTTATGTCGTGCTACTGACCCACTAGCACACCTGTGATTGCGGCACCTTGTAGTAAGAATCTGAGGCGGCCAGCACGTCTGTCTTTTGATGGAGATTCAGATGAAGGGACGAGTCATGACTGCCAGCACATAACTGTCAAAACTGGGGACAGATTCGGGTTGATACAGCCATTTAAATCGAGATTGACCTAGTTATGTATGGACCTGTGAACACGTGCGCCAGTCCCTGTCAGCAAGGTAAATCCCCCCAACATACAGTGATCGCACTGCACTAAACAAAGCCTACTAACAGTTGGGCGACGCGTGGGGGGTGGGGGGTGGGGGCGGGTGGGTGGGTGTTCAAAAACTAACGGCACTGTCTCACAGCGACTGTGTTTGAATCCCGATTTTCATGGCAGGATGCCTCACGTGCACACAGCAGACGACTTTTCAGAACTGATAGCATTTGATACCGGTTTCCACTGGGGCTTCACCTTTGCTCTTAATTTAAAAAAAATAAAACCACAGTTGGGAGGCTTTCTTAACATCATTCAATTCGTTGCAATCATTAAACAGAACAACAAAAGTGCGTATTCAAATCACTCCGCACTGGAGAGATTATTTTTAAAACCCACAAAGTTATAAAACACAAACAAAATCAGATCTTGTACAACTTTCAGGATTATCACTGTCTTCTGCACAAGCTGAGGATACCCCAGAGACCGTTATCCACATCTTCACTGAACCCAAATCTCTTATGCTTCAGGGTGCACAGGCAGTGATGCAGACCATCTGTGTGTGAAATATGACGCTGGACACAGAGATTACACGCATTAAGGGCACTGTTGGATGAACATCAGTCACAAAGGCAGACCTATCATCTGTCCACTTAGAACGAAACCCTATCCTTGTCTTTAGAGGTGGGGTAGAAATGAAAACCACGTGAAAGACACTTGACTTTAACGCAGTAATGTGGTCGGACACAACACAGCAGACTCATTTTCTCTTCTTAAACCTGAACTACAAACTCACATCAAATGGACCACAGGATGTTACAACTTGTTTCTTTCATCAATATTCCATCAGGAGAAATGTGGTCACTTTATGATGCAAAAAAGCAAATAATTCTCCAATACACTATCTAACATAAACAAATCCTTTAAATGTTTTTGATTTTTCACAAAATTTCGTCTATAATCAGTTAGTATATCCCTTCAACCCTGCCCAAGAATTCTCGAACACCAACCCCCCAAAAAGTATCCATAACAGCTGCAAAGCAAATCAATCAGTCTTCTGGCTTCTTATCAGAGCATTCCTTCCCTCTCCCGCATGGCAAAGTCCTTTTTTAAAATACTAATCAGCACATGCCGGTACAAGGTGACCAGGCTGCAAGCTTTTCCAGTGTGTCACCACCAAATCAACAAGCCTGCATGTCAGGACTGCTCTCTCACTGAGACACAGTCTACAGTTTTTTAGGACCAAAAGTCTTACACTCCGTTGATCAACTTTCATGTGTGTGTGTGTGTGTGTGTGTGTGTGTGTGTGTGTGTGTGTGTGTGTGTGTGTGTGTGTGAGTGGAGAGAGAGAGAGAGAGAGAGAGAGAGAGAGAGAGAGAGAGAGAGAGAGAGAGAGAGAGAGAGAGAGAGAGAGAATGTGTGTCTGGAGCTGAAACTGCAAAATACCACCAAAGACACCAAACCACAAACAATGCGTATACTGGTGAGGCATGAAGACATCGATATTAACTATGCCGCTAAAAATTTCTCACACCCAAACTATGTCACTGAACACTAGAGAGCTCGAGAAAAAGGTAGAGGATGGATGGAGGGATGAATTGTTTATGGCCTATCAGCCTCTGTAAACTATGGTTTAGAGTCAGCTCAGATCAAATGACGGTGTCTCTAGCTATTCACCTCTTACAAAACACATACGGAGATGTGGTGGGTCAATTCCCATCCCCAACCTACAGGGGAACAAGGGTAGAGGAGACTTCTTTGACTTCACACCGGGTGGCACATGCCCTGGGTCGTCACTACACCTGCCCAGGTCTGCTCAGGTGAGTCAAGCATTCCCAGTCCACTCTGCCTGCATTTGACACCCTCTAGTAGGGCCCCAGCAGGGTGCTCATTCCTTCCCTGTCGTGCTCAGTGTCCCATCTCATCTTCTGGTGCTGCCTCTTTCACTGGGCACCAAACACATTCACCCTGCCTGTAAACACTCCAGCCAGCACATTGCAACACTTATGGTGCTTTACTGGTTTCTGCCCATTCAGCACAGTGTCGGTTTCAAATGCCTCATTGTGCCCAAACAAGTGGGGATAATTTATCACCAGGGTGGAAATCATGATTAAAAAGAGGCCGGGTATGCCGAGAATGTCAAGCAAGGTCCCCATTTTTTCCCCCTTGGTGTTGCTGACTAATGGTTCCTTAGAGCTTAATGGGAAATCAGATCCCTGTGAATGCTTCTTCCCTTAATCTTCCTAATCCTGCATAAGTTGTAGTGGATCTCTTACGTTCAAAAGAATAGTAAACTAAAGAAAAGAAGAAGAAAAAAACATAATTCACAAGCTCTGAAGGGTCCCATACATTATAAACACTGAATCAGTGACTGAGTCATGTACAGGAGCGCTTTGACAGTAAACTGATACCTCACTGTGGGTTTATTTGGGCGACTGAACTTCGATCACTTTCCCAGTCTATGAGAGTGGCACCCTGCCCAACTCGGTGGGTGCACTCCAGCCAAGAAGGCTGGCAGTGTTGTCTCCCCTGAATGAGGCAAGTCAGTCCTGCCCATTCCGACAATCACCTGCCATTGTTTTCATCCAACTCTGTACGGGTTGAATCCTGTAACTTGCATGGATTTGTTAGACCACTACAATCAAATGTTAATGTTGTTATTTTTAAAAATTGGAACAGCAGTTCAGATTAAATTTGCACCTGAGAGAGAGAGAGAGAGAGAGAGAGAGAGAGAGAGAGAGAGAGAGAGAGAGAGAGAGAGAGGGGGGGGGGATGGGGGGGTATGGCGGGGAGGGGGGGGGGAGGGAAGGGGGATCCAACGGGGAAACAGTGGGAAAAGGAAGGGAAAGGGTGAAGCAAATGCTACATGTAGACAAGCGCACACAAACAGGTGACTGACACACTACAGTGTCACATCCTTGTCACCATTTTCTTTGTGTGAACACATGCCTGAAATTGAGAAACAAAGAACAAACGGCACTCCCTGATCGAGTCAGAACACTTACAACTCACTATTTCTCTAACTGTCTGTCTGTCTGTCTGTTTGTCTGTCTGTCTGTCTGTCTGTCTGTCTGTCTGTCTGTCTGTCTGTCTCTCAATACAGCCTCCCTTGCTGATAACTGTAATCACACAATAGAGAAGGCCTGCCACTAGTCCCAGTGATATGAGACTTGCCGAATCAGCACACTGTAGATGCTGTACCCCCTTATGTCAAGCCACGGGGCGGATGGAACCCCATCTGCAGGTGTTACCCTTCCCTGTCATACTCAACCGCAAACACCCTGGTCTTGGCATGCAGTGACGCAAGCAGTGCCAGCACTGGTCGGGTGGCAGGGAAAGAGTGGAGCGTGTGCATACTGAGAACACCGCTCCATTATTCCAGGGGAGAAGCAACAACATATCGGAGCCAGCTCAGCACGGGTCGTTTCCATCAGCAGGCATCACAGACACGCTAGCCCAGCAGTTTCCCCTAACAAGTTAGGGGCCTGGATGGCTTCCCAGACAAATGCCAGCCCCGAAACTCGACCCTCTCTGGAGCCCCTCTGCCCCCCCAGCACTCTCAATGAAATGGCTTATTGCCTCCGCATCGCTTCCCCCAAGTCTTCCCCCTTGCTCTTTGATCCAGTCACTAGGCAATCCTCAAAGACTCCTAGGGTGAAACGTTTGTACTCTCTCTCTCTCTCTCTCTCTCTCTCTCTCTCTCTCTCTCTCATTGTTGATCATATTCTTCATATACCTTACCAACTGTTGTACATAGATTAGCTACTGTGTATTTTTGTCTTAATTATCCATGTTTTCATTTCTTTATGAGCAAGGACAATTTGTAAGATAAGCAGAAATGCCTAAAATTTCATCCTTGATAAATAAAGAATCAATCAATAAATCTCTCTCTCTCTCTCTCTCTCTCTCTCTCTCTCTCTCTCTCTCTCTCTCTCTCTCTCTCTCTCTCTCTCTCTCTCTCTCTCTCCCCCCCCCCCTCTCTCTCTCTCTGTTCCCCCATGGATCCAATATACAGGATCCATGGTTCCCCCCTTTCTCTCTTTCTGCCCCCCCCCTCCTCTCTTTGTCCCCCCCCCCCCTCTCTCTCTCTGTTCCCCCCCTCTCCCCCCCCCCCCCCCCCTGTGTGTTTCCCTCGCTCCCTCCCTCTCACATGCACGCGCACTCACATATTCACGCACACACACGCATGCATGCATGCACGCACGCACGCATGCACGCACGCGCGCGCACACACACACACACACACACACACACACACAGAGGCACTTCTCATTCAAAACTGGAGTCTCACCCAGGATGCTGAACTGCAGGACCCAGAATACACCCATCCCTTGTCCAAGTGCCTAATGCAATAATCACGCACTTGGCGTGGAAGATAAATAATCAACCATCAGAATAGAACAACTAACATCAACAGACCACCAGCAGATCAGCCAAACATTTTCAAGGTGTCAAAACACATCGAGTCAATGACAGAATAGTCCTAGTGGGAAATACACCTTCAGCTGCTTGGAGGTCAACTAAATAAATCAAGTGGTTGGAAGCAGGGCTTTGCACTCCAGCAAATGGGAGGGAGACGGGGAGCATAGGGCTGACAAGGCGTGGGGAGCACTTCCACTGACACTGATACCAAACAATGCAGGTGCAGCCAACACCATGGGCTACACAAATCAAGAACGACCAAGGTCAAAGAAGACGAGCTACTTTTTCTGGAGCACACGGTTATATCAAATTTTTTCCATGAATTAAATTAGTAAAATCCTTCAAATACGTTAAACCAACTATTACTAAAATATCATCTGGGTGCAGATTTCAATTATAATTTTTCATCTATTGGAATGTATGACTGAAGAAAATACAACCACTGATTACGACGGATTAAGAACGTTATTACACAAATTCACAACCATCACAGCCTCTTTTTTTTTAAATCGTCATCACACATAGCAGCCTATTTTCACATTACATGCATCAGCCCTAAATATTTAAGTTCAAGAATGAGATACCACAGCTGTTTTTCAGCGATGCGTTGAGGCAGAACTGGCTCAGCCATGGTTTATCAGGATTAACTGTTGAGGAGAATGCAGAACTGAAGTGACAGATCTTTCACCCCTGGGCAGTCAATGGAGAGGGGCTACGTGGAGTAGTGCTAACAGCTTGGGCACCATCCACCGCCCAGGCTTTCTCTCCAAGTCACTAAGGCCCTTGTCGGTGAGAGTGGAATCGTTTTTATCTGAAGACATAATGGAAGTGGCCGATAATAAGGGAAACGGTCCCTGGAGGAGGCGTTGTAATCGGAAGTATTAAATATCCTTACTTTGGTTCTGTTCCGCTTACCCGGGGTCAGTGCCCATGGCCTGCCCATTCACCAGGTGGGCACCGGCACAGGTGTGTGTGGAGTCCCAGTAGTGCTCTGTGTTCAGGGCAACGGGACAGCCAGCGGTCGCCCTCATCCCCCTAGCCTCCCAGGGCACACAGGACATGCCCAGCATATTTCATTGGGACCTGCTCATCGCTTCGCTCAGCACCCTACACTGCGTAGTGTACTACAGTGCTATGAATCATTGGGCCCAAGTCTTCTCTGTCCTCTCACTGGATTTAAACAGGGGCTGTCCTAGGTTAGACTGCATCGTAGTTGTGGTAACAATAGCATTAAACACAGACTGCACGTCACGGCTATTAAGTTACAAGGTTGAAGGAGTCGTCCAGTGAGTGAAAACGCGACCACCACGCAACCCCACACGTGTACGTAAACACACAGCGAACGGGCATACCATACGTGTATAATTATAAATGCACTCGGGGGGGTGGGGGGGTGGGGGTGGGGGTGTTCCTCCAATTCTGACCAATCATTCTGTGCAAGCTTCATGGCCAGGGCCACCCACAACAGTGAGAGCGATCACAAGAACAGACAGGTGTGAGATGAACTCTTACACGCGCGCACGTCGTCCTCCTCCGCTTAACTCCACGCACGGTCCCACGTCCTCGACATCTCCCCCACGTCCTCCTCTCACTCGCTCTCGCAGTCATCCCTCACTCCACGCAAGACAATACTCACATGTCCTCGGCAGATTCCAAACATGAGAAGGAAAGGGAAGCACAAGTGAATACGTGGAATCCAAACTCGCTGATCGAGACAGCACAGCACTCTAGACGCGTTGAGTGATCAGGCCGGGCAATCTACACTGCCGACAGCCCGTCTCTCACGCTAGGCTATCCCAGCCACACACGGGGGCAGGCCGGCTGGCGGTCACACACAAAGGCAGGCTGGGCAGAGCCAAGTTGACTGAGGCCGACGACTCCCTCCCTCCCCCTCTCTCCGGGCCCCCACCCCTCCCTCTATCGCTGCTTGGGTGAGTCACCGCTGACCCGACCCCTCTGGGGACGCAGCACACCGACACGGTCAGGCCTTCCTCGCGACCTCTGACCTCCCACCTCTTCAGCTCACCTGGTCGTACGTACAGGTGGACATGGTGGATGTGAGGTGGGAAAAAATCGCTTACTCTTCAAGCGCCATAAAAAGAGCACGCGTTGACACTGACGGATCGAAATGTACTCCGGACGAGTTTGCAATGGGACGACAGATGCTCGGCTTAAAATTGCCGTCGTAGGTGATGTAAACGTAGACAGAATTGAAATATATCTCAAACCTGAGTTCAAAGTTGACACCGGGACATCCGACGAACAAACACATTAAGAGGAGTGAAGGAGAGATCGAATTCCCTTCACGCATAGCGTCATGAGAAAACGTGCTGCTGAATACCAACCCTCACCTTAGTTTTTCGAGCAGTCCAAGAATTCTTCCTCTTTTTTCGGCCTCCACGTTCGGCAAATGTTTATCAACAAGCCAGTTTCAAAAAAGTTGCTGCCGCGGCGAGTCAGGCTAGGGGAGAGAAACCACCAATCCTCCTTTGCAAAAGTTACCTCCCTTGCTATCGCCAGGCCCAGGCCTTTTGAAGAGCTCTGCCTTTATTTGCACCATATGTTGAGGGAGGGTGTACTGTGCTACCCTTATCGCACAACGTCAACGTCGATATCCTCCTCTCTTCCAACTAAAAATCATACATAGTTGCCTTATCCCTCAGATAAAGCATAACCCCCCCTATAAAACTGATAAACTGTGCAAGTTGGGCTTTGATCCAAGAATTTCATCCCAAATTCTTTGTCTGACCACCTCTTCCTAGTGTGAACAAAGCTCACAGAGGCTCGATTGAGGTTTAGCATAGAAAACAGCCTGGTGTTATCATGCAGATAAGGTGCAAGACACTCAAATGACAGACTGGGTTCAAACCTGGTCAAGATCCCTATGTTTTCCAAAAGCACTCCAACCTGATCCAAGAACAAAGACAGGCCACATAAACTGAGGAATGATTGCTGATAAGACTAATGTCAGGGGTTACACAAGGGTGAGAGCATTATAACAGCTTATTCTGGGCACAATTTGGGGGGTTATCTGCACACCTGCCTTCAATGCCTCACATATGAATATTTTTACTATCTTTCAAGCTAACGTAGTAAAGAGATCTCTCACATGATGTAATTCTACTTGCAATTAAACCACAGCGAAACAGACATGAAACCTAATGCAGAAATAAACTAATGTTTTGGTTCTCGCTTTCACAACAGATATAGTAAAACTGCACTTAGAAGAAATCGACTACACAAAAAAAAAATAATGAGTATCAGTGCAAGACTGCTAGCCAGCTCAACTTCACTGACTTAAATCTATTTTACATTGACAGACTCGACACATGAAGAAAACACGAAAACAACTCTGTCCACAAGACTAAAGGCAAACATTCAGGGAGCAGAGACAGAAATAGAAATTCAGACTTGAGAGGGCAATCGATTCCGACTCAAATCTCCAGGGAGCCGTCTTCAGAGAAACTCCTCCACCAGAACTTGCTGCAGCCCAGAGTGACCCAGACAGCCCCATCTTTTATAGATCCCATCTATGTATTCCCTCCCTAGTCTGGTGACTCATCCTGGTCAGTTCTCATCCTTCCCCCTTCCAAGGTAAAGAACCCCCAACCCCCTTCCTTCCCGTCTCTCCTTGGCCTTTCAAGATCATCCACCGCATCATTGATCTAAGCATTTCGGGTAAGAGCCAATTTTTCGGAATGCAGATATATTCCAGAACATGTTTCCCAAGAGGGGGAGAGTGACTGCCGCATGTTATGGGAAAGTGTGACTTTGCATTACCAGGGCAAATTGATTCTCATCCCGAGGGACTTGTTTCATGCAAATTTAGTGGACCCCTTGCAAAATCATTGAGAACAGGTCCAGCAAACCATATCTGCCAGCAGAATCATGCTTTCTCGATATAAAATAAGAAGGAAAGAGTGAGAGAGAAAACAGTGGGTGAAAGATTAAAAGAATAGGAAAAGCAAAAGTCAGTTCAACATCATACAGAAAAAAAATCAAAATGCACCACCATAGAATAATTCAGTGCACTAACCACTCCCATCCCAACCCTCATTCCCCCCCCCCCCCCCCCCCCCCCCAAAAAAAAAAAAAAAAATGAATCTGCTGTGAGCGATTGAATTCCTTTGTGAATTCAAATGCCACAATTTTCTAAATAAATAAAACGAATACTAGATTAAAACACAAAACTCAGATCGCATTCAAATTTGCCCTCCAACTTTGCCAACCCAAGTATTACACACACACACACACACACACACACACACACACACACACACACACACACACACACACACACACACCCTTTTATGACAAGGTAAAATCCGTTAACTCATAAATTCATATCAGGAACACGGACTGGCATGGAAAAAGTGTACGCTTCATGCAGGCAAAGACCAACGACGTCTTACCTAACACTGTGAGTTGCAAGATCACACATAAAAATCCATCAATCACCTTGGAGACAAAAAAGCAGTTCTGGCAAAACTGAAATCTCCAGCCAGTGTCGCCACCACGCTGCAGCAAACGGCAGAAGCTAAGCAAGGGATGGGCTCTGTGGGTAGTTAGTTTCACCCCACCGCACGGCACTGCTCTGCCTTGTGTTATTTGGATGCTGAGCAGAGCTGCTCACACGACACAGACTTGGGCCCAGACTCCTCTGTCTTGGTGACACCTTCCTAGAACTTGCTGTGGCCCCACTGGTCCCCCTCCCTCCACCCCTGCCAGGGTCGCTTCCTTTCATTGGCTGCCAGCCGAGTGGAGCAGTGACACACCCTGTGACAGATGTCCCCAAGGAGACAATGGTCTCCAGCCCCAGCCCTGGCGGCGGCGGCTGCTGCTGCTGCTACTCGAGTCTGAGCGGATAAGGATGCCTCGGTTGTTGTTTCTCAAGATGGGAGACAGAGGGAGGTGCTCCTCTTTCTCTTCATCACTTGCAAGGCATGACTCAGTCTCTCGGGCCAAGGCGCCTGCCTTCCTTTCCAGGAATTGCCAGCTCCCCTCATTGCTTAATTGTGAATGGGGTTCTTTGTGCAAGGGCATTTTATCCCTTGGGAGTTTGGGAGACAGCAGAGAATAAGAGACGAGAGTGCCATTGCATATTAGGAGACCATCACATAGTGGCACCCATTCCAGTACTTTCCTTTTCATACACTGCCACAAACAGCCACAGAACTCTCCTGTCCTCAAGAACGAGTTATTTGTATGATATAAAAAAGGAAGCATTTTATCAATGCAATGCAATAGGTGACACTAGTTCACAATATCACTGACCACAGTGTTAACGGTCGTACATGATGCTACTGTTACAGATGCTTAATAACAGAAAATAAGCTGGGTTCCCTGGGGGGGGGGGAGGAAACAGGGGCGACCTATAGAACATCGTCAAACGTTCATGAAACAGAATGTTCAGAACACTGCCGCCATTTCATGCCGGGGAAACGCCCGAGTTCTGATCCTGCAACATCTCTACTCCCTTACTGATCAAGCATTCACGCATGTGATTTCCTTTCTCTCTGCGTGACTGCCCACATGGGCCGAAGCCACCAGGGGGCCTGTCAGGTGACAGGCAGCCTCTCCACATGACTCAGTCCCTGTCCCTGCCCTCGGTGTCCTGCCATTGTGTCGCGTCCTCTACGGACAGAGAGCGGAAGCCATCCTCCCCACTTCATCACGGCAAGGCCTGACTCAGTGCCGCTTTGGGCAATCCCGATCATTTTGCTTCCATTCCGTCTCGCAAAGCGCTACGAGAATAATTCAAGACGGGCTTTCAGAGCCGACCAAGTTTTTAGAAAGGAGAAAATTTAATGCAAAGTGATGAAGCCCTGTAGGAAAGAATGGCTGGAACTGGGACTTCGTGTCGCAGGAGTCGAGGCAGAGGGGGAACCATCGTTTCTTCACAACGTAGAAATAAAGTGCAGGGACGACTAAACAGCTTCACACTTGCAACCTCAATCTGCCTATAAAAACACTAACAACTTCCTCTTCCTTCCCTTCATCCCCCATCCCCGTCTCTCTCTCTCTCTCTCTCTCTCTCTCTCTCTCTCTCTCTCTCTCTCTCTCTCTCTCTCTCTCTCTCTCTCTCTCTCTCACCACAAACACAGACACACACACCACACACACACACACACACAGACACACACACACACACACACACACACAGAGAAACACACACCCACACACACACACACAGGAAACAAACACACACACACACACACACACACACACACGAAACACACACACACACACACACGCACACAAGAAACACACACACACACACACACACACACAAGAAACACACACACACACACACACACACACACACACACACACACAATCCTATTGTGCGCATGCAAAAAGTGGGAAATCCCGTCTCCGCCATTACAAGCGCAGTCGAAGTTGACGCCACCAGCCATCACTGCCATTGTCCGATTGTTCCGGAGGTGAGGACTGTGCACTAACAATGCTCTTTACTCGTCACTGTGAATCATTCTCACCAGGAATGCATGCCGAGAAATGGAAGGGGGTGAGAAGCAGTGGAGCAGTGGGTGAAGAGGGGTGAACGGGTGGGTGAAGAGGGGTGAACGGGTGGGTAAAGAGGGGTGAACGGGTGGGTGAAGGGGGTTGAACTGGTGGGTGGAGAGAGGGAGACCGTGAGGTGATAGGCAGGACCAGTAGTGAAAACGGGCGGAGATGAGAACAGGTATCCAAACCTACACACGCCCTCACGCCAGCTGCTGTCTGGGGTTTACTATTTCAAGAGGACAGCACCGCGCATGGGAGACACAGGAGGCAACTTGGTGGCTGATACCCAGGGTTAGTGAGGTGGAACTCACTACATGGCTGAAGAGTACACTAGTAGTATTTTGCTAAATTATTAAATCACACGAGTACATAGTGGATCCCTACCAGCATGACAAGAGGCGGCGAGCCGAGGCAGTGGGCAAGTCGTGGGAGATGTTGCATCATTTATAGCGGTCACCACGCTGTGGGTAGAACTGCAAGCGTCATACTAATGAGCCCTCGTCCTAAATCAGACGGGATTGATACATTTTCTCCCCCCACTCCTTTAAAGCACTTGACTCATCATGCAGTCATTCACTTGCCCAAGGCGAAAATACCTTCTGCTTAGCATAGTTCTTTGTTATGCAGTTCAAAATAGTTATGGTAAGCTAGCCAAGAGACTAAAAATATCACATTTGCATTGAAACAATTCAAAAAATGTCAGTGGTAGGTGTAAGTACTCTCTAACACACCTACATAAATTCCTATGAAAACATTTTCCTCCACAAGATCAGAGCCGGAAATTAAAACATACATAAATCTAAGACGAAAACAACTCATAAGCTGTGAACCGATCTGATTATGGACAAACACTCTTTTAGAGCATTCTAAGATTTTGACATTTTGCATGAAGGAAATCACCAATTTGATGTCTATGTGAATATGGTAAATAACCTATCATTATTCTCAGAGTGGACAAAGTATCCCCAACGATGTAATGGTTTCCTTGCTGTATCAACAGCACTCCACCCCAGGTTAACGGGTCATCCAAGCTAGATTCAAAGATAGTCACTGTCACCGCTGACGTGAGGGACTGTTGGAATCAGGCATCCAAGCCCAGCCTGGGCCGAGTGTTAACACCAAGACCGTGCAGTGTTTGGCCAGGCACACTACTCCAATTTGTATCGATCCACTGGCCAAGGTGGGACGGCTTAGTCACACTCATTAAAGCTTCATGTTCCATAGCCTCAGCTTGCTAATAAAGGCTCTTCTACAACACAATGTAAGACATTATTTATCTTTTCATATTATGACGCCATGGAAAATCCAGCACAGCTAAAGTCAACTCCCACTTTGATTTTCTTTTTTGTTCTAAAAAGTCACAACTGCTCAACCATCAAAGGGTCTTAGGGATAACAGAACCCGTTAACCTCTTACCCTTTGTCTTTGTGTGTGTATGCGTGTGTATGCGTGTGTGTGTGTGTGTGTGTGTGTGTGTGTGTGTGTGTGTGTGTGTTTGTGCGTGCGTGTTTGTGCGTGTTTGTGCGTGCGTGTGTGTGGTATTTGTGTGTATTTGTGCGCGCGCGCGCGCGTGCGTGTGTGTGTGTGTGCGCGTCTTATACAAACAGATCTCACCACACACACACGCACACACACACTCGCGCACGCACACACACACTCGCGCACACACACACACTCGCGCGCGCACACACACACACACACACTCGCGCACGCACACACACACTCGCGCACACACACACACTCGCGCGCACACACACACACACACACACACACACACACACACACACACACACACACACACACACACACTTTCAGATGCGATGAATATACTATAAATATTTCATGGGGCTGCTTCATGCAAAGGAATAAACAAAGGAAGTCAACACTCTGGATGGGAGTGGTGACGCCAACACGGGTCCCGATTGGAGGGAGACAACTCTTTCGGCCGAAGTGTCCCCTAGTTGTCCCAGCACCGATAAGGAGAGACAACTCCACCCACCACTACCACCACCACCACAGCCCTGGCAGTCGGCAGCCGTCTTGGGGGGAGCCCTTTACCCTGTCTTTCTCTCCAGTGGTGTAGTGGCAAACACACTGTGCAGACATGCTGACTGAAGACTTGAGCTGTGAGTTGAATAGAGGAGCGATTTTCAGAAAGCCCTGTCTCTAATTTTTTTCACATAATAATATGATCAAAAGCGGTTTTGCTTGACTGATGTGAATACGATTGAACTAGTCGCTGAAAAGGAAAAAAAAATTGCAAAAAGTAAGATGCTACTCTGCATGGTTAGACGTTAACTGCAGTCAGGGTGGGACAAAGACCCCATGATGCATCGGTGTAGCATGGAAGCTTTTCATTCTTGAGGGGAAATCAAATGAACATGAACTTCTGAAACACATTGTGACTGAAAGTCATTTTTCAGCACTTATTGAAAAGCAAGCTCCAAAGTTAAAAGTGTTTTGTATTTCTATATGGCCAACTACTCATTCAGATGACTCCAGGTAATTCCCACAACTGTACACTGTGTGCACCTCTATATATCTCTCCTTTCATCATTTCATCAATGTATGAATAATGAAGTACATATGGTTACTTTATTTAAAACAACAACAAACTGCCCTAAAGAGACTTTTTCACTTTCCCTCATTGAAGAAAACAACGTCCATGCAAGAGGAGAGGGGGAAATCACAACGCCCTGGAAAGGTCCCACAGATTTATTCTGGGGCATCAATCACTCCAGATAGCAAATCTCTTCATCAATAATCATGCTGCATCAATGCAGCTGCTCAACTCTGCCGCACCAGAGGACTGGTGGTGAAGGCCAATGGGGATGCAGGCAAAGTTCACCTATTCCCAGGCTGCCCCGAGAAACAAGGCAGAGCCAGCACTGGCGGACCATGCAGCCAGGTCGGTGCTGGGCAAGCATTACACAACGTGACGGCAGCCAGGGAAGTGAGCCCAGTGCATGATCCATTGAAAAAGGCCATCGAGCAGTCAATCGATGATGCGACACTCGTGCGCGGATGATTTTACACCAAGGTTATCAAGCACCCAGTACCCACAGTACTGCTTTATTACGACACTCCCCAACACATTTCTTCCTTCCCTTTCAGTTCAGATCATGCCAGTGTGTGTTTGAAGTACGTGCATGAATTAGCTTTTTCACTGTTAAAACCCCCCATACCTTCAACCTTGATGACAGACGACAGTTCACACACCACCACGTGTGCCAAAGGACGGCAAAGGCGACAGGCGGTACAGAGACAAGACTGCGCAGACGTTCCATTCCTCTTCCAGTCCCACCACGGACCAGGGCCAGCAGAGGGGACGCGAGTCTCACAGCACCGGTGCCAAGCCCACAGCCGTGGCATGGCGAAAACAGAGGAGCGGGCTTCTCATCATAATTACTGCGCCTGACCCCGCCTACCACTCAGGGGAGTCAGAAAGGAAGCGTCGGCCAGAAATCAATACTAATGGACTGTAGGTGTGTGCGCGTGTCTGCGTGTGCGTGTGCAGTGTGCGAGCGTGTGCCGAGCTTGCGTCCAAGGCCGTGGGGGAGGCCGCCCATCAAGTATTCACATCTGCGCCCCGGCTGCAGGGCTCCGCCCCTAGGGACCTGGGTGTAGCTTTGTAGGGTCCCACACTGTCCCTTCTCCTCCCCTCCCTTCCCTGCCTCCACTCCCTTCTAAAGAAACTGGCAAAGTAGAGAGCAGAAATCGTGGCTTGAGGGATGTATGCTAGCGAGCTACAACGCTTTGAGCGGAATAAGGCAAAGCGCCACGATTAAATTTTTTAATTTTTTTTTGGGAGGGGGGGTGTCAGGGGGCATAAATCAATACTGGTTTTGACTCAACAATGGTGAATAATGCTTGAGATATTTCTAAACATCATTCACACTTTTGTTATCTTTACCTCAATTGTATAACAGTCAAATAGGTTTGCTGTTGGCACCAGCAGTCAATCGAGTGAAAACGACGAAAAATCAAAGTTTATACCAAACATTTCCTCAACTACGTTCTCTCTACATTAGAACATAAATCACTTGTTCCTTTTCTCGTAAATGCTCCAGTCAGAATCCTCAAAACTCTACATCTCCATGAAACACACACACACACACACACACACACACACACACACACACACACGCGCGCGCGCACACGCACGCACACACACACCCTCGTCTATTTCCTTAATTAAATTTTCCTTCTCGACACAAATGAATTTTGTTTTTCAACTTCTTGCCACATCCTTTCTTCCTCTCTACAAGAACACCGTACCTCCCTTCAAGCCCATCTATTTTGCCGTCTGCCTGCCTGTCGGCCTCTTCGCCTGTCCGTCTCCTTGCGTATCTCCGCCTCCCTCTCACTGCCACCCTCCATCTCAGCCTGCCTCCATCCAGTCTTCTTCCCTGCCTCTCTCCTCTGCCTCCAACGCACAGCCCGGGAGCCGCCAGCCCGCGCAGCTCTGCAGAAATCAATAGACGGGTTTCCAGGCCAATTCCCGGACAGCAATTTGTTGGTTTTCCCCCAAGAGTTGATGAACACGGGGTTTTCTATGGCGCTTTGCCGGCCTCGCACTTGGACGGAGCTTTCCGGGCAACGGAGGCGAGTGCGGGATAACGAGCTGGAAACCGCCAAGGGGCCCGCGCTGGCCCGGGATTGGGACGGCCCGTGACTGCGTGAACCCACACGCGCGCGCACACGCGCACATAATCACTCAAACGCGTGAGCAATCTTTCTCGCACACACATGCACGCGCGTAAAGGCTCGCCCGCGCGCGCGCACGCATACACGCACAAACACACACACAACCACAACCACACACAACCACACATGCTCGCGCGAACACGATACCATCAGGGAAGGCTCCTGGGGTCTCAAGCCAACGACTATGCATAACAATACTCGTTGAGTCTGAGCACACTGGGAGAATTGTCCTTTCGAGAACTTCGGGTGTTTCTTTTCAACGATAAATCGGCGATACTTGTACAACAAATAGCAAGATGGAAAGCCAGATGACTTAACGAAAGAGTCACTGAGCGGTGTGGTGAACGTTGCTGGGAGATCTGGTGAGCGAGTTGCTCCAGAAAGTGTCGGTGCGTATGTTGCATGCGACAGGCGAGTCCGTAAACCCTGAGCAGTAGCCAGGCCAGCAAGAAGCCGTGGCAGCCACCGTGTCTTCAGCCCTCGTGTACTGATGACGCTAGCAACACTGCAAATCTGCCTTGGTCCCGTTTGGCCTGGACGGCTGTCGGATTCGACATTCGCTTTCTGGGCCCCTGATGTGCAAGTCTTTGTTGGAAAACGCACAACTCCACCCTTACTGCATGCCACGGTCCTTGAACGTGAAAACGGATACCACGGCTGTGACAGTTTAATAGCTCCGACAACAGCTGAGGGTGATAAGATACAGAAAAGCAAAATAGCGAAATGCTCTACGCGTTTTTCCGTTTTCGTCTCCAAGAGAGAAGAAAAGGGGGGGGGAGAGAGAGAGAGAGAGAGAGAGAGAGAGAGAGAGAGAGAGAGAGAGAGAGAGAGAGAGAGAGAAGAGCGAGGAGACAGAAGAAGAAAAAGTATAGAGGTAGGAGAACGCCAGGCAGCAGCTACAACAGCAACTAGAGAAAGAGAAACTACATACGACTTTAATGAGAGAGAGAGAAAAAACCACGACGAAATAAAGACGCGATAAACCCCACGATAAAGCGGTGAGTGAAGGGGTTACTGTGGGGAAGAGAGTGGGAGTAGGGAGTAGAGGAGTGGGGGAGTTGGGCGAATGCAAGCGCAATATGTTCACTCCACCTACCATGAGCACACGGGACGTTATCTTCATCCATCCATCTTCCACGCAGCTAAGTGCCAATGACCACAAACAGCCTGCGCTCTTGGAATCAATTATCCACAGCGAGCCACGTAACAAAAATAAGCCTGCAGATTTTTCAGTGTCGCAAGAAATTACACAGATGACTGGATCCCTCATGGCACTAATGGTCCGGTTCAGTGGCTGTCTTGATGTAGATTAAACCCGAATCAGTTATTCATCCCAGCTACACACCTGCCGCCGCTGCTGGCACAAGAAGTGGTGAGGAGATGCGGAGGCTGCGAGTGCGAGAGAGAAACATGAATACTCGCTCTGGTGCCAAGCCTCTTCACAGCACAATGCATGCAGTGATAACGATGATGAACGTACTTACCTCCACCATCCACGCGTGAGGCCATGGCATGGGTAATGAGCTCAAGGCGAGGAGGGTAGGGCGAGAGAGAGAGAGAGAGAGAGAGAGAGAGAGAGAGAGAGAGAGAGAGAGAGAGAGAGAGAGAGAGAGAGGACGAATTGACTGACGGATAGACAGAGCAGGTAGACTGAGGGAGCAAGAGAGAGAGAGAGAGAGAGAGAGGGAGAGAGAGAGAGGGAGAGAGAGAGAGGGAGAGAGAGAGAGAGAGAGAGAGAGAGAGAGAGAGAGAGAGAGAGAGAGAGAGAGAGAGAGAGAGAGAGAGAGAGAGAATCCAGTTACGTTTCCATGACTACCCAAGGGACACACCCGGAGTCATCTACGTCACTACAGCAGAGGGTACTGCACGCGATACAAATATCAACGCTGCCACATCTCTCAGCCTCGCCCCACAGTGAGGCAGCTCACATCAAAACATCAAGGTTTTGTGATGGTCGTTAAAGTCAAGTTTCACAAACCTCCACCTCCCGAAATACCATGACCCTGTGCAACTGCACACCTCGGCAAAACCATCCGTGCCCTTCATCCTAAGCGAGAAATGCCACGCGACCTCTTCCCACAGAGGGCAAAGCACGAACTTTCGGCGGCAGTCCCGACTTCACATAACGGGCACCTCAAGACCCCTTTCTCTCAGAAAACGGCGCCACTTCTCTCCACTGCTAGCATCCTCTCACACCTGAAGCGGCCCACTACAGGAAGTGGTGCCCACAGAGTACGCATGTGGGAAAGCTGGTGCTCAAGATGCCAGCAAGTCAGTGAAGGCAACGCAAAGCAATGCAAAGCAAAGCAAAGCAAGAAAAGGCAAGGCAATGCAATGCTACGTAAGGCTAGCGGAAGCTAGACAAGGCCGTGCTGTACAGAGCAGTCTAAGCCCACTGTACTGGGGCGAGGCTGGGAAGAGAGGAGGAGAGGACGACTTCGAGATGGTCACACGGCCAAGCAGTGACTGGCAGCTCCAAGACCAGCCAGCAGCAGCACAGGACAGGGAGGAGGAGGAGGAGGAGGCTGAGCAGCAGCAGCGACCGCAGCCTGGAGATGGGGGAGTGGCGACCAGCGGCCAGCTCGATAGCGATCGTTTTCATAACGGCTCCTGGCCTGATCCTAGCGGCTCACCACCATTCTCTGGCGATCGAATGCTCTTCACGGCTCCCGCGTGATGTCCATCCTAACCACGGCCAGATTAAGAGGCCTTGGCGCCATTTTCTCCTGATTGCCCTTATTCGGTTCCCTTGCCAGTGGACTCGATTCCCCGATGAATGTGCATAGAGGGGGACTGTATCCTCCTAGTGAGGGAGGCAGAGATCCTTCTGACAGGAGATTGCTAGTATTTCTGCCGTGAAAGTTTCACTTTGATGAAGCGCTAAAGCAAGCACTGAATTGTCCTTCCCTTTTCATCCCCTTCAAGACAAAACGTGCTACAAAAATTACACAATTTCTATGCTGGCAAGGTCGCTACACTCATCTGCCAAACAGCCATGCATTTTTACCTACATGTAAAACTTAGGTAAAAAGGGTCATAGGCCAAACATTCTAAAGGATCCGGAACAATCCACCCAGTATCTTCCGTAACATCTCCGCCTACAAAAACAGCGCAAGCGAGAGAAATACCATGATGCCATAGAAAAACCTAGAAGTGCAATGGCCGTTTGGCATTTGGCTAGAGCTGTCAGCGCTCTCATAGCGAGGGCTCGAGTGTCGGGTTGAAAGACTGCTGGTATTCAGCCCCCTCTCGTCCAGCGGTCAGCATTGCGGCCAGCCACTGCAGAACACAGAGAGAAGGAAGTTCTGACGCCTGGCTGGCACCTCTCTTATCACTTTCGCAGACTGCAGGGTGAACATGCCTGCAGGAAACTCTCCCCATCTTGACAGACAAAGTCTCTCAAGTCACTGTGGGTTTTTCATTCCCACAACAAAGCACAAGGCACTCCCAAGTTAGAAGAGAAGCGGGAAGGGTATGCCATCATGTCCACAGGGACAACAGACACTCCTGCGCCTCCGTTGTCAGCCTCTCCACCTCTTTTCGCTCACTCATCCATTGTCGTGCCACTTGTCCATTCACCACGATGCCAATCACTCGTCCCTCCTTCCATAAATCCAAGAAGGGCCTCCAGTATGAGCTACTGACAGACTGTGGTTGTTTGTGCAGCCAGCAACCAGTTCATGGGCTTGGAGTTGTTTACCTCCCCAACCTAGTGCATGCAGGTACCTAGCACCTTTGTGGCCTCTCGCTTCTCCGTGCAGGGTCGTATACTCTGCAAATTTTATGTATGATTGTAGGCCTCACAGGCAAATATCTTTTGCAACGCAAAGATTTCACAGTGAAACTTTCTTTCCCGTCTTTACACTCTATACGTCAAAGCAAAGCTAAGATTAATAAGACAAGTGAGTGTAAATAAAACGTAAATTGTTATAACTTATCTACTCCTCACAGTCCTTGTGAACTAACCGTCTGTCTGCCAGCTTCCAGTAGGCAAGTTTCAAAAGCTTATCTTTTATGTTGCTCTTCCTCTAAATTCCATTTATCAGTATAACAAGTTTTATCACGATAAAGGACAACGACCTCCTAAAGAATGTACATATATATACATCGTGATACAATGATTCAGGGACATGCTGGCGATGACAGAGAGTTTGACAGAGTCAAGACCTCGGCAGTCTGGGGCCACACACTGTCTCATCTCAGGTCTCAATTCTCTCATCTTGCCCTGCTCAGTCCCCACAAGAGTGACCACAGACTGGTCGTACAAAACGGTCACTGGGTGTTTGGGCGAAAATAGAGCCCGGGCAGCCTGTTTGTAAGCTGTGCCGGCAGCCGTCAGTCAGCAGAGAAGCCAAGCTGCCACTGCAAACGTCTCCAGGTGATGGACTCCAGCAGGCCCACGGTCTGTCAGCCTCAAGGCACTCGCCCTGGCCCTGGCCCCGCCTACAGAGGGTACCTAGTGCATTACACTCGCTGTACTCTTCTTTATGGCGTGCATCCGCACGTGTGTTCAAGTGCGTGTTTGCTGCCTTGTGTGGGACTATTCGCGCTTGTGAACGTAGATACATGCCGGTCTTTGTGAGTGCGAGGTGTTACAGCAAGAGTATTATCCCGGACGGTGGAGAGCATGGGGCAGAAAAGAACATGAGCGAATGTGTATAATCGCGCGCGCGCTTTGACAGGACTATAGTCATAGTCGGAGTCCACAGCCGTACATAGCGCGCAAGGAAAGAGATGTGAAAGAGTTATTGCGGCTTTGATTGGTTACCTGAAGAGTGCTAGTATTGCGCCTTAACGAGTGTCACGGTTGGGGTGGGTGGAAGGTGGCTCGATCCCCAACTGGTCAGTGAAAAATAAAAATAAAGTAAGGGAAATTCCTTTCTCAGTCACTAATCACATTTAAAGACAAAGACGCCACAAACCGAAACCAACATAAAACAATCGACTCAATTACGTATACATCTTTCAACCAAAACTCACTAACTGAAAACACAACAGAAAACTTCAAAGAAAACAAAACAATTACTACTAATTAAATACACGTTTAAAAAAAACGCTCAGCGGGCTTAACACTACAGTTCTTAGTCAATTCTCTTCAATCAATCCATTATTCCATCCTCCTCTCTAGTAACTGAAAGCCTTACGAAACATTACAATGGAGCGGGCTTAACACTACAGTTCTTAGTCAATTCTCTTCAATCAATCCATTATTCCATCCTCCTCTCTAGTAACTGAAAGCCATACGAAACATTACAATGGATTGTATGGATTGAGTTACACGGCCCATCAGCCTTTGTAGGCCATGCAAGGCCATCGGGACGAAAATCACCAGAACAGCCTAGAGTAAACGCCAACCAAGTCACGGTATTCTTAGGTATTCGCCTTTCAAGAAACGTGCAGAGAGATGCGGTGGGTCGATTCTTACCCCGAACTCACAGGGGAAACATTACTAATAAGAAATCTTTATATAAAAACCCCCACACCGGGCTTACATATATCAAGCTCTTAGTTTATTATCTTCTTTGCATCCATTTTTCCTCCCTGGGAAATAAAGACCGGTCTTTATATAACAAATTCCCTGCGCCAGAACCCGCAAATATCGTGCAACAGGGGATACACAGCATGAAGGCGGAAAAGCACGTGCAACGTCGCCTCTAACATCAAGCGCCGACGCTGCATAATAAGGTGCATAACGCTGCACAAAAAATATTATGATGTGGACTTAAAGTCACACCACCCACCATGAGCCGCGACAGACCTTTATTCTTTGCGTAAAATTAAACAATAATACACTGAGTCGTGACAACGAGGAACCAAGTTGTTAGTGATCATGTGTGTGTGTGTGTGTGTGTGTGTGTGTGTGTGTGTGTGCGCGCGCGCGCGCGTGTATGTGTTGCAAACGCGTTTCTCTTTTATGCAACTGCACATAAGCGTGTCTTGCGTACTCACTCGCAAGTATATATACGTATTTAAGTAACTGAAAAACCCCAGCGACCTTCGGAAAAAAGGGTCAACTCTAGATGAAAGAGAGAAGATGGAATTACCAAGGTGATAAAATGCATCCGACTCTGTTTCGTTTGCAGCGTCTGCCAGGAATAACGACCAAACGCGGAGACTGGCGCCGTCTCATGATGGAAACTCCAATGCTAGGCTTGTGTTCCTACTTCCATCGGGAGGGGGGGGGGGAGGTGATGGGAGAGAGAGAGAGAGAGAGAGAGAGAGAGAGAGAGAGAGAGAGAGAGAGAGAGAGAGAGAGAGAGAGAGAGAGAGAGAGAGACGGGCGGGCGGACGGACAGAAAAGGAGAGTTCGAGAGTGAGAAAGAGGACAGACACAACGGACCCTGACAAAGACAGAGAGGGAGAGAGAGCATGGACGGGGAGGGGCTGGAGGGGACAGGGGCAACCAATTCACTGCAAAGCAAAGAGGATTACGGGGGAAGGGTGATACTGCATGGCACAGGCATATTGCCAGCCCCTGGAGCTCATCCTGCCACACAGCAGCCCCGGCCTCTCGCCACATGCCCAACGCTAACCTGATCAGGCAGTGGAGGGGAGGGCTGCACTCCCAGCAGGGGCGTGCGAGACAATTATCCTAAAAGCCCCGGGCTTCATCAAGGCAGGAGGGGTGACCCTGGCAGATCTTATCCCACATCAGCTGGACGTCAGCCCCACCATGAAATATCAGAGGTGCGGTAATTGGAGTGGCTTCTGTGTCGCTTAGCGCCTTCCCCGAGCTATGGTGTGTGGGAGAAGGGAAAAGATTGTTTAGGCGACGGACGATAAATCATACAGAAATGCAGGTTAATCGCAGAGATCTCTCGGGTGTTTCATTGGAAATTATGTCAGACCAAAACAACCTCTGCCAGCACAGCATGGAACGAGATGAAATGAGACAGAGCTGTCATATGTTTCGATAATCATGAACAGGAAAATGAACACAAAATTGGACATGTAAACTATTTCAATACATTTAAAGGATTGCTACCGAAACAAAAAATCCACTAGTTTTAAGTAGCTATAAAAAGTATTCATAACGCGATATTCGGGGGTGGGGGTGATGGTAGGGGTTGGTAGTGGGGGATGGGATTGGGAGGTGGCGTTTGAGAGCGAAAGAAGAGGACTAGTGAAGCAATAAAGCATACACATGAGGGAGTCAACAAGGCATGGTTTTGACTTAAACGCTTAGGAGCCAAAAGCAAACATTTTTCTGCCCACACAACTTGGGTGTCAAGTGGCATTACACGCAACCTTTCCAGCAGCAGGCCATGGAACTGACCCCGTTTCATGGACAGGCAAACACGGCATCGCACGCCACGCTCTTTCAGAAGCACCTGCCCATGGAAAATCCAACAGTAACGCCAGAGCCATAGTGATGTGCGTCTATTGTGGCGTGCAGTCTCACCAGCCTCCCACACGTCAAATTAGCCCGTATTCCCTTTCGAAGCAGGCGGAGAAAAACGAGCTGAGACAACAAATACCTTCACCAACTTCCATTACTCCTCCGCTACAGACGCCTCCGCTTCAGAACCCAAACAAACAAACTGGCAAAAGAGACCAAACCCATTCTCTCGGCAAGGCGTGCACATGACAGTAGAGAAAGAAAAACACGTAATTTATTGATTTCTCAATGGAGTTTTAGCAGCTCAAGAGGGCTGCACATTCTCCGAAAACTAAGACGGTATGGGAGGGGGGGGGGGGGGGGGAAGGGGGGGGGGGGGAAGGCGAGCCCTTCTAAGAGAAAAGTAATTGTTGTTTACTAGAGACAACACGTCACGGCTATTTCGGCGTAATTCACGTGCATGAGGCACTCGCTCACTGGTTAAGTCCTCTACACAGAAGAAATCACAAGCAGGAAAGCCTCCCAGCAACGGAAAAGTTCCCCTTACCACGCCTAGAAACTTCTGGTTCCAAGCCGTCTCTCTCCATTCGTTGAGTGACGTTCATAAAAAAATGATAAGGTACATCCGAATACAAGCAAAAAAGGACCAAGGCATCCTGCAGATAAGAACAATTAGCTGAAGGCAAAAATAAGTCTGCATCTGCCATCGAGGAGGCAACAGGCACGGTGCGCTGGAAGAGGCAGCTGCAGCAAGGAGAGACGGGCCACCTCTGCAGGTAGGGAAAGAATGAAAGACGAGGCCTGGCATCACCACTCTGCTTCACTTCCCGCAGCTGCCTCTTGCTCCCGAATTCTCACTGCAGTCTTCACCGTGAAGATGCAAAGTAGACCACAGCGGCAGGCCGTAGCTCAGATACAGCAATTCCAGCACCACTGGCTTGCTTCTCCGGAGGCAATCCTGCAGGCTCCGAGAAACATCTGCTCCCTACCTCGAAGGTGCAGGTTTTCAAAGAGGGAGAAAATCGTACAGCGGAAACGAGTTCCTCGTTGCTTTTCCAGGAAAACTCGCTCAGAGGATGCAACATGGGGATTCGGAGAGACCATGCCATACACATCTTACAGTAAATACCGAATGACATAAATCGCACCTGGAACAACGATCAGACATGCAAGCTTCTCTCGATTCCAAGAGGTCCAAGGTAACGGAGCTCAACAACACAAACGATGAGCCGACGATTGCAGCCTCAACACTTGAGAAGAATCAAAGCAAGCCAGACATTGCACCGCCCTTGGCATTTTGCGGTGACTGCACTGTTCCTCTGCAGAGGAGGAGTGCATGGGACGCGTACACTACTGCTGTGTCGGTGGGCCTCAGGCCAAAAATGCATGCCCCAGACTCGGGCAGCAAAGCAGTATTCACACGAATAGTTTGGAAAAATGGGGGAGAGCACGAATGTTGAGTGACATCAACGCAGAAAAACATACAGACGATGGCACAGACGGAATAAAGTTTATTAAGGCGCAAGCCAACGGGACCTTGGCAAGAACCTCGATTGTGTAGGAAGGAAAAGAACTCAAAGACTACAAACAGCGTCGAGGCTTGTCTCTGCTTTCCTCGCTAGTAAAAATCTGATCAATTTGAAGAAAGGTTAAACTCGTTTGTAATGTAGTGGGAGGTAAACGGCGCTGAGAAGTGGTCAGACCAACACGAATACACTTTCAGAACACACACACACACACACACACACACACACACACACACACACACACACACACACACACACACACACACACACACACACACATGGAGACGGAGACGGAGACGGAGAGGCAGAGAGACAGAGCGACGGCGATCAAAAGCAAATATGAGTGTGTGTGTGTGTGTGTGTGTGTGTGTGTGTGTGTGTGTGTGTGTGTGTGTGTGTGTGTGTGTGTGTGTGTGTGTGTGTTCTGATTGGATAGATGGTGTTTTACGGCCTATGATCCTTTCTAGGCTATGTAAGGCCATTGAGCACGAACATCGCTATATTAGGTTGGAGTAAGTACAATTCAAGTCACGTACGACTGCCCTAGTTGTTCGCCTCTCTCGAGTCCCGTAGGGCGACGCAGTGGGTCTATTCTCACCCCCATCCCACGGGGGGAAGTCGGCCAATAGATTTAGAATGGAAGAGGACCTCAGAAAGAACACCTCGAGGCAGGGAATACTGCAAAAACTAGTGCAGACAGGACGAAGTCCTTTCATCCAGCTGACTGCCCGAGTCTGCCTCTACCCATGCTTCAAACAGCATTGATGGCAATTGGAGGGGGCCAAAAGCAATCTAATTAGCAAACTCCTGCCTTGCCGTATTGATCGGGAGATCTCTGGGAGTCCACGACAGCTCGCCTTAGTCTCTACTCTTTCCACCCTCCCCTCATTTCTGGCACGTAGACACGCTCGGATGCAATGGAAAAGAGACCGAACCGCCCATGACAAAAGCTGACTGCATAGACAGATACAGTCACGAGCTCAAGATAAGACAAAACTATCATTGGGTAGGAAGACTGTTCTTCATATTAATCGGTTCTGGTGCACGAACTCCGCTACATGTGCAACTTGAGCAATGTGCTCGTGCGTGGCTGTGCCGCTATAAATCAAGCACGCAACTCTGTGGTCGACAAACATGACTGATGATCAGACTTAGATCGCGACAAGTACGTAAAGAACGACCAAAAAACAGGAATAGCCATGGAATACAGCGAAAGAAGCGGGAAAAAACAGCTGAGGTGTCGAAGACAGGATAGTCAGAGTGGATAGACTTGGTCAGGAGGAATCGCCACCAGGTCGTGCCCACCATAAATCCTGCCCAGCCTGCCACTCCGACGCGCTGCAAGCTGTGTATGCACATAATGCTGCGCTGATATGAATTGCCAGAACTTTCATCTTTATAGCGCTTTGCAGAGAGTCGTTATTAAAAAATAATCAATAGACACCCTACCCTGGGGCCTTGCGACGGTGGCCGGGGGTCCAAAAGGAGGAGGAGGAGAGAGGAAGACGGTGCTGGCGGCTCTGAGCAAATTGACTGCTGCTGACGCTCTCGCACGGCCCAGCTCCTCATCGATCCCGGTCCTGGGCCGCTGGGGACGCCGCCAGCACAGAATGGGTTAACTCGGGCGGCGTCGTCGTCTGCGTGTTTGACTGTGCGAGGGGATTAGAGATTGCGTTATGATGGCTAATACTCCACTCCACCAGAAATGTTGTCCAACAGGATGGCCGCGCGCGAACGGCAGAAAAAGGGGACAAAGGGATCGCGTTTCCCCCCGACGTTCCCCGAGACAGTTTCCTTTTCTCTTTCCCCCTTCCTCCGCAAGTGGAGGATAACGGGCGAGCACAATAGCAGGGGGCAGCGGGCAAATGTAAATGAATTAGATCGCTATTTTCTCGACAAACAGAATTACTGTCAAATCGAAAGAGTATTTTTACGGCAAACCGCCTCAAATTACGTACATGTGTTGAGTGAGTAAGGAAATCTGTCGGCACAAGGTTTCAGCACACATAAATGGCCGAGCCCTGGAGACACGAAATTTTCAGCGTCAGGAGTCGGGCACAATAACACACAAAACTCCGGCACCACATCTGGAAATCCCCCTAAATGGACGTATCAGTATGTCAACATACGAAACCGAAAACCTCGGGTAATACAAAATCACTGCCTTGCCACCGAGCTCCTCGTTTATGCTCACCATAACATGGTAGAAGTATGCAATATCTATCATAGATAACCACAATCCTGAATACCTGACTTTGCCGCATTCAATTCTTCCACGCCTTCAGACCAGAAGGAATGCCAACATCCTCATATGGAGCAGGCCGTTCATGAGGCGGAGGGCCTCACTAAGGCATTCCTACAATATGATCACAGTAAATTAGCTCCATGCCGGAGAAGCCTGGCTCCCTGGGATGCATACTCCCCTCTGAGCACAGGAAGTCTGCACTTCCTCCGTGCAGTTGGAACTGAGCGACAGGGTGAGATACACACATGGACTAAGTGACGGGCCAAGGCAGGCAAACTCTCTCTCTCTCTCTCTCTCTCTCTCTCTCTCTCTCTCTCTCTCTCTCTCTCTCTCTCTCTCTCTCTCTCCTCTCTCTCTCTCTCTCTCTCTCTCTCTCTCTCTCTCTCTCTCTCTCTCTCTCTCTCTCTCCCACGTGTGTGTGTGTGTGGAGAAGACACACACTGACATACGCACTCAGACACAAGGCCGACTTTCCGAGCACATCTGCAACTCAAAGTGCAAGCCCCAGAAAACGACGTGGCATTTCACCAAGACCTCACGCCAGCATTCCGAAAGAACATCCCACAACAAACACATGCAGCGTGCCTTCACTTTTTGCCCCAAGGCCCTGCATATCTCCACGCTCTCCAGGAGACCGAACTCATGCACAGATCATGATCTTCCGCAATTACCCCTCATGATGACGAGAGCGTGCCCGACCACAGCATGCAGCAAGTGATAAATGGGCAGACTCGGCTGTAAGATAAATTTCAGGCCTTTGATGAATCCTTGTCAGCAAGAGCTTAGAGCTGTGAGAGGAAAGGCCGTGATGAATTGGTGCTTACGCATGTGGAGGCTGATGCAGTGATTAGCCACGGTTTTTGGTCATCCCACCACTGCAGGGTAATTGACACATATCACAGAGGTCAACCGTCAATCACAGCGATGGATGATAGATCACGTGAGCAAATCCATCTGCGACCCAGCTGCAGCACCGAGTCTGGGCTGGGCCTTGATGTCATCTAGCTGTAGATGACCGTTGCTGTCGCTATGCATCGTCACTGACATGGACATCCTCGTTGAATGTACCGAGTTGTAGTGCTTTTATGTTAATGGAAAGGGAATGCACGCGCACGCACACACACCTACACACACACACACACACACACACCGAAAACACACCCACCCCCACACACCGAAAACACACCCACCCCGAAAGCACACACACCGAAAACACACACCGAAAACACACACACCGAAAACACACAACGAAAACACACAGACACACAGAAAGACACACACACACACACACACACACACACACACACACACACACACACACACACACACCAAATAGAGGGCAGGTTCAACACGCATGGTTAATAATAATAGGTATGCGGGTGAACCACAGCGTTTTCATTTCCTCCATAATTACCGGAGAGCACCTCAAGTTGGTTACAAGCCCAAGGCTTACGCGCTCTAAAGCAATTAACATATATCTCATATTCGCGTAATAGCTGGACGAAAAAAAGTGTGGATAAAAATGCTCTTTTCAGTCTTATCACTCTTCCACGATCGGTATTTCATTTCACAGAAGCATCGTTTCAATTATAATAGCGAGCGCGCGCGAATGCATGCATGCACCCACGAACATACACACGCATGCACACATAGCCCCCCACCCCCCACCCATGCACACACGCACACACACACACACATACATGCGCATATGGACATACACACACGTACACACACACACATACATGCGCATATGGACATACACACACGCACACACACATACATGCGAATATGGACACACACACACACGCGCGCGCATGTGCACACACACTCACACTCATATGTACACACATATGCACACACACACACGCGCGCGCGCGCGCACGCACGCACTCACGCACACACGCCATTCCCTCGACCCCAATCCTCCCACGACCCCACCTCTATTCCACCCCACCCTGCGCTGCACCCACAGACTGGAGGCCAAAGAGCGGGAAGGACTGCCTGGCATGCCTTCACCACAGAGCCCGGGAAGCTCCTCGCAGACTGCGGCATTTCTATGTTGAGGGCGCGCTGTGATCCAGCGTAACAAGGGCTGACAGTGTCTGATTCCCGGGGCCAGGTCGGGCCCGCGCCCTGTCGCCACCGATGACTCCTGCCTCAGCGATCACAATGCTGCGGCTCCGGGCCCCGGGTCGCTCGGCCAGAAAAACGCCCCATCTCCCCCGTCGATAGCATCGAAGAAATTAATCACCCGCCTTTTCTTGTCATCTCCCGCCATAGAGGCAGACGGCCATCGCTGCCTGGAGTAATCCCGATGAGACGGAGAGAGAGAGAGAGAGAGAGAGAGAGAGAGAGAGAGAGAGAGAGAGAGAGAGAGAGAGAGAGAGAGAGAGAGAGAGGGTGCACAAGCCCCTTATTCCTGTTTAGGGGCGTGTGCTTCCGACACTGTCAAGGTCAAATGAAGGGAGAAAGAGCGTTGGCGCGACTATCTCAGATTAGGACTTTAAGAAGAGAAGAGCCTTTGAATCTAAGGAACCACTGGAGGGAGGAATCCCGAAAGTTACATTCTTGACAGGGGTGGGGGGTGGGGTGGGGGAGACGAGGCAAATGAATACAACTTTATGTTTTAAAAAAAACTTTTCAAGATTCTTGCCAAGTGAAAACCAAGAGAAAACATAAGCTTAAAAACAAAGCATTAAGACGCACAGCGATATATGAGCAAGTCACAAACGCCTCCTGTGCCATCACACGGCATGCAGGCAGCCAGGCTGCCTCTGTGACAAGCCCGCTCTGGCTGCTGGCAGTAGCGCGGTTCAGCTCTTGCAGGCTCTGCGGGTGCGCTGCTGTGTGTTTTGGCTTCCGCGGCTTCATCCATCAGGCTGCCAGGTGAGTTTGTTCCTATCGATCTCGCTGGTGGCCCATTGCTATGGTAATGAAGAGGCTTAATGAATCTGTCACTGCAGGGCCGCCATGGCTGCTTACTAGCACAAGCTTCCCAGCCAACAGACGTGTCAATAGCCAAGCTCGCAAGACAGGATGCCAAACACGCCAGACATTTTTGTCCTCACCTTCCCCGCCGTTGTGGGGCCAGGGTGGCACTGGAAGTCTTTTCATGCTGCACTGTGGCAGCGACAGATGTAGAGGGCCGTGTCGTGGGGCGGGAAAGGTCATATCTGTGATATGCACAGCGTTCTGCTGTTATACAGAGCACTTACAGTGCTTTTAATGGCGTCAATAATGCAGTGATCAATGGCTGGGACTGTTCAGCAAAAATCGCACGCAAAAGGTGACACAGAGAAGCTTGGTCAAACAAACAATGTACGCTCAAAAGCAAATTCGTCACTAATTCGAGAGCTTAGCTATGTCTGCTTCCGACAGGGCAAGTAACTTCCGGTCCTATTCGTAAGCAATGACTGCAACTTTAGACGCTGAACAAACACGAATCAACATCACCTGTCGCCATTTCATCACTGCAGGATAGGCAGAGCCATGGCACATAGTGAAGCGATTACAAAGAAGCCTGGTTTCCCGCGCATTCGCTGTTGCACAAGAGCGAGAAAATAAACACAAGAGACTCAGACTGTAAATCCGCGCACTCCAGACGAGAGGGTTGAATCCGAGAACCGTGCTGCACGTGCGAGCAGAATGAAGGAGTACATGCCAGCAGATGAGGCCGACATGGAGCCCAGACTGCATCACGGCAGACATCATTGGCAATTACTCCTGGCAACCCACATGCCAGCCCTCATGGGGCACCGCAGGTTCAGCTAGCGCATTATCTCCAGGGCAGAACGAGAATGCATTCTGCCTTTACCCCCGCAGCGCCGCCGAGTCGTGTGTCGGAACCCTGGCACAGACAAAACAAAACATGACATTAGCTCCCTGTGTGATCTTGATGGCGGGACGGAACATGCCTCCAACAGATGAGTTCTGGCCACGACGTCAGCTCGGCGTCAACCATTGAGCAACCCACGACCATAGTCCGAGACGCAGTTGTAGGGGGGTTCAAAGTCCCGACCATCAAACCTAAACAGCAATAACGTCCTCTGAAACTAATCCACAAAGAAGCCATTTAAAACCACAAAAGATATTTGCACTCACAGTCTTCCCTATCTTACCGAGTCCGGAATACACACAAAAGGAGTTCTATCGACAATGAAAGCATTCACTGCAAGCTAGGGAAATCATGGGGAGAAATTCCACTGCAATGCTTTGGAAGCAGAGCTCAGAAAGTACACCGACACTTGGCAGGAGAAACTGAGTGCAGGTCTGAGCCAGAGCCAGGCGCCTCCACAGCGCAGAGGCGAGATGCAATGGCCCCATCGGGCCACATTCCACGCTAGAGATCTTTTCACCTCCCGCCTTCTTTCACAGGGCTGGCAGAGCGGACAACGTCGGGTGCCTCTGACACGGGGAAGAGGACGGCATGCAAACGATACTACTGGGATTCATTCTCACCACAATGTCCCGACTCAGCAGGCAGTTTCCCGCAATGGGTGTCTCGCCAGCCCTGCCCATTCCCACAGACTTCTGGGCTGCCAAGCGTGAGGCAAGAAGCTCTCTGGCTCCAAGAGGTCGCATGCCGACCATAGGAGCCATCCTGCTGTCACCCTGGGTAAGAGGCCGGCGCTGAGGCAGCCAAACAAGCTCTGAAGCCAGGTCGCCGTGTCTGAGTGGTCCATTACCTCAGCGCGGTGAGGGGAAATAGCGGACATCAGCTGGTACAGCGTGCCCAGTGTCCACAGACCGTTGAAAATGCATTTTTAGATTTCACTTGAGAAGTTGTCAAAAAGGGGGTCTTGTGCAGAGCTCGCTTCATAGATTGCCCACGAACAGCAATGAAACTCAGTGAATACGACGATGCATGATCAACTCCGCTTAGGCGTACTTCTGGCACTATCGAGTGCTAAAAATGCTAGTAGTCATTTCTATCATCTCAGCTTTTAGTGCATTTTCATCTTAAGCTTTGGCCATGACTTTGAAATCTTACAGGCTCCATGTAGTCAAGAAAAGCAAATGACTTCATCTTCCGAGTCACAGATGCACAAGGCTGAGAAGACGCCACATCACAAATGAAAAACTGCAGGAGTTTTTGCAAAGAACCAGATATACACCAGCTATATTTCGCCCCACAACACACTCTCTGAGATGACCTACAGTGAATGCCGTGTGGTTCAGGGAGAGAGGATCAATGACAGATGTGTACAGAGAAGTGTACACACACAGCATGTGAACAAACAAAGGGGGCCAAATATGCACAGACAGGTGAGGGCAGCACGTGCACACAATATGGGAATGCTGCTGGCAACAGGCAGAGGTGGAAACAACACTGCAACGCCCTGGAACTCTTCTTCCGGACCTCCTCCTCATGATCCACATGTAGTTTGGCCCATGAAATGGGACTTGGACACATTTCAGTGCCAATTACGCTCTGATATGATTGGAGATGTAAATTTTTCCGTCAATAGCTTCAAAACAAGAAGCACACGACATCGTTATCATACTATTCACTTTGTATTGCTCGTGCACGTGACCGACTGCCAATTATTTATCCACTCATGGACTTTAGTAAAAAAACACCTTGCACGCTAACCATGCTTGTGGGACTCATTCTAAAGACCTTCCCGCTATCAGGAAGCCCATTCCTCCAGGTGTCAAACTTGGAGGAGTGGCAGGACCACCCTGGGAGATCAGTGATGTAAGGCCAATGCTGGCGTGATAGTGCTTCTCCACAACACTCTTGGCTGTTTCTCATCTACTAACACTTTGCCCTGTTACCGCCTTGCAACCTCTTATCCTCCAACCCGCCATCTGGGGCAATCAGCAACATCGCACTATTCACTACCAACTCAATGCCCCTCAGCCTCCAACAACACTATCAAGGGGTTATAAGATCTGGTTCCCAGATGGACTCTAAGTTCACAGCCCACAAGAAAAAGACCAAAAACACAAGTTAATAATCCACAAAGACTGTAAAACAGCTACATGAACAGGTGATGGATCACAAAATAGCAGCAAATACTAGCAAGAAGATAAACTTTTAACAGAGATGTCAAATACATCAGCACCATCTCTACAATACTTTCTTGACGAATAACGAAAGAATGCAATACAAGCGTATTGAAGAACAGTTACACAGAAGGCTAACTAAATGAGACATACAACATTTGACAAGCCTTCCACACGGCAAACTTTAACCAAGCGTACATCAACAGGAGCTGTCTGAACACGCCTTCTCCCTTCAACTCCAGGCAGGCAGTTTAGTCTACAAGCTGTCCAAATTATCCACAGTGAGGATGGGTGCAGGGTTGGGAGGCAGGAGAGGATTACCCTTGAAAACACAACTGGAGCTGTGCTGCTGACGGCCACTCATTCATCAGGCAAGGCTGCCCCTGCCCCTCATCAGTGGAGCAGCCACTACCTCGCTAGACATGTGGGTGTCTTCCTTGGGCCTGCCTTCCTGTCATTAGTATCGTTTACCCGTAGTAAGAAAGCCCTCCTCTGCTATGAATGCCTCTTCAGCGGGAATTCTCATTGCCCCTCTCTGGTTGTGTTTGTTTCTGGCTTCAGTGGAGGAAAATTAGTTTTGAGCACCCTGGTGAGTCCCTTGGACTGCTTTCTGGTCTCCATGGGTTCCTGGATGCTTCAAACGTTTTCATTCTTAGCTTGGTGGAGAGCAACGGACGTACGCATTTCTTCCTTTACTGAAGTTGCTGTCATTACTGCCATCCTAAATTTCCTCTGGATTCCATAAAAAATGAGTTTGTGGCCATCTCTGAGTAAGTATGAAACTTTTAAAGGCATGATCTTTCTTTAAAGTTAAAGTCAGCAAGACCGTTGATAAAAAACCAGATGATATCTGAATAACATGACTGAAAATAATATTTTTATGAGAAAACATGTTTTCCTATTTAATGTATCTATTCATGGGAGGACACGTCCACACAGAAGAATGTGTAGTCATGTGCTGTACAAATACTGAGATGGTGCTCAAAGTGCAGTCAACCAGTGCAACAAGCAACTTAACTGCAAGAAAATAATTATTGTATCTTACCCATATCATTAATAAAAGAAAAGACAAAAATATTATGATGCATGATATATTTCAAGGTTTTATGACAGCTCACAATTTTTCCAGACATGACCCATCAGCTGCAGACATGATGTTTGGTAATTATATATGAGGAGCTGTGTTTACTGTTTTTCTGTGAACCTTAATTTGGTGTCAAATTAACAAGCAGTGGAAATGAGTTAAACAGGGTGGCTGGAGCTACTGGCTTCAACACTTCAGTACTGATCTGTAACCCAATTACTGGTGCAGAAAAGTATTTCAACATGTTCCCCCCCCCCCCCCCCCCCCCCCTTGCAGGTATGTGTGTGTGTGCATGTCTGCAACCACGTGGGTTACAGATGCATGGAAAACAGCAAGTGTGTAGGCTAATTTAAGCAAAGTGAAAGGAATTCTATATCAGAATGAAAAGTCTGTGAATAGATGGAAATGAAATGGAATTTTTTTTAATGTTATGTCTCAGTTTTTTTGTGCATCTACATCTATTAGCACATGAAATAGTACACTTTCCTCGCAAACATGACATTTGAATGGAAATTACAAATTGGCTAGGACAGAATTTTACAGGCAAAAGCAATGGAAGTGCTGCAACTGCCTGCAACAGCCATCCACTATTCTGAAGCTGGCATTGGAAGAACCCTGAACAAGGGTAAAAAAGACAAACAATCCAAGGCTACACTTGAATCAGCATCCACCAGGTCATCAAGTAAAAGAATCTGCCTCAGACTGACAGAAAGACGACCAACTGATCCAAATCGGGTCCATGTGAAACCAAGAAATGCACAAAGAACAACAGTTTGCCCCCCAAAGCATGACTTTGCAGTGGAAAAAGCCAGCCATGTGATCCCAGAAAAGCCCGGCTCATTTCCAGGTAATGACTGGAGCAGATAGCCGTAAAGCTTGGGGGGCTCCTTGAGGCTTCTTTCCAGAAGGGTTTTTCTCTCTGCTGGGCAAGCATCACTGGCTTAATGACTGCCACCAGGTAGCTATCACCTGCCACAGTGCACTCAATTAGCGCGTCACCCTGGGAACAGTCTCCACCCATCCTGCACGTTTCCTCACCTCTCCCTTCCTCCTGCACACAGTCGCTCTCTCCTTCATTTGTTTGGCTTGATAACTGATTTTATCTACCATGCTCATTGGTCTCCTTCTGATTTTTTTTTCTCTCTATCTCCCCAATCTATTTAATACCTTCCCTTCCCCTTATTTCTCTTCCTTCTCCTCAGCCCTCCATTTCAGAGCTTTCAGCCCACACTCATGGCTCCTAATCACTCCCTCCCCATGTTAACATGAAGTTTATCAGGGAGTGTTGGATAGAGGCAGACTCCTATGGACAGAGGCAATGAAGCATGAACCAGGAATGGTGTTCATTCTTCAGGGCAGACGTGGTCCAACCTTGTCAGTCTGATTAACAAGTAGTTGTGGCATTTTCACATCTTGTGAGATACTTTTTCACATCATTTGATGAAGCTGTTTAGTATAATAGTAATGTTTAAAGTTTTCCTTTATTAATTATGATCTCCATGAAAGATCCCATGACTAATAACGTATACATGTATGAGCACATGCACGTGTGTATAATGTTGTACTCTGCCCAGAATCTTCTGAAAGCTACCACCAAGGACTTCAAGATGAATAACCCTATTATCAAGAAAAGCCTGGATGACTATGGTAGCAAAACTTTACAATGACGGCAGATAAGAAATGAGGCAAAATGATCAGAATTTGTGCTCAAGAAGCATCCTGCCCTTCTGAATGGAATAAATGGAAAAATTGCACAGTAAAACATGCAATACCAGAGTACAGAGATGTCAAAACATTTTCCAAGACCCCTTCAATTCAGATACTGTGCACTATCAGACAGAACCAATAGCTGATTATTTCTAACCAGGCTGAACCACACCATGCAGCCATTAAAAATAAAGCTCATTCAGTCACCAAGGCCATACTGACATCAAACCAGTGTTCCCATCAATATTTCTGTACTGCCTATCGAGCCATGCAAGTTAATATGGCATAATTTCCTCAAAGAGTTCCAGTAATTGCTCCTGACATTTTCTGGGCACCTCATTAATTCCTGTTTCACTACAATTTTCCAACTACTACCCAGTACCTTACTAAAATTAATTTGAATGGTCTTTTTATAGAGCCTATTTGTATATTTTTACATTAAGACAAGGTTGTAGATGTCTATTTTCTACAGAGGGTACTGTATTTAGCCCAAAGCAGTCAAGAATGTCACAGCATACCAGAAGAACTTGTGAGTGCAATTAGTTCACTCTGCAAGCAGGAGATGGCTTCTGTGGCAGAGGAGCAGGCTGGTCAATAACTGACTCTATTGGCGGAGTTCACACTTCACTAGTCAAAACTGATATTGTTCAGCCATACGATGATGCTCTTCAGCTACATTTCAATCAATTTGGAGCAGTGTTAAATCTGAGGGCTTGCCATAAACTTTTTTCCCTCACTGTTGTTATTGAATAATTACTCAAGATAACAGTGTTATTTTTTATGTAATTATGGAAAAAAAGGTGCGTGTGAAAAGAACCCAAACAATGAAAACGAAAATAATCTACATCTTTCATTTGCAAACACTCTCCCTCCCTCCCTCCCTCCCTCTTCCAAAGAAATAAAAGCTTTACCAAGATAGACTCTTCAAATACCTCAGTAATCATCCTCACATGGTAGGAGTCAGCTATGGCACTGAACAGCACACACCTGGAGCAACCAAAACTGACGGGAGACCACACGCACCTCTTTGACAGGCAGGTTTTCATTGGCAGGCCAAGATGCAACTCATCATTGCCCAGCAGGCAAGGAGGGGAGAAAGGGAAGGAGAGGACAGAGCAAGGGAAGAGGGAGGGAGGGAGGAAGGAAGGGTGGGAGGGAGCAGGTGTAGAAGCCTGCGGCTCTGCTTGAAACATCCAATGCCCATAATCACTCTATGGGGAGGCGGCGGATGGCCTCTCAACAAGCTGTGTCTTCCTCTGGGGCTGGGGTGAGGGGAGGGGTGGGAAAACAGCCACTATAGAAGCAAAAGGAGAGAGAGAAGCAACAAACGACTGAGGCGGGAAAAGCAGACTTGAAAGAGGTCTGTTGCAGACACAGGCAGCCCGGATTTTCTGGAGACTGCCAAGCAGTCTCAGAGAATCAACAAGCAAACAATGATGGGATTCGCACGAGCTGTCACAGCAGCAGTAAATCACAAAGGTAAAAAAAAGGATGCGCAAAATGAGACAAAACAAAATGAGAAATGAAGAGACATCACCTGGTCACATATAAAAACCTCTCACAAAAACTATTCTCCAGTGGAATGACACAGCCTGATTCAATAAACAATGATGAGCTTGCAAGACGCGCAGGGATCTGCTCAGTTGTGTTGAGAGCAGGCCAAAACAGCACTGTAGTGTCACATTTCCCTGACACAGGCATGGCAATTAGTATCCTGCCAGCATACATCAAATCAAAATGATCCAGTCTCACACAGAGGCCAATTCATACACATAACATGCACAATGGAAACACAGGAAAACATGTTCTATGCATCATTGGACCTACCTGGGTCTATGTTCTAGCTGTCCAGGGAGCAGGAGGCTTTAGCTGTTTTTCTCACTCAGGTAGGTGTGTTTTCAGGTAGGCAGATGTGTAGGAATGTAGACAGGTAAGATAGGCAGGTAGCAAAATATTCCACGGGAATGAAGGAGAAACCTTTGGATCAAACCACGGCCACGGTCACCACAGCAGGCTTCGCACAGGTAAAATCACCAGTCCCAGGGGAGTTGGTGTAGTAAATCCATGGCGACAGGTCCACCGCAACACAGGTCAACAGCAAGGAGGATGATGTGGGGCGTGGACAGCTTGCCTCACCACACAGTGGCAAGTCTCAGCACCAGGCAGCAGCTATGTCTTGCTCCCACTGGCGCGGCAGGCTGGCCTGACGTTGTGGGGGAAGTGCCGCTCTGCAAGAGAAAGAGGCAGAGCCACTGAAGAGGCGGGGGAGACAGCTGAAGGGAAACACGTGAAGCAGATGAACTGCAAAACAAGCCGGGACGCCGTCAGAGTCCCTGGTAGTAGCGGGAGCAAGCGAAAACCAGCTCCCCCCCCCCCCCCCCCCCCCTCTCTCTCTCTCTCTCTCTCTCTCTCTCTCTCTCTCTCTCTCTCTCTCTCTCTCTCTCTCTGTCTGTCTGTCTAGCGCTCTCTTTCTCTTTCTGTATGCCTGTCTCTGTCTCTCTGCATGTCTGTCTGTCTCTCTGCATGTCTGTCTGTCTGCATGTCTGTCTCTCTGCCCGCCCCCCCCCCTACAATCTCAGCCGTGGAAGGTCCTGCAACTCACAGAACTAGCGTTCCTAGCTTGAGTGCCAAGCAGCAAATTCAAAGACATAGGCAAAACGGACAGCGGCAGCAACAGCTCTACCTGGTAGCAGAGAGGACTGGACTGGGGTGAGGGCTGGCAAGCGGGCCGCGCTCGTGGAAGCAGAGGCATATGGAAGAGGCTTGCTTTGCTGGAGTGCTACAGTGACAGCCGACCTAGGGCTTGAGCGTCAGGCCTCTCGGCAGCCCGAGACCCTCAAAGCGGCTTGTGAGGCGCTCTCCCAACAGGGTGCAGGAGAAGATAGAGGCTTCCTTCCTGCGGGCCTAATGGGCGGGCAGATGTTGGGGAAACCCCTGCGCGGTCTCCACCGCCTGCCTCCCATATCAGCCCAGCGCCAATCCATTAATAGTTATCGCACCCCAGGCCCCCCTCGTACATTTTGGAGTAGGTACACGTAGGTGTAAAGGGCAGCAATCTCCTGTAATTCGATTCGACAGACCAATGCATCGCAAGTAAGGCTAGCTGAATGAGTTTCTGAACCTCGGCAATCACGACCGTGGTAAAAACCGTTGGATAGTTTTACGAATAATTCGAAAATAGCGATGTTGTCGTTCCCACCACGAAAATTTGATAGTGCTTTCCATCGAAGTACCCCTCTGTTTGCACAGACATTCACGAGTAATACGAGCGTAACAAGAGCTGCAGTTTCTGTGCGAGGAGAATGCACATACGCGTGCGCATGTGTGCATGTGTGGTTGGTGCTAAAGGATTTTTGTAGGCACAGGTATTAGGTTATCACTGCGACCAGGACAACTCAGCCCCAACTCTTAGCAAACCAGTAGTGGAGGGGAGGCAGTTAACACGAGACCCCTCGAGGGACGTGGAGCGACACTGACCAACACACCAGCTAGCCACAACTACTGCCTCCTAGAATCACCGTGCCAGCAGGCCGAACAAACAAGCAAAATGGACGGACCCAAGTCCAGCCAGGAGTGCTCGCTAAGGTCAAGTCCAGACAGCGGAATTCTCCATCCAGACACGGCATTGTTCCCTCTCCCGGTACCGACAGCGTGTTGTGATAGAAAGCAAATTGACGTGGAAGGGTCACACATGCAGGGGCATCGCACAGCTCATCTCTACAGGCCCTCCCACCCCCTCATCCACCCCTTTCCGGATCCATATACCCCTCCAAGCAAAACTCGCTCCTTCTGTTTTGTCTTCAAAAGGCAACCTTACCATCGTACTAATGACAGAACTTTTACTCCTCTTGTGTGCACAAGCGCGCGTGTAACACGCATGGACGAAAGGCACACACGCTCCACGCACGTGAAGATCACAAAGGAAGCACGTCACGTACATCGCATCGAAAGCGCCCTCATCCACCCATTACAAGCGGCACGCTTCCACCAAAAGGGCACGTGGCCCAAAACACGTACGTAGGTGTGGTGCAGCGTGGGTTGTGGGGGCACGCCTTTCTGTGAACCAGGGCGCCGGAGGTCAGAAAAAAGGGCCTCAGATAAAACAAAGCGACCTGGTATGCATCTGCTCTTCTGTTTGGCAAACTAAACAGCCTGGATGAACCTTCACGGCACCTTTCGCGCCACAGAATCTCCTGGCGGGCCCTTCACAAACAGGACAATTGTCCCCTTTACGGTTTCATTATCCACTTGACACGCTAACGTTTGACATTTTGCAGGTCCACGCCCTAGCGAGTGATCCAGCTGCGAGGAGGAACAACTTCAAAATTCCACTAAATAAAGGTTGTGAACTGCATCAGTGAAGGGAAAAGTTTGTAGGCAGAGGAGCTCAATCGCCTTTGCTTATTACAAATGACATAGTGGCCAAAGTTCCCTATTCACACAGGAAAATCAATCCCTTTAAAGAAATGACAGGTCATTCAAGAGTATAGCACTACAGTGAGACAACTTCTTATTGGTCCATTCTACTATTGTACTCTATAAACACTCAAATTCTTGATAACCAAACGACCGAGGCACCTTGGGATTCAACGGTGGATGGAGAAAGGGGTGCGTCAGGAGGAGAAGGAGGAGGGGTGGGGAGAGGAGGACAATGACAAAATCCATCACAGGTATCTCTGTCGATTGCCAGTTTCTTCACAAAAATCACGTGACATGGTGCCTGTTTAGACCTTCTCGAGCTGTGCCCGATAGTCAACCACATACGTCCACATACAGGTAAACAAGGTAGACCACCTCCACAAACACGACAGAAGCCCAATGTTGGGGGTCCAGAGGACGATCCTGGAGATCAATGCCCTTTACAGAGCCAGAGCAGTCAGCAACTGAACAAACACCCTTGTCTCAGGCAGAAACGTTTGCCCGGGCAAGGACCGGGGCGCTTTTTGGGTCATATTTGTAGACAAAGTTTATCCATGGGACAGCAATGCACGAGGCCAAACAGAGCAAAGATGATCTGTTTGGACATAATACAAGGCTCCCTGATAAGGAAGCGCTCGCTCTTCCCAAAAGCTGTGATAGAAGGTGTTCCAGGTCTCCCAGTGCCAAACAGTTTATTACAGCCATGCACAATGCATTAAAGTCTGCTCCAGAATAGGAACTGATTCGTTTGATGCTGTGGTGCCGTTTACAGTTATGGAACGAATGGCAACGGAACGATAGGTCATGAAATGAATCCAAACTGTGCAAATACTGCAAATGAGTTCATTCAGCTATTCTTTAGAACCACCAGTAGCACTAAAAGAAATCTCACAAACCAACCAGAGACAAGAGGTTCAAAGCTACATAAGGGTCGACATATTTCCTTATCCATTCGTGTACACGCGTACACACACACGCGCGCGCGCACACACACACACACGCTCTACATAGTACGCGTGCGCATCATGCCTGCATACGTGTATATATACATGCACATATGCGCAACCATACGCTTACATGCGAGCAAGCACGTACACAGATACAGATCACTTCCAATGGTCAAATCTCACCCTGGAACTCAGGGGTACATGGTACGCGTGGGGAGCCTACAGCAAGCCAACAGCTGTCGGGGTCTGTAAGTTGTCAGGCCTAATAAAAGACCGCTGCGCTGACCATGAGGCAAACGAGATAACAGGGGCCAGGTGGGCAAGGCATTCTGCCTCTTTCTCTCTTCTTCTCTCCTCACAATCTCCTCTACGTCCACATGCAGTTGGCATCCTCCCCACTCCCCTTCCCTCTGTCTACACACATACACAGGGCCTGGAGGGAGGCCTGGAGCATCCTGGACATGTGTCAGCGCTAGCACAACAAACAGTGGGATTAGGTGAGGATACTCCCCGACCTAGTGCCATGTCCAGTAAGCTCCGGCACAGCAGGCTGGCGATGTCTGACGTGCTAGACTTGAACAACTGGTGGAGGTGTGGTACCACGGTACGAATACGAACCGACCCGGCAGACTTGAAGAACTGGTTGTCGCATGGTCCCAATAAATGGTGGGGGAAAAGGAAATCTTCGGTTTACCATTCATTTGAAACTTCTTTGCGCTTGTGATTTTGATACTTTTGTGTGGAGTGATTTATCTCATCTTGCATTCGATTTCGAAAAACAACAATTTGACGAAAGTTGGGACTGCTGGAGTCGCAGGTCTTCCGGACAAACTAATGACCTCCGTGTGCCCTGTACATAATTATCAGTTGTAATAAACTTCCTTCATGGGAAACGTCGATGTAGTGAACATCATATAAGTTAAACATTAATCACTAAGGCTTCCCTACACCCACCCCCCCCCCCCCCCCCCCACCCCCCCCCACACACACACAGAGCACACAATAAGCGCAGTACAACTCAAGTGCAAGCAATCCCTGCTTGACAAGCAGGATGCAGACTGTGAGACATTTGCGACGAAAACCGAGTTTTTCCCCAATGATTTTCCCCTGACACCGCTGACGTGTAGTTGCCGCTTTCCCACTCGGATCGCTCCCGATGCTCTGGTAGAGATTGCCTACAATATCTCATCATGTAATGAAATATTCATCAGCGAAATCGATATGGCAGAAAACGCATAATGCAGCAGCAGCATCGTCGGCAGCAGCAGCAGCAGAACGGGCTGGAGTCTGTGGGAGAACAAGCTCTGGGACCGGCTCAAGAGCGCCATGCTGCCATGCTGAATCTGAAGGCTGCTGCCAGTCCTTCCTATGGGCCAGGCCCCGAGTCCTCACAGTGCAAAATGAGAAACCCTACCAGGTGACATTGCTAGGAGGCTGCAGACTCTCAACGTCTCCACAAGCAACGGGAATTCCTCGGATTCGATTTACTCAGCCAGTTGGGTCTGCATGGGGTTTCCATGCCACGCCTGGTGAAACTTTCACGCCAAACCAGGTCTGGGGTTACAGAAGTTTGCCAAATGATTTTTAATTGTGCTTCTTCCCTAGACAACACAGCACACATACAAGCAGGTCATCGAGAACGTGGGCCACGGGAATTGCCATGACCGACTACAATCGGCAAGGCTATAAACAATGCTCAAACTCGAATACGAAGAAGTAAATAAGTTACTATGAAGACAATGAAGACGACGGACGAAGAGAAGGAGGAGAGAGGAGGAGGAGGAGAGAGGAGGAGGAGGAGAAGAAGGAAAATAAGGAGGAGGAGGAGGAGGAGGAGGAGGAGGAGGAGGAGGAGGAGGAGGAGGAGGAGGAGGAGGAGGAGGAGGAGGAACGTAGGGGGAGGAGGAGAATGGAGGAGGAAGGAGGAGGAGGGAGAAGGAGGAAAGAGGAGGAGGAGAGAGAAGGAAGAAGGGAAGGAGGAGAGAGGATAGGAAAGAGGAGAGAGGAGAATGAAGGAGGAAAGAGGAGGAGGAAGGAGGAGAGAGGAGGCGAGAGAAGGAGAGAGGAGGCGAGAGAAGGGGGAGAGAGAAGAAGGAGAGAGGAGGAGAGAGAAGAAGGAGAGAGGAGGAGAGAGGAGGCGAAAGAAGGAGGCGAGAGAAGGAGGAGAGAGAAGGAGGAAAGAGGAGAGAGGAGGAGAGAGGAGGAGAGAGGAGAGAGGAGGAGGAGGAAAAATGAGGAGGAACAAGAAGGGCAAAGCCCATACGACTCACACGCTTGACCTTGACCTTTAGATGACCTTGACCTTCAGGTGACCTTCAAGGTCAAGGTCAAACAACTAAACCTACCAATGACATCATACACAAAGAAATGCTTTACACATTTTTCCTACCAAAATACATGTGACCTTGACCCAAGGTCAAGGTCATCCAAGGTCATGCAACACAAAGCTGTTAATTCAAGACATAGGAAGCACAATGGTGCTTATTGGCACTTTCTACCATGAGATATAGTCACTTTTAGTGGTTCACTACCACATTTTGGTCACATTTCATAAGGGTCAAAGTGACCTTGACCTTGATGATATGTGACCAAATGTGTCTCATGATGAAAGTATAACATGTGCCCCACATAATTATTAAGTTTGAAACATTTATCTTCCATAGTTCAGGGTCAAGGTCACTTCAAAATATGTATACAATCCAACTTTGAAGAGCTCCTGTGACCTTGACCTTGAAGCAAGGTCAACCAAACTGGTATCAAAAGATAGGGCTTGCTTTGACCTATATACCACTTGTAGCTAAGGTCGCCATTCTCAATAACGTGGGAGAAAATTGGGAAAATGTGAAAAATGACTGTTTTTGAGACCACATTTATGGCTCCTGTGACCTTGACCTTGAAGCAAGGTCAAGTCACTATGTATGTTTTTTGAGGCCTTGTCATCATACACCATCATGCCACATTTGGTGTTGATAGACTTAATAGTCTCCGAGAAAAATCCAACGTTTAAGTTTTTTACGCCCGGACGCCCGGACGGACGGACGGACGGACGAAAAGGCTCAGTACATAGACTCACTTTTGCTTCGCATGTGAGTCAAAAATGAGGAGGAAATAGGAGGAGGAGGAAAGAGGAGGAAAGAGGACGAGGAGGAAAGATGAGGAGGAGGAAAGATGAGGAGGAGGAGGAAGGGGGAGGAGAAAGGAGAGACGAGGAGGGAGGAGGAGGAAAAGAAGGAAGGAGGCCGACGTGGAGGAGGGAGGTGGAGGAAGAGGAGGGAGGAGGGAGGAAGAGGAGGGAGGAAGACTTGGAAGAGGAGGGAGAAGAACTTGAAAGGGGAGGGAGGAGGACTTGAAAGAGGAGGGAGGAGGACTTGGAAGAGGAGGGAGGAGGGGGAAAAGAATGAAGGAGGAGGAAGGAGGACGAAGTGGAGGAGGAGGAGGTGGAAGAGGAGGTGGAAGAGGAGGGAGGAGGAGGGAGGAGGAGGTGAAAGAGGAGGGAGGAGGACGTGGAAGAGGAGGGAGGAGGACGTGGAAGAGGAGGGAGGAGAAGGAGGAAGGAAGAGGAGGGAGGAGGAAGAAGAGGAGGAAGGAGGACTTGGAAGAGGAGAGAGGAAGTGGAGGGAGGAGGACTTGGAAGAGGAAGGAGGAGGAGGAGGGAGAAGAGGAGGAGGAGGAGGAGGAGGAGGAGGAGGAGGAGGAGGAGGAGGAGGAATTAGGAGGAGGAGGAATTAGGAGGAGGAGGAGGAGGAGGAATTAGGAGGAGGAGGAGGAATTAGGAGGAGGAGGAATTAGGAGGAGGAGGAGGAGGAGGAGGGGGGGGGTAGGAGGAAGGAGGAGTAGGAGGAGGAGGAGGAGGAGAAGAGGAGGAGGAGGAGGAGGAGGAGGAGGAGGAGGAGGAGGAGGACGAGGAGGAGGACGAGGAGGACGAGGAGGAGGAGGAGGGGAGGAGGAGGAGGAGGAGGAGGAGGAGGAGGAGGAGGAGGAGGAGGAGGAGGAGGAGGAGGAGAGAGGAGGAGGATAGAGGAGGAGGAGAGAGGAGGAGGAGAAAGGAGGAGGAGAGAGGAGGAGGAGAGAGGAGGAGGAGAGAGGAGGAGGAGAGAGGAGGAGGAGACAGGAGGAGGAGACAGGAGGAGAAGACAGGAGGAGAAGAAGAGGGGAGGAGGAGGAGAAGAAGAGAGGAGGAGAAAGGAGAGAGGAGGAGGAGGAGAAAGAGGAGAGAGGAGGAGGAGGAGGAGAGAGAAGGAGGAGGAGAGAGGAGAAGAGAGGAAGAAGAGGAAAGAGGAGGAAGAGGAGAGAGGAGGAAGAGGAGAGAGGAGGAAGAGAAGAAAGGAGGAAGAGGAGAAAGGAGGAAGAAGAGAGAGGAAGAGGAGAGAGGAAGAGGAGGAGGAGGAGGAGGAGGAGGAGGAGGAGGAGAGAGAGGAGGAGGAGGAGGAGAGAGGAAGAGGAGAGAGGAGGAGGAGGAGAGAGGAAGAAGAGGAGGAGGAGGAGGAGGAGGAGGAGGAGGAGAGGAGGAGGAGGAGGAGGAGGAGGAGGAGGAGGAGGAGGAGGAGGAGGAGGAGGAGGAGGAGGAGGAGGAGGAGGAGGAGGAAGAAGAGGAGGAGGAGGAGGAGGAGGAGGAGGAGGAGGAGGAGGAGGAGGAGGAGGAGGAGGAGGAGGAGGAGGAGGAGGAGAGAGGAAGAGGAGGAGGAGGAGGAGGAGGCAAGAGGAGGAGGAGGAGGAGGAGGAGGAGGAGGAGGAGGAGGAGGAGGAGGAGGAGGAGGAGGAGGAGGAGGAGATAACACTCGAAAACGAAATCTAAAGGAATTTCTTTACTAATAAACGCATGCAGTAAACAAAACTAATCATTGCAATAAATGTGACGACATAATACTGTTTAAAGTAATAAAAATCGAGGAAAAACCCACGAGGATTAGTTAATGAAACAGAAAAATTTAGCCAACAGGCTACTCCGGGATACAAGAAGCACAAGATTGGCCTGATGCTGGAAAGAGACAGGGACCGAAAAGGAAGGGCCAATCACACGCATAACTGCATCAGTTTCTCCACAGGAAGAGGGAAATGACGCCCTCAAGAAGCCGCCATTGTCAGCAGGCATCCTCTCCCACCCAATAACAGCCAGAGCACCTCTTGACGCCGGGGTAAGAGCCAGGGACCCTGCAAGAGGGTGGAAGTGGAGAGGGGAAGCAGAAGGCAAACGTCATAACGAGCATCCCTCCATTACAGGGGCTGCCAAGTGGCTCGCCTTCCATCCAGGGCAGTGAGCGGGGCAAGTGCGGGGCAGGAGAGTAGCCTCATCCATCACCACAGGCAGCCAGCAGTCCTCGCTGAAGCCACGACCAGCCGCCCTCAAGTCTAGATTCTCCAAGACACAACTTGACGGTTCTCAGAAAAAGCTTTCAGGCCTCAGGTACAAAGCGTCATCCAACTGGTCTACTGGTCAGCAGGAATGTGAAACTTGGCAGAGCAAAAGTGCCTCTCCGGTAAATTTGGTAGGAAACCTGCGAATGGGCAAGCTCTCTGCTGCTGACCTGGGTGGAGAGCTGTCCAAGGTACAGCAATGGCGATGGAGCAAGCTCCTGCTGCGTCTCGTCGAGCAACTGACGTTAAAAAAAGCAGCTCATTCTTCGATGGAAGACACGGATAGGTCGCGTTTACTCAACAGGCAGGCGTCCCTATGGTGAATACAAGGAGACTGTTGAGGTATTTACGGAAACACAGCGGCTTGTATGTCTGGCATGGGTCATCAACGTAACACAGTGAGACATGCCTCGGGATTTAGACACACACCGACCGACTCAAAAGCTGCGAATTAGGCTTAACGGTATTCTGCTTTGTGTAAATGCGGCAACTAGAATTCTTAGTTTGTGATCCATGACGTTACGTGGAGACACTGACTGTTTCCGCATTAATTTCCTCACACTTATCATTCAGAGTATGATTGTGGCCAATGACTGGAAACACAAGTTATTGCAAAAAGCAAGGGTACAATGTTGCATTGCATCTGCTGAAATTAATGGCTGTTCTATTATTTATATTTAAAACGTGAGCTTTTCTTCTAGTACCAACGTGTTTTGATGTGTGCTTTTGTGTGGTGATTTCCCCCCCATATATTACAACAGCTAAATAGCTTACCAATCAAACTGTTCAGTTCAGGATGCGATATGCTTGCATGTAAATGCCTCAAGACGGCACACACACACCATTCCACCACAAAAAACTTCTGACGAGAGATCCAAGAACGACCTTCATCGACCTTCAGTGAGAAAGGACCCAGCAGCCGCCTTAGCTACACAGCAGCTAGAACTAGTAGATGCCCCAATGGTAGAACATGGTGCAGCACACAAGGCAATAGAACAGGAATAAGCAAGATGGGTTGCAAAGCGAGAAATAGCGTGCGGCATTAACGAGACGAGCGAACACAGAAGGTGGCTACACAGAGAAAGATGCCGAGACTAATGCCCCTGGGCAGGGAGGCTGCAAGACTGAGGGTGGGGCTGGGCACCAATGGTAGGCGTGCTGCCTGCATTCCTAGGGGCCCTTCTACGCCCCTGGTACGGGGGCCGCCTGCCTGGCGTCGATGACAGCCGTCTACTTCACATGTTTACCGCGGTATTGGTGCAGACGGCTCCCCCACCGCCCCGCTCCATCACCCAGTAGCCTCTTCACAGGCGTCACGCCGTGAGCCCTGATGGCCCCGTCTATGTGCTGCTTCATCATTTGTTTAGGGCTACAGAATACAGACGGCTTCTGCTTACTCATAACAAGAGAAAGTACCATTTCCACGGACACCCTGCCGTTCCGCTAAGAGACTGCCATTCCGAGTTTTCAGCCATGGTAGCTCAGTCTGCACGAGTGTGATCAGCTCCGCTTTTCTGAAAACAACCTGCTTTTGTTTTTGAGCTCTTTTCCATCCCAATGCACAGAGTTAAGAAAATCCAGACCTTTGTCCACAATCCACGTTGTTCACGCCAGTTCAGATTGAATTAATTTTTTCCCATCCTCTACTGATTTGCGGGTTTTGATCTGAGCATGTACTGGAAAACTAAATTGACAGTGTTTTCGAGTAGTGGGAGAGAAAGATCATTCGAGCATCACCACATTCCACTTAACCGAATTGCAAGGAATAGCTCATTGCCCGCCTGAAGCGACATGGCCCAAGACAGAGAAGCGGAGACTGCGGCCGTTGTCTCCATTGGAGCCAGCATCCCTCCCTGTCATGGCCCTGTCCGGATGGTTGGAAGACGTGAGAGGTTATGTCAGCTTCGACACTCCAGAGCTGTCAGTGCCGGATCGATAGGTGGGCAAGTGGAAGGGGCAGGCATGGGGGATTTGAGGGGAATGGGGAGTGTATGGGGACGGGAGGGCGAAGACGAGGGGGTTGAAAGAGGAATGGGGGGTAGCTGTAGGGGGTAGAGCGCCAAGAGAAGATGAGAGGAGTGGGAGGTCGACCGAGCTCAGCTCCAGCGACGGACGATAAGATCTGGTGCCGCGCCCCCACAAATCCCCTTCCATCCCTTTCTCCGTCTATCACCCACTTGGTTGGCGAGCAGGCGATTCCTGTTTTCCACTCCCCTACCCTCAGATCTCGACAGCGCCATTTTAAAAACCGCTGCTTCTCTCTCTCTCGTCTTTATTTTGCGCCCAATTTATTATTTCTGTAACAACTCCTAAAGTCCTCGGAACAACCTATCGCAACGGTTTCCGAAATCATATTTCTTGTTGAGAGCATTTTTTTCTCGTTGCATCTTCCAACGATACCTCCACCAGGAACAAGATCGGCAGAGAAAGTGAAGCCATTTGTTTCTCTTCAACACCTGCCATCTTCCACTGTCTCGGCCGTCAGTCTTCCTCTTCACCACCCTCTCCCCTCCTCCCTTTCATGTACATGCCAATGAACCTTTCCTTCCACTTCAGTCAGCCGACACCTCGGATCTCTCTAGAGCCAATCCTCAAGCGCGTATCGACGACAAGGAGCCGGGATCAATTTTCCAGCCCAAGACCAGTCAATCCTCTCCGCCATTGGCCAGCGCGCCCCACATTGATTTTCCGGGCTACCACTCAATAGGGGAACATCAAGCCTGAATAGGCCTTGCTGACCTTCCATTTGTTATAATAGAAAGCCCGGTCAGCCAGTGGTAACATGACCACCCAGTAGCGGCAGCGGGCAGCTCTTGGAGAGCCCCTTGGTGGCACGAACCCGACACGGGCAGCAATGGTGGAGGAAGGCTCGGGCCTGAGCAGAACAAAGATCGCTGCACGAGCAGCACGGTGAGGCAAGATGACGTCAAACACCCTTGCTGCCAGAAGACGTGCAGTCCGCGAGGTACTGCGCTGATTCCAACACACCACGAGTCATGCCAGTTGCTGAAATGGGCGATCAAGCAAGCAAGCAAGCACGCACCCAGACTAACAAGCCAGTTGGTGTACGATGACGCAGCATTTCACAGATGTTTCCATGCCGATGTTTCATTGGTCTTCGAACTTTTATAGTTTCTCAAATAAAGCAAAACATTGGTTGTTAATTTCTTATGTGATCAACGGGTCGCTGAACAACACTTTTGCTCCATCGAATGAGAAAACTTCAAGTACCAGTTACCATTCCCAGGCAACATTAATAGGCGCTTCTCATAGCAAGTATCCAAAAAAGAGTTCAGCGGGATCATGTTACATGGACTGAATCTCACTGTGTGATTACCCAACATCACCATCCGTCTCTTGAATAGTGTGCAAAATTCGAGACAAAGAGGATGGTCGGGTGAGAATTTAGCATCAAGCCAAGGAGTACTCCTTGCAACAAGCATAAGTCTCCACAACGTTGCCTGTTAAACAACTTTACAATGCAGTTCTCAGAACGCAACAAACCATTTTCCCCTCATCATCAACCCTGCCAGATCATGAGGCACCCAGTTCAGGGAAGGGCTAAGGTTACTCGAGGGTTATCACAGAAGACAGCCTCGGGGGAGGCTCTGCTATTGTAAGGAAAGCTCTATCGACTGTGGAACAAAATAAACATTTTTACGATTCACTTCCAAGCCTGCCTTCTGGAAAAACAAGACAGGGACGCGGTAGACGGGCAGACGGGGGGGGGGGGGGGGGGGGGGGGGACGGGGGGGGGGTGGGGGTGGGGAGTGAACAGTTCGACTAAACGACGCGATAAAAAGAAGTTCATCATCATTCCAGGCTGCAAGGAAACGTGAAGTGACGGGCGACTTGACTCACAGATAAGCAAGCGTGCCGTTTAGTGCACGAAAGAGCTGACG
>JAWQFJ010001812.1:142500-167500 GCA_034096865.1 Theodoxus fluviatilis | reverse complement strand
AATTCCATGTCCCACTAGTCTACTTCACTCATAAGTGCTGAAATGCAGACATTGCAGGGAAAAAGACAAGCTGTCCAAGACTGCGGCCTGTCCTTAGGTTGTTGCCAACTGAATTTTCCACCTTTGCAAATGCAGGATTGTTTTTCCTGCTCCCAACCTCCTCAAAACGGATGCAAGAATTATTCATGTAGGTGAGACCTACTCCTTATTTTCCTCTCTGCTGGAAAAAGGGAAATTTTGCATTTCCAAACAGGAGTTTGAGCAAGTGTGAACTACAAACATGGCCTACTGCAGTGAAATCAACTACAAATGAACATTTTGGACCATGGGAGATCAAAGAAAACGCTCACAAAGCACCAAAAAGAAATGATGAATATGATAATGTCATTAACATGGTGGCTGGAAATAGCATCAGAATGCCGTCACTCCTGGAATAATAGAACGTATCCTTCTCACTCCACGCCCCGACACCCAAACCAACAAACAAAACACCAAAATGACCACCTACCTGCCCAGAACACGCACAAAGGTAGCTTTCAAAGGTAATTCCATCCAAAGGCTACATCCTGACGTCGGCGACAGGCCGAGAAAGTTGCCAGCAACTTGGCGACGGGCAGGAATGTAGCAGGATCAATGCGGCTGCCGCTGCCGCCTCCTCCCGCTCTTCCCTCAATGGTACAGAGCAACACTAACCAACATGGCACCCTCTGGGCCGGGTGGAGAGCGTCGGTAGCCAGGACTACCCGAGACCAGGCGGCCCAGGCTGCGCCAGGCGGCCAGGGAGAGGGAGGGACTCACGGCAGCGGGAAAGGACGACGCCTTGTCAGCAGCCACCATCAGCTCTAGCTGCGGCAGCAGCAGGGGCGGTCTCAGTGCCAGCAGTGGCAAGACTCCTGCAGAGGCAGGCGAGGAGTGCCGAGGAGAGCAGTGCGGACGCCTGCCTGGCCTGGCGCTGTAGATGCTGCAGACTTCACGGGCTACAAACGGGGCCGATAGACCGAGAGACTAAATCAATATCAACTCACTTGGGATCAAAGTTAGCATGGATGGCCCGATACGCTGAAATCAGTTAACAGTAATCGCAGAGGCAGAGGCCCTGCCGGCTGTATTGGCCGTGGGCTGTAATTGTTTTTCCCCTCTCTTCCCCCACCCCCCTTCTAGTGGTCAGTCCCTTGTGGAAAGAGGGGTGGGGTGGGGGTTCTGCCTCACAGAAATGAAAGCTGGAGATAAAGAGAGGATAGCTATGAAAGGAGAGAGGGTTACATAAGAGGTTTCACAACACAATCCCATTAAGTAGGCCGAGAGCCTGGACACTCACATCTGAACTACAGAGACGGATACAAGCACTGGAAATGAGATGCTACCGCAAGATTCTGAACATCTCATATAAAGACCATGTCACGAATGAGGAAGTCAGCAACAGAATCAGGAGAGCATTTGGACAGTATGAAGACCTGCTCTCAATCGTGAAAAGCAGAAAGCTGAAGTGGTATGGTCACGTGTCAAGAGGCAGTGGGCTGGCCAAGACCATAGTAGTAGTAGTAGTAGTAGTATGAGAGGCTTAGATATATATAGGCCGTGAAGCCTTTTAAACGCCCCATCGTAATGTGTTGCCTTATATAGGGTCATAATGCAATTTCTTATTTCGACAACGTCACTCATCATAGCTTCTAAATAACGACTTAAAAGTAGGATCCTTGTCCAGTTGGTTTTTAAAACTGTTAGTAGTTGGTGCAGTCTTAAGCCGAAACGGAAGGTTATTCCACAGGTGAGCAACACGTTTACTGAAACAATACTTCCTTAGGTTAGTATTACAACGTTGAATAAATACCTTTCCGTCTGTATTTCTCGTACTGGTATAGCTCGGTGACTCAAAAAAGTCGCTCCACTCCACGTCTACGAGATTATTATACAATTTATACGTCTCTATTAGGTCACCGCGAATCCTCCTTCCCCTCAGTGAGTGCAGATTTAAATACTCTAAAAGCTCGCTGTAGGACATCTCCCGGCATTCACTCAGCAACTTGGTAGCCCGGCGCTGGACTCTCTCCACAGCCTCTGACTGTCTTTTTAAATGCGGGTACCATATAATGTTACCATATTCAACTCTTGGTCGAACTATAGCCTTGTATAGCTGGATGAAAATGTCCTTGTTTAAATATATAAAGGTTCTTTTGATAACTTCAATCATCTGGTTGGCCTTGTTTATAGAAACTTGAATATGTGGGTCGAATGTCAATTTAGGGTCAAAAGTGACTCCCAAGTCTCTCTCCTCGTTGCATACATTTAGGTTTAAGTCATCTTTTCCCATTTTCATAGTGTAATTAAAACATAGATTATTTTCCCCAAGGTGCATTACCTTACACTTTTCTACATTAAAATATAGGTTCCATACATCCGACCACCTCTCCAATCGTTTCAAATCACCCTGCACCCGGCTACAATTTCTTGCAAGATACCGTACCAGGTGGGAGAAGGAGAGGCAGGCAGAGAAAGAGGTGGGAAGACAACATCAAAGAGTGGACAGGCTTGACCTTTGCTGACTCACAGGGAGCAACAGATGATAGAGATCGATGGAGGAAGATTGTTCGAAAGTCATCAGTGGTGCCTTGACAACCCATCTCAGGGTTAAGAGACTGAACTGAACTGAACTGAGGCTGAGAGCAAAGGACAATGATTCAGAAGGACTCTAATGTTGAGTGAGAAGATTCATATTTGCCAAGAAAGCTTTGAAAATACAGCACCAACAAATATTCTGAGTTTTTAATTTTAAGTGAAGGATTTCAGTTAGTCTTCTTACACATGTGTTCATATGACTATGGAAGACAGGATTCCACACACAACCACCACCTTCCTTCTCACACACACACACACACACACACACACACACACACACACACACACACACACACACACACATACACACACACTATTATTATGCCCAGAAACTATGTGCATGCATAGCAGTTTGTGTTTTGAACAACTTGAAAACTCAGAAAAGGTTATCCTTCAAAACTGCCCAAAAGATATGTAGTACAAAGCAACAAGAAAAGTTTCTGGGAGATTCTCCAGATGATGATAAACATGGCCTGTTTATTAGACACTCTTATTTTTCATTCAAACACATGCTCAACTCTCTCTTGTAATTTTCACTGAAGCATACAAATAATGACACATGTTGCCATATTCATCCAAAAATAATGTCATGCATTCTGTCAGACAAAACACATTCACCTCAATCTCTTTGACCCCCAAGTTCATTATCAGATCAGCAGCTGATGCTCAAGTTGCAGCCATGCACCATTTCACACTGCACAAACCTCCGGACACCTTGGGATCTTGGCCCTGTCCCCATAAATTGACCAAGAGCTGCTCAGGCAGAAAATCAACTCCAGGACTCCCAGAAGAAGAAGAGGGGGGGGGGGGGGGGGGGGATTTAAAAGTCTAATGGAATTGCCAGGAGCCCTGCCAGTGATCTGAAGGCCTGGGGCTGGAGCTGGGGTCCTGGAGTCCCCCAGTGCTGTCCTCTTCCTTGGCTGCCCTCCCTTGCAGGCCAGCCTAGCCTTGCACCAGGGCATTAGCCAGATCAATTATTCTGCCACTTTGCAGGAATATGGGATGAGGAGATGGGGAACAACTGGGGCCACATTTCAATTCCTGCTCCTCCCCACCACATCACACCTCATGTTTCATCTTGTGTGGGAGCTTTGCACAGAGGCAAGAAAAATCACTCTGCAGAACAGTGGGACTTGATGGCACTATTTCCATTCCTTTTACTCCATCTGACTCCTGGTTATGAAAATGTAATAGCAGTGCCAACACCCCTAGGCTGCCAAATTTCTCAGATCCCAGGCAAGATGGAGAAGGATATAATTTGTATTCATAAATGTAACTAGCAGTCACAATGCCACAAGAAGAACATGTCTCAAGATCAGGTTTCATACATGTGAAACTGAATGCAACATATATAGCTGTTGGAAATTCAAGAGAGACCCATATGAACAAAAAGATAAGCACTCCATTATGAAACTGATGGGAAAATTTAGGAGAGGCACACATGCACAATGTTGTTGTTGTTGTTGTTGTTGTTGTTAAATAAGAGGAAAACTGCAATAAGCTTCTAAACTATGGCATGGAAACCTAATAGGTGTTGCGACTAGTGTTCAGTCACAGTTCATTATGAGCATCCACAGTTTGTTGTTGAACCAGAAAAAATAAAATTCACACAATACTGTATTTCCTACACATATTGAAGGTTTCAATATCTACCTGCACATGAATCTTGGCAAAGTTTAGGATGGGATTTTATTGTGCACAAGTAAAGAAAGTTGAACATCAAGTGACAGGTTGTAATTTCAAACACCAAGTGACAGGTGGTAATATCAAACCTCTGCTTGAATGCATTTCTGCTGAGTTGCCACACCAAGTCTGTTGTTACCAATATTCTTTAAAATAACTAAGATTATTTATTAAAAAAAAGATTCCAACTGTATTATCAATACCAGTTAATTGCAGATGATGATGATGCAACATAGCACACTTCCCATACTACTACTAGTAGTTAATTTATTTTCAAAGAGGGGGAAAGCAATGTTACATGCAATTGACTACCACAACTGTAGTAATAATGGGTTAGAGACTGCTGCACAGTATTTCTACATCTTTCCTTTCCTATCCTTTGTTGCTTGTACACAATAGCAAGGGTCAAGTTTGGGGACAGTAGAATGCATAGGGAAAAGTCATATTGATTCCCTCAGATAAACAGGATCACCAGTCCACACCAATACTGACAGTTCTGAGCAATGGAGCTGATAATGCTAGTACATGTACTAGTATAGTGTGGAAAGAATCAGGAATAGCATCACTGCTCAAAATCTACCACACACAAAGATGACAAACATGTAAAACTATACAATGTAGTGTGAAATAAATCTTCGAGTGTTGTCCATCTTTGGCAGGTAAAAATTACTACCAACATTTCCTGAGGATGATACTTGAATTATTACTTCTCAATGTTTTACCCAGAGACAAACACTGAAAATCAAACTGCTATTACACGCAACACAGAATGTCAATATTAAAACATTATTCACTCTTCACAATTGAAAAGTATTCAATTCCACTCATGGGGAATTTTTTTTCTCTGCATTTTGAAAATGTCTTTTGCAACAATGGGTAGTCAATGAACGAACAGCGTCGTGTGGCTGCCTTTTCGTGCATGTTCGTGTTGAAATTATGTCGGTACACGACCCCAAAATGCTGCACATCAGATGGAACGTCTGCAAGCATCAGTAATTGCGAGTCCACTGATTCATTAAGCACTTATCAATGAGAAATAAACGATGCAAACTCTTCCATTTGGTTCAATAGAAAATGCAGCGACTACGCAGTATCGTCTGCTTTGTGCATATGTTGCAGGTCACAGCACTTGACCTCGCCTGCAGGTTCACACGATTGCATCAATTGAGCATCAGCAAAGCGTTAATTGCTGGCACAATTAAAGAGTTTTACACTGGGCTGATGCAGAGAGGTACCTATGCATTTGTACAAATATGACAGCCCAAATATTTAAGATAAACTGGAAATAACACACGAGTAGCACAGGCCTCTCCTTTCGGGACGACAGAGAAAATAATGAATTCAAAACAACAGAACGTGGCCACGCCGCCAGTGTCCGAAGCAAGTGCGTGAGGCCGAGTGCTGTCAACGTTACCCTGACTGAAAACTACTTATTGTATGCAGCATTATACCACAGCAGTTATTATTCACGTTGCAGCTCTCACTAATTATCAGAACAGAGCGCTTCGCGAGTCATTCTTTGGAACAATAAGCTTAGCGTGGTTCATTCGATGCTACGGCTACACTGTAGAATCATGGCGTGGCGATCATTCGAGGAAAGTCGAGGCGGCTAGACACAAACTGACTCACCTTCCACAGTAACAGAAAGACTCCTCATAGGCTGCGATTGCCCAGCTGAAGCTCCTTCTCACAACTTCAGAGCTTGGAGGTGCTAAGAGCGTGTAATGTTGTCATTCGTAAGCTTAGTAAAGATCGCGGCAATCCTCACTCACACCACTACTCCTACTTCCGTTCCACCGCCTCACGCAGTCACACAGCGTTCGCTCGCTCGCAAGTAGTGCCTCGCAGCCCTTGCTCTATGTGAGCGGCTCGCATCGTCTGCTTGCAGGCAACCGACGATTAACCGTTTTGGGATCGCTCCATTCACACAGGTTTTTCGGTGGAGTTTTTCTCCCCGACAAAGTTTTACACTCGCAACTATAGCCCTCTCATATTTCATTTGAAGGATCATCGAGTGTTACCATCAGTGCAAGCAGTCTAATCACAGCTGCAGGGTTCCAAGCTTTGAACGACTCGGGATTGCTAATGGTCATCAACAATTGCGCTCACGCATACACAAACGCACGCACACACACACGTGCGCGCGCACGCATGCATGCACACGCGCAGAAACGCACACACACAGACACACACACACACACAGACACACACGCACACACACACGCACAAGCACAGACACACACAAGCGTGCGCACGCACGCATGCACACGCTCAGAAACGCACACACACAGACACATACACACACACGCACTCATACGCATTCACACACACGCACATGCATTCACGCACACGCACACGCACACGCATTCACACACACACACACACACACACACACACACACACACACACACACACACACACACACACACACACATACACACACTCACTCGTGTAGTCCAGTCACAGTGTGTGATTGTAAGTCTTGGATATCACATAATTATAGTCATGAGTAGTCTTCTAGTTCACGTAAAGCTGTCTCTAGTATCTACAGGGGCGGACGAGGGTGGGGGGGGTGGGGGGGGTGTTCCGGGGTTTGCGGAACACCCCGCCCCCCCCCCCCCCCGAAAAAAATATATATAGAATTTTTTTCCATTAAAATGCGCCAGATTAGACCATTTTGCAGCCTTCTTCCCCCCCCCCCCCCCCCCCCCCCCTCCCGCTTTGCTGTGCCGGCTGAGCACTTTGCGCGTTCACAGCCCACCCCACCCCCGGTTCCAAAAAAAAAAGGTGTGGAAACACACAACCCCCCCCCCCCCCAAAAAAAAAAAAAAAAAAAAAGAGAAAAAGAACTGATACGCCCCTGATCTACACACAATACTAGCTGCAGTGGTAAATCGCATACGTTCGTCTGGCATGTGATGGAACAGTCTATAAAGAGCTCGTAAAACTCATGTTTACACTCTCACATTACAGCAATCATGATAATTTACGCACAAGCGCACGCATGCAATTACACACACGAGTGCAAACATACTCACTCACACACGTACACACAAGCGCGAGTGTGTGTGTGTGCGCGCGCGCGCGCGCACGCACGCACACACACACACACACACACACAAGGCAAATAGCATTTGTTGACCCCCCCCCCCCCAAAAAAAGAAAAAAAAAGAAAGAAAAGTGGTAATAGAATTAGCGAACAAGATTGATAAACGAATAGTAGGTGATGAATCAAACAAAATATTGCAAAGGTATTATTAACTGACTATAATAAAGATATACAGAAATCTTTAATTGTGGCAGGAACGCCAAACTTTTGCCCCCGTGGATTTATGAATGATAGGAGAGATAGTGTCAATATTTCATTCTCAACATTTGGGAACGAGCTCGTTATTGTTCAGAATCATTCTGACCAGTTGTCATCAGTTGCTGATATTGCATGCAATCTTTGGGGGAAAATAAAGCGTAAAATCTTATTGTTAAAAACGCGTGGGCAAACTATTCACATGCTACAGGAAAATAAACTACGCCCACTGTAAATAATTCTGACCATTCGTCTTGCATTTTTTACTGCACATTCTTTGACAGTGGTTATGTCTCGTGTCTTATTGTTAAAAAAGAGCGTGGACATCCCGTCACAAATATTGCAGGTATGTAATAAAGAATGATTATACCTGCTGTGCAATGACGCTGTGTGGAGTCTGTTCCAATTCACGCTCTTCTCCAAGTCTGGCTACATGTTTGTGGTTTCATACCCAAGTTCTTTGATTGAGTTGCTATTTTCTGTACAAATCAATCAACACAAAGCAAATAATTATATTATGCAACTTTCGCCACTGTTTGTATTTATCGTCTTTACTTGTCATGAATGTCCTCCAACTGCGCTGCTGGTGTAGTGGTATCATGCAGGATTCTCATTTCTGTGGTACGGGTTCAAATCCCGGGCGGAGCATTTTTTACTTCTGTTTCTTCTACTAATATTTTTAATTCATAAAACACAAAGTTTGAAATAGTACCCTGTAGAGATGTAGATGTTCATCCTAAACTCTGAAACGATAACTTTATTTGACGAGGTTCTTGCGGACAAACGCAATACCTTCATCCTTGTCAAGTCCTCAAAATCTTAACTGGTGAGTAGACATTTAATACTCTTTTAAAAGCCTTGAATATGTACAGTATTCTGTATAAGGGATTCTATCTGGTTGTTGTTGTTGTGATTTGTTTTGTGTTTTTTCCACTGCGCTCGTTGAAATGCATTTACCTCCGGTATTTTACATGGAAATTGAAATGCGGGGTTAGTATTTTCACGTTACACGGATGTTTCCGGTGTTTTTGTCCAAAAAGTAGTACATATCTTAAGTTGTCGGTGACCACACCTCATAACGGCGGATCGCTTGGTTTGGACATTTGATGAGAATCCCAACAGATCCACCAGCTTTACGAGCTTACAAGACCCGATGCCCGGGCTTCAGAGCCAGATCCATACCTCGGCAACGCTGGATGGACCGCATGGCGGACACACTCCTCGTCCACAACATGACTACACCAGGCATCATCATTATCTCCTCCTCCTCCTCCCTCCTCCTCCCTCCTCCTCCCTCCTCCCTCCTCCTCCCTCCTCCTCCTCCTCCTCCTCCTCCTCCTCCTCCTCCTCCTCCTCCTCCTCCTCCTCCTCCTCCTCCTCCTCCTCCTCCTCCTCCTCCTCCTCCTCCTCCTCCCTCCTCCTCCTCCTCCTCCTCCTCCTCCTCCTCCTCCTCCTCCTCCTCCTCCTCCTCCTCCTTCCTCCTTCCTCCCTCCTCCTTCCTCCCCCTCCTTCCTCCTCCTCCTCCCTCCTCCTCCTCCTCCTCTCCTCCTCCTCCCTCCTCCTCTTCCCTTCTCCTCCTCCCTCCTCCTCCTCCCTCCTCCTCCCTCCTCCTCCTCCCTCCTCCTCCTCCTCCCTCCTCCTCCTCCTTCCTCCTCCCTCTTCCTCCCTCCTCCTCCTCCCTCCTCCTCCCTCCTCCTCCTCCCTCCTCCTCCTCCCTCCTCCTCCTCCCTCCTTCTCCTCCCTCCTCCTCCTCCTCCCTCCTCCTCCTCCTCCCTCCTCCTCCCTCCTCCTCCTCCTCCTCCCTCCTCCTCCTCCTCTTCCTCCTCCTCCTCCTCCTCCTCCTCCTCCTCCTCCTCCTCCTCCTCCTCCTTCTTCTTCTTCTTCTTCTTCTTCTTCTTCTTCTTCTTCTTCTTCTTCTTCTTCTTCTGCTTCTTCTTCTTCTTCTTCACCACTTGGTAAGCACTGGTTCCGACTCCTACTGAGTCGCTCGAAGCGCACGCACAAATCAGGAGGCACTTCAAGTATTAGTCAATGAGATCCTTTTTTAGATCTTGTATAAACGCATCCAACTTTAAGCGTGATCGGAGTTTTACAGGTAGAGCATTCCAGACAAGAGACCAGGCTTGGGAAATGGTCTCTATCCACAGCAGATCTGCACTTGGTTGCTTTCGGCTGTTTCAGCAGGAAAGCTGAAGAAGACTGTTGAGATTTGGTGGGTTTGTGCTGTGACATCTCACCTGATGGTCAACCGTCGACTTCATCTCTCCACGACACTTTCCGGTACAAGCGAATGGACACACCTGGACCAAATAGAAGTGGCCTACAAAGGCTTACAGGCCGTAAAACCTCAATCCTTCCTTCCTTCACCCTCTCTGTACTATACTGTGCACTCATTGAAGCACAGTGTTTGTGCCCGGCTGTTTACAGGGAAACTAAAATTAGAGGTAGATATTTTCATCTTGCACAGGAGCGTCCTGCGTCAATGTCCTATGAGTAATTCGTATAGCTTGCCATCTTTTTACAAACACATAGTCATTACTTGAATGAAGCTCGCGAATGAATGAATGAATGCATGATAAAATGAATGAAGTTTTACGGCCTATCAGCCTTTATAAGCCGTGTTTGGCTTTTGACCACGAAATCACTACAACTGATTATAGTGATCGCAAGTCTCATCTCAATTTCCCAGATGTTTGCATTTTAGAAATGAGTAGTGAGACGCGGGGGGTCTATTCTTACCACCAACCCGCAGGGGGTTAATGAAATCCGTGAAACAAGGACAAGACTGCCACAGGAATTACCAAAATCCCCTAATCTTCTACCTCTTCGTCATATGCCTAGATCTTTAAGCCGTCCCCACCCCACCTCCCTTCTAGCATCCATCTACCTACCCCAAAAGTTTTCGTATGAGACCACCCAATGCTCTTGCCTTATCTGAACTATCTAGATTTAGCATTCTACCTCTAACACCAACTACACCAACACCCACCCACCCAGTCATCCGGCTTTACTGCTACCAACAAAGTTATTTATAGAACGAAAGCAAAGCAAACAGTATGTAGCAGCGACAGTCAATGATTGTCACGTCGGTTTTTATTTTCCAGTCGCCTCGGGACATGATTCCCCTGACAAGACCTTGCGCTGTATGTATATCGAGCACTGTGATTTCAATAGGTGTCTTAAGTGCATACTTGCAACTGTTAGGAGTATCAAGGAGTATAGGTGTCGTCAGTCACGTACGCCAATGCTGAACGAAGGGCAATGACATGTGCCGGCTTCACCTTAGAAGAGTTATAGGACCTCTATTTCGGCCAATATTTAATCCGTTCTGTGATTGTTCTGACTGAAGTTCGTGTTGGTAAACTGTTGAAGTTTCCATCTGGAGTGGTGCTCGATGGAGCGGAGGTATATTTTGAGTGCGTCGCGACTCTTCGGCGGAAATATCGTGCCTTAAACACATCTAGGGTTAAGAACTAGAGCGGTCGTGCTACAACGTTCAAGTTGCAGAGGGGACATGTTACACGTGCGACTCCTGCAATGCGCAACACGTGGGACTGCTACTACGTGCGTAGACACAGGTAGAGCAGGTCAACCTTTTCTCCTTTCAGCCGCGGATGACGAAACTGCAGTGTTGCATTGAAACATGCACGACCTCACGAGTGCAAAAGAATTGATGCGAGTGAGTTTGCACGTGTCGCAAAGGTTATTCGAGAGCGAGTCGATTACTCGTTTCTATGCAACAAACGCTGAGTGTTGCATTTCAAGGCTAACGATCAATACTGCTCTTTGAGTTTGACTGATTTGTAATGCTACGAAAGCTGTTACATTTTGCTTGGCTTCTAGTCTGTATTTGCAAACGCAGCTATTTCAAAATGCATGAAAAGATGGTCCAAGCTTCTCATGCTAGTGTAGGGAAATAGTCTGGAACTCTTTAATTGAAAATTTCTCCAACTTTCTTCCCCCCCCCCCTCTCTCTCTCTCTCTCTCTCTCTCTCTCTCTCTCTCTCTCTCTCTCTCTCTGTGCGTGCGTGTGTGTAAGTGCGTGCGTGTGTGTGTGGGTATGCGTGCGTGCCTGTGTGTGTGTGCGTGGCCGTGCGTGCACGTGTGCGTGTATACCAACGCGCTCGTATGTATTTGTGTTTGTAAAGCGCCTGCGCGTGTATGTGTGAGCATGCATGTATGCGTCTCTCTTTCTCTTTCTTCCTCTCACTCTATCTCTCTCTCCTTCTCTCTCTCTCTCTCTCTCTCTCTCGTTTGTGTGTATGTGCGCGCTCGCGCGCGTATGTGTGCGTGCGTGTATGACTTCGCGCGGGCGTGGGTGTGCGTGTGTGTTCATGCGCGCATGCTTTCAAGGGTCACGGATGCAAGGACATATTTTTAACCACATGAATACATCAATAATTGCATGTGTATGTAAACTTCTATTCACATCATCATTCACCCAAACATTCATCTGAATTTTACCTCATCCTATCGGTCTCTTCTTTTAAACCATTGATCCGTCTCCTCACTCAGCTGACTCAAAAGAAAATCAAATAAGGAAAATAAAGCATAACGGAAAGACAAAAAAACACAACAACAACAACAACACCAAAACCCTCATCCGAGTGGACAAAACATGAAGATATTTCACTGAATGATTGTCTTCCATGAACATGGAAATGTAACTGTTGCAGGCACAAACAGCGCTGAGAGAACTCGAGGTTCTTCAAAGTGCAGCATCGACAACTCAAGATGGTAACGACGGGTAGTCGACCTGGACGTCGGTACAATGCATGGAAGCCAGTCCTAATCCTTGAGGAGAAAGCTTTTTCTCTCCATGAGGAACGTGCAAGTAAAGCCAGGGCAGATCATCAGGTCGCCGCAGCAAGACACCATTGGGCGTTTCAGATGACGAGGCCCGGGGAGGATCAAGGACGAGCTAAAAGGAGTGCAGGCTGTTTCTGGAAGGGCGAGTGAGCGACGAGGTTCAAGCGGGAAGACCAGCGCGCGCCTGTTTGCTCGGTGTGGGATGATACTGGGCAAACTTCTTCCTTCTCCTGCTCCCCCAGCCCGGGCTCCCGCCACACCGTCTTCCACGGTCCGGCCCAGTCGGCACGCAAAGGCTTGTGGGATCGATGGCTCGGGCGGCTTTGATCGTGCGGTAATGATGTTCGTCACGTGAATTGCTCCCTGCTTATGGGCTGCAGTTTTACCACTACTGCCCCCATGCCCAACCCCCTTCCCAACACTCCTTCGTTCTTCTCCATCCCCCCAGCTCCCCACCCCCTTTAATTTGCATTGGACCCCTTCTCTCCCCCATTCTCCCAACCCCAACCATCCCCCAAGCGCACACAAGCCCTGCCTCTGTCTCAGACCCTTGGCCAAGAATGCGCGCTGAAAACTTGCCTCGCTGTGAATGGAACTGCAGCAAGATGCGCTCACTTCCGGTGCAGCGCTCGTCCAATGGGCGCTGCAGAATGGCCATGAGGGCCTCCAGCCCCGGTCGACTTGCTCACCTTATTATAATTGCATGACCTACTTCAAAGGCAGAGGATTAATAAAGGATGGCGCACGGGAGGCAGAGGGGAGGGGAAAGGGAGTTAATACTTAGCGACGCGGCCCCCGATCGAAGCAGATCAATCTAGATTTTGCTCTGGGTTAGATGGAGCTCACCATTTTCTTGGCCAGCCCGCAATTTTCGAGCTGCTGTGATGTAGACGCCTCGGCAGCCTTGACCTTTCACAGAATGAATGAAAAACAATCTGTTGTTGCTGCTGTTGTTGTCGCTGTTGTTGCTGCTGTTGTCGCTGTTGTTGCTGCTGTTGATGTCGTTGACGTTGCCGTCGTACTGGATGACATTGGTAACCATAAAAAAACACAGTAAAAATTTTCAGCCATTACAAATCGTTACCCTTCTAAACCATTGATTTTGACAGACGCAGCAGGCGATGTGTATCCCAAGCATTCAAGGTAATGTGAAACAATGAGGACATACAGAAACGGTAATCATGACCATCCTTGCTTGTGAACATTTTCATTCACGTTTGTCGTAGAGCAGAGACAGAGAGGAGCTGAACGTGTCTGGGAGTAAAACCCTAACCCTTCAAGTTAGCGCCAGGATACGAGCGTATAGTCTGTACCGCTGCATCCATGCCTCGCCTTTATATCAGCCACTCTACCTTCCAATAGTAAACAAAACAAAACAAAATTATAATGAAAAGAAAACATTTGAAAATTATGGTGTGTTCAGTTTTCTGAATGTTCATGACAATCTCGAAATCAATACGACATCAGTGTATTGCTACATTACCAAACATTACCATACACTACTCAACTTGGTTTTGCGTGTGAAAGCCAGCATCAACCTTGCTTCAGTCGTGCCACTCGGCACACTTCTCCAAAGATTTTCCCGAATGGCAGATATGCCATCCTTGCATTTACTATTTCTGTGAAGTAGGCAGGCCATTGATTCTACTTTCACAAACCAGGCTCGAGGCTTGAAATGATTTGCAAGGGCACAAGAGGGCATAGAGACAGGACAGTCGGATCAAAGTCTTCAATGTGCAAGCACTGTCCTCTTGTTTTCCTATACCTCCTACACACCCATCCCAGCATCGCTCTTTTTACCAGCCATCTGCGGTCTTCATTTTTCTATGCATTTGCATGGCAGAGCAACGACGTTCTGGGGAAAGGCAGGTGTGATAGACATGGGAGAGGTGGCCAGAGTGATGGCGGTGTTGATAAGGGTGGGAGTGCGGGAAGACTATAACGGGGACATAGGCAAAGAAGCATTGAACTGCGTGCATGAGGTTGATTGAAGGCCACGGGGAATGGCAGATGGAAAGGGTGGTGGGTGGGTGAGTGGTGAGGGTTGAATGGAAGAGGAAGGGTGATGGGTGAGTGGAGGAGGAGACCAGACGAGAAAACCAAAGGAGTCATGGGGTGGGAGATAAGGGGCCACACCCTTGCTTGGTGAGTGGTCGATAGAAGGTCATTCTCAGGCCACGCCTCCCGCGGTGCAGTCCCGCATGCGTGGACGCTATTGATTGCTTCTTTTACTTCATTCATGCATTCATTTCATCAATAGGCCCACTCGTTCTTTCCGTATACCTGGCTATGGGGCTTGGCTGCCTTTGTTTGCTCCCAATAACAGGGTGCTTTTTGCGGTGCTTCCGTCCTCATAACCGAATTGTCTTCATGCGGAGTGACATGGCGAGCAACTAACGTCGTTGCCTGTCCGTTTTAGGCAAGTGGGGAGCCGGTCCAGACCAATGCCTTCTCCATTCCATCGGGCACTGAAGGTCACACGTGGTTTGCCAAAGCTCCCCTGCAAGGAATACGCCATTGGACAAAAGTTGGGACTCAGAAGAATATTTCATATGTCAGATGAAAACTTGTCATCATTAACTACAGGAACAGCATCCACTTGATGGTGCAGACCTGCAGTAGTGCGCCACGTGTGAACCAGACATTGCATGTATATCATCAGTTCCCTCATAAAGACACTTATTTTGATGGTCTTCCAGTTACCTCAGAAGTGCCTTGTTTCCATGACTTGAACAGGAAAATTAGGGAAATGTTTCAGTGAATTTCTATAACTGCGAGGTGGTTTTTTAATCCATGGGTGAGGATACATGTATCATGCCCCTCACAGATTTGATGAGAAAGTGTTAGAACATGTGGTTCATTGTCGCAATCACAAAATATCTCTACACCTAAATATCGACAACAACAATAATAAATCTTTGGATATAGTGTACAATAGAAGAAGTTAACATCATGTAGCTAGACGGACAGGAGTCTCCCATTAATGCATTTGAAACCTTTGCATCAGATCTAGCAAACGCAATCCACCCGAAACAGACTACGATCTGGAAGAGCCCGGATTACCAATACACAATAAATCACACACCTGGGTCTAAACTTCTCTCTAGTGACATACATATACATGTATATAGTTGGTCCAAAGGCATATTTTGTTAAATTTCTGGATGAATTTACCAGTATTTATTGTAGATGATAACTTTCAACGTTCATTGTTTATTAAAATCGTTACTTGAGAAGATTCAAACTTTGTATTATGATATTGATGTATATTAGTTATTGGTGGAATCTCAGCGTCTTTATTTTTCCATCTGGCCTCGAGATTTCTGGACTTTTAGATGTTACTAGCTTGTTTGTTCAAACAGACGATGATGAGACGAGATGCGTTGACATACATGTAAACAGCGAGGAAAAACTCAAGGTCCGCAAGAAGGTATCTTTTTCCGTTTCCACCATGTGACAGGAAGAACGCGAGGGAAGTTGAGAAGGGTTTCTGGCGGAGAAACTTAGCAATCGGCAATGGAGCCTAAGCTTCCGACATACACATTATCTTGGTTTACGCATGACTCCATGTTTTACTCGTTGCTGTGTGTTTCTATGCAAAATGTACATGCATGTGTTCGTGACTGGGTGCGTGTTCGCGCTACGACTGCGTCTGCTTCTTGATCTGACTGCCTGGCTGCTTGCCTTTCCCTCTATCGGTCGTTTTGGGTGTGTGTGTGTGCGTGTGTGTGTGTGTGTGTGTGTGTGTGTGTATGTGTGTGTGTGTGTGTGTGTGTGTGTGTGCTGAAGCTGATAATCAACACAAACTGGTCTCGTTTTTCTCTGAGAGAATTTTGCAAGGGAACGGCCGACGGGCCAGAATAATTTGTTTAATCATTCAACATAAGCTTCTGTAAACCTGGGTGGATTGTGCACCGTCCATTCTAGTGCCAACGGCTGCTTTTTTTTAAATATAGTGAAAGCGTCTCGTTTGATCTCAAGAACACGGTGGCTGCGTGTCGGAGCTGAACCAGGGTTGGAAGCCCGGGGAGCACGTCCAGCACGCTGACCGTAGTTCAATATTTCCCGGACTGGGATCACCCCTCAGCTCGACAAGACGGCCTGGCGCGGCCTGATCTGGGATTAGGCAGGGCGCCTGTCTAGGGGCCGACAGCAGCGGGCCTGGGATGGATTGATGAACCGGTGTAGACTCCTGCAGTCACCCTGGCAGCCGAGGCACCAAAACCCAAGACCTTGCGCTGCACCGTTTCTGTGCGCCCCCTGTGGGTGGATGGGTGAGAATAGACCCACCGCATCTCCCTACGCGATTCGTAAGAGGCGAATACATAGGGACATTGTGATTTGATCTGCGCTTACTCTAGACCATTCTAGTGGTGACCGTGCCTTATGGCCTTGCATAGCCTACAAAGGTTGATATGCCGTAAAACTCCAACCATCCATTCATTCATCCATCCATCCGTGACTTTGTGCTGTCCGATATGTACACACATCCAGCCATCGTCTTCTACCATTGAAAACTACATTACGCATTTCGAATTGTTTCACCTCATTCTCTATACCCGCCCATCCACCCTTAAAATGATAATATGCTTGAACGGCTAAATCTGTTTTTTTATACAGTAGGTTTTCGTTGTTGTTGTTGCTAAAATGACGACAGAAGAAAACAGACGAAAGAAAACATGAAGTGGGGAAGGTATTCAGAAAAAGAGAGAAAATAACATCTTCACTCATGGAACTTTCCTTCAAGAATGCAATGAGCAAGAACAACTTTCCAAGCCATTTATGTAAACATTTTTCTCATATAATTGCGTAACACAGTGAGATATGTAAATATAACAAAGTCCATAAATGTCATAAGTTTAATCTGGGATTGTTCATCAAAGAACACAAATTTCGACATCAAAGTCGGTCAGACTGGTGGGAAAGCGGGCATACATTCATTTCCCGGCATAACACTGAATTTTCACGCAAGCAAAAGACATCCTTCTCAAAATCTCAGGACTGCTGAGAAAACGCAAACATACCTGAAAATCTCTTCGGTGCAAAACGCTTTTAGATATTCAGTATTTTAAAATATACATATGGAAAAGAGTTCTCTCTCTCTCTCTCTCTCTCTCTCTCTCTCTCTCTCTCTCTCTCTCTCTCTCTCTCTCTGTTTTAATAAGGAAAAAAATAGTTTACAAAAGCTTTTCCCTCCCGATAAAATATTGGTGGGTAGGGAGGAATGGGAGTTGAGGAGGATTGGTAGGTGAGAGTTGGGCTGTTGTGAGAGGGTCCAAAAAGCGAGAAAAGGTGAAGAAGACAGGGGCAAAGAGGGCAAAGGGGGGCAAAGAAAGACAATCCCAGGAGGGGTTTTGGGGTCTCCCTGTTCCTTCTTCCCCTATCCGCAGGCCTCCACCTCAATTTTCACTTTCCGCCTTCCTCTCCTCCCTTTCCTCCTCTCTCTCTCTTTCTCTCTCTCTCTCTCTCTCTCTCTCTCTCTCTCTCTCTCTCTCTCTCTCTCTCTCTCTCTCTCTCGCTCTCGTACTTCATCTCCTCATCCCGTCTTTCTTCCCTACCTCCAGTTCCCCTTCCTTCTCTCCATCTCCTCCCTTCACGGGCCAGGGTCTGGTTGTGTTCCAGGACGCCTCTCGTCTTCCTGCCATCGATTTCCTGCAGCAGTGCTTGTGCCCGACGCTGGCGAAGAAGTGATGACTCAAGTTATACGTTTATCCCGCCGCGCGCCAGCTAAAGGTTATCTTGTATAAACAAGATTGCGACTCGCGGGCGATGCTTAACGCCGGTAAAATATGTCCGGTTTGGGCCATTTGCTGTGAGCAAGGGACCACGGTGTCTAATTCTGTGTAGAACACGAACGGTGTTGGGTGGGTTTTTTTTTTGCATCTACGTCTGCCAATCGCGTTCGACAGTCAGCGGAACCGTCACGGCTTTAAACCCGATGGAATCGATGGAAGGTTATGCATATTGCAGCTCCTCTGAGACGGCACCAGGCGTCTACAGTTTGCTGGGAGTCTCGTGCACATTCCATGCTACTGAAAGAGCCACAGAGGGAGTTTCGTTGCGAACAGTTTTTGTTCTCCATCTTTACATAGTATCGCCGTCAAGATGAATGTCGATGCCATCGGAGCTGAGTAACTATTGCTTGTTCTGTAGTAAAGACTTGAAGGAACAACTGTAAACTCCCCGCATTTTATCATCTTTAACTTTGAACAAACGTGTACTCTGAATTTGATTCATTCAGACATCTTCACTCTCATGTTTAACTTGTTTATTCCCCAGGAAAGTTCTTTCGAGTGAAGTGATATACATATCAATAGTAAACATAATGTTGAGGAAGCACCTTTTAAGACGAATCTGGATGATGAATATCGAGAGAAGTGTTAGACAAGTAGATTTTCATTCGTTTGAAATTTTCATTTACCGTAGCAACCAGCGGCTTTCGACAAATGGTTATTCAATCCCTCAACTCATTTTAAAAGATCAATTCCAATGTTTTTGTCAAACATATACGCGATTACCGTATTTAAAAAGAAAAGACAGTTTTTTAAAATGTTGATTGTGATATTCATACTCTCAGGTTACCATCGTAAATTAACTTTGTTTTGAGCCCTTCAAGGTTTGGGGAAAGAATGCACCCACAGATTCTGCCTATGCCATTCGTAAAAGGCGAATAACTGTGGAAACTCTGTTCATATTCTAACTAGTTCCAGTCATTTTCGTGATTAATGGCCTTGCATAACCTACAAGGGTCACCAGACCGTAAAACGCCGTTCATTTATTCATTCGTTTGTTTGCTCGTTCATGCACTCAATATTTCATTTTGAAACCGTTTGGAAGTCACTGATGGGGATCAACACGGTGGCATGCTCACGGTGGCTACAAGGACAGAACGGGTGGATTATAAATGTATCAGGCGATGAATCAGCTCCCAGTACGTGTCCTTCCCCACGGCCGAACACATCACACTTGAGCGCTTTTCCAATCCTGCCATCCAAACACGTGATAAGGCTCTTTCACTTCCAAGGAACGCGTTTTTCAGCAACGAGTTTTTGATGTGATAACGGGGACGCTGATAAATTGAGCAAGACAAGTAAGTCCATATACATTCATTCACTCGTTGAGCAAAGTCGAATTGAAACTAAAGGAGGACCGGTCAGGGAATATGGTCCAATGCGACCTGAAGCTAAACTTCCCTCTCCCCTCCACCCCCCCCCCCCCCAATCCCATACCCCACCCCCCTCTCCCTCTTCCAACGAAGAGAAGTGAACCAGACGTCAGGGGAGCACATCTTGTCGGTTCAATCGTGGCAGGATCTGAAGAGCGTCCTGTCTGCCAATGGTCTCTGCGGACAGGTCTGCATTGATTACTTGTCCATACTCGCCCAGTCCCGAGGAGAAGGGCCAGCGGCCCAGAGGTTTGTTGCGATTAAGGACCGCTACACCCAGGCATCCATGTCCCCGCCAGCCACTGGCCAACAGCAAAGCTAGAGCTGTGTTTTATTTCCAGCCTCTGGACTCTGCTGTGTCCTTCGCGGTGCCAGCCGTCTTTCTTATCAGGGCCGAGGCCGCGCGTTTGACTCATGCTGTATCACGGTGATTAATGGAGGTCGAGGCTCTTTTGAAGATAGCTGGGCTGACCGATCGGAGGCAGGACGGTAAGCATCGGAAGCGCCATCTGGAGACACGGGAGCAGCGCCTTCGGGGGAGCGGGCTGGGGGAGTCCGCCTCAATTAGCGGAAAAGGGGAGTTCTCGTCCTGCCAGCGCTCTGTCGTGGGAGGGGAGGCTTCAGCAATCGATTGGAATTAGCAAGTCTGCGTACGCACTGCTTTATGGTGCTCGCTTGGAGCTGACGTTGCATTTTTCAATCGCCAAGGCAACGGGCTGTGTGGTGCCGCCACCATTGAGTCAGCACGAGGGGATATGGAGGCGTCGTATGGCTCCTTGTTGTTGTTGTTGGGGGTGGTGGTGGCGTTGTTGTTGCTGTTGTTTTGCTGTGGTGGTGGTGGTGGTGGTGGCGTTGTTGTTGGTGTTGTTTTGTTGTGGTGGTCTTTGTGGTTGTGGTTGGTGGGGGGGGGGGGAAGGGGGGGGTTGGGGGGTGGGGGGGTGGCGTCCTCATGTTGTTGCTGGTGCTTTCGCCTGAAAGCGTTTTTCATGTGTACTCGTATCGTGCGTGTGTGTGTGTGTGTGTGTGTGTGTGTGTGTGTGTGTGTGTCGTGCGTTCATGCGTGGGTATGAGCGTCTGTTTGTGTATGTTCGCGCGCGCATGCATGTGTTTTCATATGTGTGTGCGTGCGTTTGCATGTGTTCGTGTATGCGATCGTGCCAGTGAGTGCACGTGTGTAAGTGTGTGTGTGTGTGTGTGTGTGTGCGTGCCATCTTGCTTGCTTGCTTGCGTGCATGTAAATGCATGTGAGTGCGTGCGATCTGATTTCTTCAGAAACAAATGCTTACGTAACCATCAGTACGACAGTAAGTACAAGAAAAATAACAGAAAAATTATGAGGATAAAATGTCTATTTTTCTCATGTTGGTAACTGACTTTCCCCCGTCTACGTTAATGTGACAGCGTCTTGGAATGAAATTATGAACTCACATCATGCACTGGATGACAAATTATCTTTGTGAAATTTGTTAATCTTTTCACTGTCATATCAACATGACTGCATGCCTTCATATTTATTCGTTATATCAGTCATTGATGAGTCGACAGTGACTCCACCACAGCATAATCAAACGCTAGGTATTTCTCACTACAATCTAAGACCATATATAGTGTATATAGGATCTTTGCTACAATACTGCGTACTTTTATTTAGGATGAACATCTCTCGCAGCAGCTGTGCGATTCTGGGATTTCTTTCACAGTCAGACCAGGGGTCGTGGGCAAAAAGTCCCAGGCAAACAAGCAGACCCTCGAGTCTGTGTGTGGCACAACAAGACAAGCGTGGCTTGGCGTGCTGCTGCCTGGAGCACAGAAACACTCCAGCCTGCATGCGGACTGATAACGCTGCAAGGACCTTGTGCATCACCTACGGGAAGGGCAAACTACGAATGTGATAGCGGCGCTTCGGAAGTCATTCAGAAACACTCTGCCTCAAGTAGCCTCTTGAAATCGGCGTTCTGGCAGATGACTCCCAGACTCCCAGTCTAAACATTGCCAAGTTCTTGCCATGAGCTGAGTGTGGAGTTGTTCTCGTGGAAACATGCGAGCTGACTTTACATTTCGGACAAATTTCTCACCACATCCGACGTTACCATGGAGAGACACTGCGAAGTCAACCTTTCGCATCCTGGATTTGGTCGTGTACTTCCGTTCAGTGACATGTGTGCGTGTCTGTCTGTCAGAGAGAGAGAGAGAGAGAGAGAGAGAGAAAGAGAGAGAGTGAGAGAGAGAGAGTGAGAGAGAGAGAGAGTGAGAGAGAGGAAGAGAGAGTGAGAGATGGGGGGGATACCACTCATTGCCAGATAATTTGACGATTCTCCAAAAATGATACAAAAACGTATCCACATTGCCAGCAAAGCGTGCATTACTGCGTTATTTTGGCACTACCAGGCCAATATTTATCCAGTGGCTTGCTTCTCTTCAGGATCGACCATGTCTTACAAAATGGAGAATGTGTCAGCATCACTTCAACTATTTCATTGCAAGCGGTGCATGAACTACTTCGCGCGAGAGACATCAGACAACAATCTTGTCAGAACAGAGAGTGATCTCCTACATACACTGCTAAGATGACTCGTCACATTCATGCTAGTTTAACAACGTTGTAGCCTTATATAGCCTACAAGGTTGACAGGCCCTTAAACTCCATCCATCCATCCATCCATCCATCCATCCATCCATCCATCCATCCATCCATCCATCCATCCATCCATCCATCCATCCATCCATCCATCCATCCATCCATCACATACATGCTACGCCTAATAAATATTCAGCACAACTATCTTTATGAGTGACGCTGCACTCATCATAAACGTATATACGCGTATCTGTAAATTTCCACAATGCATATGTTACTTGAAACCACGTCCTGACGGGTATGAAGAGAGTGTTAGAGGGTCCATTGTCACATTTATGGGTCACGGAAACTTCCACCGCCTAAAAATGGTCAAAAAGCCCTTGCATTGTTCCATGTTGGATGAAGGCAACGTCATGTAGCTAGACGGACAAGTGTCCCCCAGAAGCGAATTCGTAGCCTTTGGACCGTATCCAGCTGATGCATCCCACTCAGAATGGTCCATGATCTGAAGGACCCCAGGTTATCACTGACGTATCAACAATACGTCTGAGTTCAAACTTTTGTCTTATAATAGACATTCAGAAAGGCATCAGCAGTGAGGTTGTTAGTTGACGGTAGTCCACATGGAAGAGACCTCTTACAGGGCCGGACCAAATGAGTTGTGGGGGGGGGGGTTCCTATTTGGTTGGGGGGGACAAATCAGCGAAGTGGCGAAGCCACGAGCGCGCGCCTGCAAAGCAGGCGCGTAAACTAGGGGGGCCCGGGGGCATGCCCCCCCGGAATTTTTGTGAAAAACGGTTAAAATATGTGCAATCTGGTGCATTCTGGGCCTTGTTTTGAGGGGTAAGAGCAGCATTGTTTTTGGAGACATACACAAAAAATACATTTAAAAAAAAACTCAAACCAAGGTACATGCTTTTTCTAGGGGGGGGTTCCGGAACCCCTGGAACCCCCCCCTGGGTCCGGCCCTGTCTTAGCATGCGAGTGAAGAGGTCACTTCACTTGGCCCAGCAAGTGGACCGGAAATAACTATTATGACCCGGATGCCACTTCGAAGTGGACTGATATCTGTCCCGCCACTTGGAAATTGTGCTGACTGGTGATTGGATGACTGAAAAGTTTCACTTATGCGTGTAGTGTCGAGCCTTTCCTGAAAATGTGGCTCTGAATGTAGATGAAATGCAGAGGCTTTTCAAATTTGAATATCACTGAAGCGTTTCGCTCCCACCAGAACATACTGCATTCCCCTTGCAAAAGTGTGTCGTATTGTATCGCACGAGTCATTCTTCAGAACAATAGTTTCTTTGAATTACAAACACTTGAAAACCACCAGAAACTCGCAATGCACAATGCATTAACATTTTACTATCTTTTCTCGTCGTGGATTTATTCACTCTTTCTCTCTCTCTTACACACGCACTCACAGGCTGGTGCACACACACACACACACACACACACACACACACACACACACACACACTGCACAGTGGTGACTCGTAACCCTTGAATTATTCCTCTGCATTCTACACGAAACCCCTTAACGGCCCGTGGCCGACAGGCGAAATTACAGTTTTCCTCTCACTGTGAAGATAAACAGCTAACGACAAAACTGGTTTGAACGTTTCATTGCCCTTCAGCAGCGTTCGTGTTTTAGTGGTCACCATCTTATAGGATTTTCTTTGTCGCCCAGTTTCCAATTCTAGTTTTCTTTAAGCTGATAACTACAGTCCTAGCGCAAAGCCAAGATCCAATAGGTGACAGAAAATGTTTCTCTCCTCAGACAGGGACCGAACCCGGAACCTCCCGTTGAAGGTCTAGTGTTGTAACTACTGAACTACTTGGGTCAATGACACAGTCTGTCTGCATGGCCACAGGGGCAGGTTTCAAAATAGGTAGTCGATCTTGGTCGCAAGATCTTGCTTCGCAGTAAGAGCTAGCTAAAAAAGAAACTACCCCAGCGGCGAACGAAGATCCAAGATGGCGACGACCGAGACTAAGGTTTATGTTTTGTGACGCTTCGACACTGAAAATATTCGATAATTCGTTCTCCGCTGACTCATGTGTGCCTTAATTTGTCACCTCGCTGCAATCTCAGCTGGACAATTGAAGTAGATTACGATTTTTTTCTTTATTGTGTGCACGATGTGTGGTTGACGGTGAGAAATCCTGCATTAAGTTCGAATTGAAAATTCTCTCGCAAAGAGACGTAACTCTACATTCTGACCTCCCTTTGTGTAAAGGAAAATCGCTAGTGCGCGGTAGTGTACATAGGGTCTTTGACTGCACTAGGCTCAGGAGTCACTTATCAGGGCATAGGTAGTGGTAATAAAAATGTTCAATTTACACAATAACCTCAAAACCTTACCGTAAACCAAGAAAGTTAAAGTTAACCGAAGACTCGTCCAAAAACGTCACTCCTAGTGACACGATGCTCATGCTGTCCGCCATCTTGAATCTCACTAGCTAGGCACCTCTCAAGCTGCCTCGCTCAATCTACGCTCGTCTACGATTGGCTCGCGAGCAAGCAAAGAATGACACTGCCCAATTGGCGAGATCTGCGTAGATCTACCGAGATCTTCGCATTTTGAAACCCGCCCCAGACGTCAACTAGTTAGAGGTTTCTATATTTTGCCTTACTCAGGGCCCAAGAGAATCTACTAATCTTTTCAACCAGCGGACTAATTTTTCATCCTATGGAGAGTGACCCTAGCAGTTCGAGCATGAATACCTAATTCGTGTGTGCTAGATTCCTCCAATCCTCACAAACCACTGTAAACGCAGGAAGCTTTGCGTTTTTCCAACGGCCTCAATTCTGCACCAGAAGCAGACGACGAAAAACCCGGAG
>JAWQFJ010001812.1:130000-140000 GCA_034096865.1 Theodoxus fluviatilis | reverse complement strand
CGGGTCGCGATGACCGACAGACTTTCGGCAAAAGTCGTGCAAAAAAAAAGTTAGAAAGTTTGTATGGCTGATTGACATGAAACGACTGAATCGGTAATTATCTTGCCAACGTAGGCAAAAGCATGGATAATACAAATCACAGCGCCATTGGGAAGTAAGACAATATTGTGTTTAACTACAGAGCACTTGGAGAAAGCAAACTTCCGCCAAGGCAGCCACAACGGTGAAGGTATCACTGCGCCTCCTCCAAGGACTGGATAATTCAGGTACCATGTTCTGCTAGCCAGGCCAGGCCTGATGCTACAGTTCATTTTAGCGCCTGCTAGTGGTCTTTGAGTGTGGAATTCTCATGTTGGCTTGGAGCACACACGGGCCTACCGCCTAGGCGACCAAGTTCATCTTTACGCTTGTGATTCCAAAACTAAACGGCAGACGACCTCCAAAATGTAATGGAAAACTCCTCGCATAAAACTCTTACCGTGCAACAAATTTCATCAGAATCCATTTGAATCTTTTGGAGTTATTTTGTCAAATTACGAATGAACTAACTACCCGACTGAAAAATTAACTTCCTTGGCTGAGATGATTATGAGATGAAACGTGTGGGACTGTGTCCTTCACATCAGGCAAGGAATGTGTGTTTTCTCGGGTGTTGGAGGCATGATGCTTAGTTAGAAAATTCATGGTAAGCAATGTCGACACACACACACACACACCACCTTTCAAACGAAGCTTTTATCTAGCGGGCAAGGTGTTCACCCGCAGTGGCCTCGCGGCTGGCAGATGCAGTGTTCAATGCTGCACGGATCTTAGAGTTGCCTCCCCCTGTGGGTTCGGGGTGAGAATTGACCCACCACGTCTCCCTATGCGATTCGTAAGAGGCGAATAACTAGGGACGCCGTGACTTGCTTTGCGTTTACTCTAAACTGTTCTAGTGATTTTCGTGCTTAATGACTTTACATAGCCTACAGAGACTGATAGGCCGTAAAACTCCATCCATCCATCCATCCTAGAGTTGCACTGGGTTGGATTGACGGAGATTTACGGCCTATCAGCCTATGTAGGCTATGTAAGGCCATTCATCACGAAAAATCAATAGAGTTGGTTTCCCTCGTTATTCACCTCTTACGAATCGTGTAGGGAGACACGGTGGGTCTATTGTCCCCCCGATGTTGGGAGACACGGTGGGTCTATTGTCCCCCCCAATGTAGGGAGACATGGTGGGTCTATTGTCCCCCCCAATGTAGGGAGACACGGTGGGTCTATTGTCCCCCCCAATGTAGGGAGAAGCGGTGGGTCTATTGTCCCCCCCAATGTAGGGAGAAGCGGTGGGTCTATTGTCCCCCCAATGTAGGGAGAAGCGGTGGGTCTATTGTCCCCCCAATGTAGGGAGAAGCGGTGGGTCTATTGTCCCCCCCAATGTAGGGAGAAGCGGTGGGTCTATTGTCCCCGCCCAATGTAGGGAGACACTGTGGGTCTATTGTCCCCCCCCCCCCCAATGTAGGGAGACACGGTGGGTCTATTCTTTTAACCCCCAATCCACAGGGGGAGGGGGGTATGTAAGGCCACTGAGCACGAAAATCACTAGAATAGAATTAGCGCAAATAAAGTCATGATGTCCGTAGTTATTCGCCTCTTACTAATCGCGTAGGGGGAGGCAATGGGTCCATTCTGACCGCCAACCCACAGAGTTGCACCCTGGGACACGGCGTTTGACAGGCATTGTCTATCCTATCGAAGAGTTCAAAATGGCTAGTGGACGCTGCCTGGAGTCTGGGGGTGACATTCCTGGAATAGATTTTCCTTTGTGAAAAATGATATTTAAAAAATTATGTGTGTAAGCGTAATTCCAACGAGGACGTAGTTTTGTTATGCGGGAAAGCGAAAGAAAGAACTACCAAGGAGAACAGTTCACACCGACTTCTTTTCTTCAGAGAGAGAGAGAGAGAGAGAGAGAGAGAGAGAGAGAGAGAGAGAGAAAGAGAGAGAGAGAGAGAAAGAGAGAGAGAAAGAGAGAGAGAGAACTTCCATGAGTCATCGGTGGTTAGCGATCAGTTTTGGTTTGCACTGATGAGGTGTTACAGTCCATCAGTGATTGCAGGCTATGTAAGGACACTGATCACGAAAATCATGAAGATGATCACAGTAAGAGCACGTGAAGTCTCATGAAACTACATCAACGAGGACCAGGTCTGTGGAGAGTGCTGTCTTGTCCATGCATCACTTAGTGATGAGTTCCCGGGAGGACCCCGTCACACCTGAGTGGTTATCTGGCATTGCATCACGCATGGCACGGTGTGTACAGTGGGGTGACGACCGAGCATGACCTGAATACTTCTCCAGTCACACACAGCTCTTGTTCTACATACGCTGTCTGCCTACGCATGCATGCCCAATCAAGAGTGGACAACGCCTGAATCATGGAACGTGCGAGTAAAGCTCTCTGTGGAACGGGGGCACGTTCAAGTCTCTCTTCAAAGGCCTGCGCAGAGCTACATTTCATCTACAGCGCGGTTCAGGCTTCGCAGTCGAGTCGTTCAAGGCCGAGCGTAGTTGTGTCAACTGCGGCACGCCTTCGCATGCAGTGCCTGCGGGTTTGAAGCCTGAACGCACCCCTGGTCCACTTTCATCTCACGAATGCTACCCAGTATACACTGTGTGTCTGTATACTCCCGTCGTCTGCAGAACGCCTCCTATGCGCTACATCTAGAACTTTTGCGTACCTTCTAGGAAGAAAATAAAAGAGAAAAAAGAAGAAGAAAGAGAATTATCATATCTTCCTTATCGTCATCGCTAACGCGTACTGCCATGGTGAAACATTTTCCTGTGTGAATTTCAGTAAGGATTCGACTATGAGACAAACGTCTAGTTCGCCAAACTTTAACTTCTAAGTGATCTTTATGGAGCCTGGACAGAGTGTACAACGGGGCATCTGTGAGAGCAGGGAAAACACTCGTAGACTTGAACCAGCTCTGGGTTGGACTGGTTCCCTGGGGACGGAGATGGAGCCGCTGTCAGCCAAATCGAGGTACAGCAGGATGTGCACCAATGAAATCACTTGAGCAATGTTAATATTTTGCTCAATTCAGGAAAGCTGAACCATCATATATACTTTATCAGTTTCAGGCTTCAAAGTCACCAAAAAGTGGTTGTATTTTTTAGTCTACAGGTAGACTACGTACACTAAAAAAGCACGTCTAATTGTGTTACACTCCACCGTGTCATTATCTTGATTCTGCTATACTTGTATAATAATCCGTGCAACAGTATAGTATCACTCTGGGAGACTCCTTTTTATGCATACAGAGCACTTTTATTGGCCATTAAGGTAATGCCTATTCCTAAAAGCCAACGAAAGTGCCTTTTCTTTGTAAATTTTGGTTGCTATAACAGAGTGTTAGCTGCACACTTAAAAAGCCGCTCTCTCAGAAATGCCCGTTTTATTACACATGTAATATATGGAACAAATCATCAACCACTAGCATACACTATTGCACTTTTGATTACACTTTGAAAGGAATTCATCGCACTTTGTTATGATACGATATTCGAAAATCGCATGAGGCATTTATAGGATCGACTCAATTTGGACTGATCGATCACACGCAAGTGAGAAATTGTGTGGAAAGCCATCGTTTTTACCATCACTTTCAACTTTAAAATAAACTCGGCCAAGGGTCACCGTTTTTTTTTAAGTCGACATTGCGTTCTACCAAGGTTGCATTTTCAGACCCGAACCAATGTGCTACGCAACACGTGGTCACACGTCTCCCACCCTACACACCGGATGTCTACATCTGCATTCCGGTAACTGCCTTGTTCGGTGCGCTGCTTCCTGCTAGACACCATGTAGCCGCTGGTGGCTAGTGGCTCCGGAACAAGACTATCGTGCTGCACTCAGGTCAAGGCTGACTGCACTGATGTGGCGTCACGAGGCTAAGGCAGGGAGGAAGGGGAGTAAAAACGCAACTATGCACCACGACTCGCCACTTCCAAGCCAGGTCCCAGGAAGCTGCCGAAGGAACACCGTTCACGGTTCTGCATGGCGTGGGCAAATGATTGGTTACGGCCAGACGAAAAAGAAGATATCTAGCTGCGTACACAATTGCTTTACATCATTGAATAGTTTTTTCTCCATGTTGCTAGCCCGCAGGGAGGGAGGGAGAGAGAGAGAGAGAGAGAGAGAGAGAGAGAGAGAGAGAGAGAGAGAGAGAGAGAGAGAGAGAGAGAGAGTGACTGACTGACTGACTGACTGACTGGAAAGAGAGAGTGAGAGAGAGAGAAAGAAAGAGAGAGAGAAGAGAGAGAGAGTAAGAGAGAGAGTAGAGAGATGAGAGAGATATAGAAGAGAGAGAGAAAGAGAGAGAGAGAGAGAGAGGGAGAGGGAGGGAGAGGGAGGTAGAGGGAGGGAGAGGGAGAGGGAGAGGGAGGGAGGGAGGGAGGGAGGGAGGGAGGGAGGGAGAGAGAGAGAGAGAGAGAGAGAGAGAGAGAGAGAGAGTGAGAGAGAGAGAGGATGCGTTAGGGGACGGAGAAAGGGATGTAAAAGAGAATGAAGGGAAAAGGAAGGGAGAGAACAGAAAGTCTGAAACAGTCACAGACAGACAGACACGCAGGAATGCATATATATGTAGGAAAGGCTGTCAAGTTGACGAGCAAACAGGGGCACAGACGGAAAACGGAGTAGAAAAGAGTAGTAAGATTGATGGAAATTCGTTCAAAAGTTGTTCTTATGTTATCTTTAGTTTCTGCGTATATTCCTAGCCACACAGTCGCACTGTCAACAGACCCAAACGTTCTTGTATACGCCGTAAGCGTCCGGAAAGGCTCGGAAAGGCTCTGCAGGTTGCAGTAAGCTTGTAAGGGTTACTCGTATTCCATTTCGCACTCGTTGTAAACTGAGCATCTGGGGTAAAGAACACCACTGCATAATGAAGCAAACAGGACGCTAGCTGCGAGAGTGATTGCCCACAGTTACGTAGACTGACTGCCGCGGCTCCGAAAAAAAAGAACCATCCATCCGTGTGTAGTGCACTCGCAGATTGACATAGGTTCCGAATTGCTGGAATTGGACGTTATCTCACATGTCTTCGTTTTCCGTCATGGTAAAAGAGCCATATCAGAACCAGATGGTGCAGGCGTTTGTGGAATCTGGGCTTTAATAAGAGAGCGCCACGAGAGAAAAGCCAGGGCCAAGCCAAGCTCGGTCTAAAAGGAAAGGGTTAACGCGACGCAGATCTGAGGAACTCAAATGAGTTTACGGCAGGATGCGTTCATATGCGCCACGTTCACTCCGCGTCACCAAAGCAGTGAGATGGGAGCTTAAAGTGCTTAAAGTGTTTTGTATTGGTCTGAAATAACCCTGGAAACTCCACACCCCCCCTCCCCCCCAGCCCCTCTTCCCCACCCCCACCCGCGAACCTTTTCGAAACGTTGGTGGCCGGCGTGTTTTAAGTCATGATGTTGTGGTCATTAAGACGTTGCAAAATATTGTTTAGTACAGTTCCTATTTTGATTTCAGCTTCGTTGACCGTATTACATCGTGTGTGTACATGTATTGCACCACACCTTACTTTTTTGGCTTTGATTATTTCAGCACTATTAACACTGACATGGTTAAGTATCAGAAGAGAAAGAACCGAATCACGCTTGTAAACCATAAGAAAATTTCCTAAGTTCGCCCGTTGATATATATATGCCTTTTCCCCTCGTGTTCACTTCTGTGCCATTTTCCCATCGCTTAACTCTTGTGTCCTAAAGTTGACGCCATTTGTTGTTCACCAGACAACTACAAACTCATCTCGAGGTCAAGCGGAAGTTGTTGGGACTGAGACGTAAGGGGTATATTGAACAGACGCGAGGAAAGCCAAGAAAACTCCTGCGAGGAATAGAGTGGTGTCAACATATGTCAACAAGTTGCAAGCAGATGAAAAGGCAATGTAAATGCTGCTTGGGACTATTTGTGCGGAGCCCCGAAAACATAAAAACCGCTGGATTCCAGCTGATGAGGGAGATACGCGATTCTTGACGCATGTTGACATCGACCTATGCCACACTAAACCTCGCAGGACCTCGCAGGACCTCGCAGGATCCTAGCGTCAATGCAACGCGGCCCAGGTCTCGCCTCGTGCTGACACGGCGAGTCCTACTTCGGCATCAATGTCCTGACACGCATCTGGAACAAGGTCATGGTGAGAGAGCAAAATGTTATGACCATAATGACAAAAATACCTAGGTACATCATCCATATTTGCTTTTTCTTAAACTTTTTTTGTGGGTATGGAGTGGAGGGTGGGGATGGGGTGTGTGTGGAGGGTAGGGGCAAAGTTATGACATCTGGCACGGAAACAAAATGAAGACTTCATGCAACTGTTCAGACCTGCCCAAGAGAAACTGTGGCGGTTGGTTCTGTTTCAGAGTGTTCAAGCGTGCATTGATGGTTTTCCTTACTTAGGTAGAGTCGGCGACCTGTCCATTTCAGACGCCGTAAAGACGCTGGTGCGGTCGGGACTGGTCTTTACCGGCATCGAGGCCTCTGTGCACTGGGTTGCGGCGCTGCCTCATGCGACTCCACGTCACCAGACTTCCCCTGGCTTCGTCTCCTTGGCAACGCGGTGCCGGCGCCCAGGATGGCCGTGGAGAATGCAAATCAATGTGCTGTCCGCAGGGGTCTCGGCTGTGACTCCAGTCTCCGAGAAGGCGCGAGACAATGCGAGACTGCGCAATGGTGTAATGTATTGTGAGTTGTCATCACTGAAAAGCCATCAAGCACTCCAAGCTTGAGCTGCAAGTAATTTTTATGAACAGAGTTACGCATGCTCTTAATTTTACATAAATCTACGTAAATCAAAATTTAAAAACAACTTTTAAACATGTAAATTTAAATGAAGTGGTAATTAACTGAAAAGCCCAATAGCCGAAATTTTGAAATTGTGTAATGTTATGTCATGCCATCTTTACTGGTACCGACATTGCAGTCTTTCAACTTGAGGACATACACGCGAACACAAACGCAAGCACGATCACTTAGCATGAAATGGAGATACAATACAAAGGGAGTTCACGCAAATACGAGCATGCAAATACAAGCGTGTGCTGACACGCTCAGACACGAACACACGCACGTACACATACATCTAATGCATGCAAGTACACAAACATCATACAAGCACCTATTACACACATACGCTTGTATACACATGCGAGCACGCATGCATGCATACTCATGCAGACGCACACGAACACACGAACACGCACACAGATACACACACACACACACACACACACACACACACACACGCAGACATACACACACAGACACATACACACTCACACACATACACAAACACACACACGCGAGCACGCGCGCGCACGCTCACACACGCACACGCACACACAAACAAACACACACATGCACACATACACACACATGCACGCACATACACACACACACATACACAGGCAGGCAGGCAGGCAGGCAGGCAGGCAGGCAGAGAGATACGAAAGGGGCACAGAAGTGAAATGGGAAAATTGCAGACATTGTTCAATGACAAACCCAGACATCCCCCCTTTTTTTCTGGAACCTCGCTGAAGATAAAGTGCCAGGCGAATTGCGTCAACGTTGTTTGGGAGTCTTCAGTGACGCTGCTGGAGGTGCGACATGTGAAAACCCTGTCGTGGACAGAGTTGGAAGCAGGAGGTGTAGGTTCATTGCTGCTTCAAGCGTCCATGTTGTGTGTGTGTGTGTATGTGTGTGTGTGTGTGTGTGCGTGTGTGTGTGTGTGTGTGTGTGTGTGTGTGTGTGTGTGTGTGTGAAAGAGAGAGAGAGAGAGAGAGAGAGAGAGAGAGAGAGAGAGAGAAAGAGAGAGAGAAGGAAAGAGAGAGAGAAGGAAAGAGAGAGAGATGGACATGTTCGTTCATTCATTCATTTCTTTATTCATTTTGGACCGTTTTCATCAGTTTATCTCTCCTTTAAAAAATTATCTGTAAGATAAAAGTTATGATTTGTCTCTGTCTGTGGGTGTGTATGGTTGTACATAGCTGGACATAATCTTGTCTTTTAACTCTTTACATAATTAAGTTGTATGTGAAGCATCGTGAGTTTCATAACATGTTTGTAAAAATGGTGTAGAAATAAAATCATCGTCCTTATTATTACTTAGATCATCACGCACACACCTCTCGTCCTCGCAGCAGAGCCAGCTCCCCTGCCGCTGGACGCCAGTGCGATAGTACTCTGTCCGGGTGCCGCAGCCGCTGCCGCAAAAAAGTTGCGGAATAAATGTATGTATAGTATACGACCAGAGCCGCTCGATGCCCCTTCATCAGCTGGAACCCCAGGATGTTGAGCTTTCGGGGCCTGCTCCAGTAGCCAGGCCAGGGACGGCCCCAAGCAGCTGAACTGGCCACCAGAGAATATCGGAAGAAGGCTAGATCTATCCGATCCAACGTTGCGTTCAGACCCTCTTGGCAAATAGAGGCCAACCCACGCGTTACAAAAACTGGTCGCCAAACCTTGGGGCGCGTTGCTTAGCCCACCAAGTTGGCAAAAAATAGGCCGGTGTCAACATGTGTGAAACATTTGACTGCCTTTACATCTACTTTCATCATGTTGACACAGGCCTATGGTCCGCAAGATCTTGCAAGGTTCCTAGCGTAAGCAACACGCTCCTGTATCAAACACTAGGAAACGTCCCCAAACGTACTTACCATTCGCACCAGTCCAACAGAAAAACCAACAGCGAGGCCTCACTGAACAAATCTTCCGGCAAGATGGTTGTTCATTCATTCCCAACACAGAGTAGATCGATACCGCAACACACTCCTAGCACTTGAGGTGGAAACTGCTCATTGACCGATGGACCGTCCAAGTCACATTTCACCTCACAGGTAACACTCGGATGCTCAAACCAAGACCAATATATATAGACATGAAGGGTATACTGAGAGCTTCCCCAAATAGCTTTGTTGTGTACTACAGCGAAACCTCAGAATGATGACCATCTCTGGGACTACCTCAAAATGGTGGTAAAACTGAGGTGGTCGTAATTCTGAACTTGACTCTCTGGTTCAAAAATCGCGACAATGTGTCTGTTACACTTACAGCAATAAAAATAAATTTAATTTACATTATCATCAACAGTAGTCAATACTAAAAGTGAAAAAGACACTCAGCTTTGCACTACACTGATGTCTTGCCTATGTCAAATTATTCGACAAGCTGTCTCGCGACCAGCATTGGCTTTGATAAGGTCAAAATAGCGTGCAGCATTCTAGTTCACTAGAGACTTTGCCTACCGGCCAAAGTGTCTCTAGCCCAGTTGACATCACGTGATGGAAGGTTTTCGTCCGAAAATATGCATGAGGAGGTCACACGAGAGGCTTGTGGGATAGCCGATCTGCTCCCTGACATATGCCGTTAAAGTAGATCTAAGACTATTTCGCACAAAACTTATAACTTACTCTTATTGAGGTAATAAACAAGCGTTCATTCGATAAAATAAAACGTTTGTGTTGAAATGGAGACAAGTTTTGACATCTGAATGATTTCTGTACAAATTGGAGAAAAAATAGTATCAGAACGAACTATTTTTGGCGAAATGCTATAACGCGAAGGGTCAAGTCTATTACGCATTCATTGCGAACTGTGCCAGAGTCAATACTGACTCGGGTTCACAGAATGAGCGTGCAGTGCAGTTCACTTAAATGGTCCAGTCCACCAATCGCAAGTTTAATCCTAGCTACAATGATAAATCCAGTATTAGTGTGAAGTGAAGACGTCTATAGCAAAACCATTTGTCTCAATTTTAGAATGTTGAGTTGTAGTGTTCGAGGAAAAGTGATGAACATGTTATTACATTTCTTATTTTGAAGTACCTTTGATCAGTGATCACAATGAATAGGTCTGCACTGTTGACACCAGTGTCGTAATGAGTTCGTTCTTTATCAAGTGTAGCACCTGCACATGGTTCAAAATATTCACTTGGTTTTATTACTGGTGGTG
>JAWQFJ010001812.1:120000-127500 GCA_034096865.1 Theodoxus fluviatilis | reverse complement strand
ACATGGACACACACACACACACACGTACACACACACACACACACACACACACACAAACACAAACATACACACACACTCACAAACACACACACACACACACACACAGACACACTCACAAACACACACACACACGCACTCCCTTCACTCCCTCCAAGGGGTCAGCAGACAAGAAGGCGTGGTATCACATTTCTCCATCTTTATTCATAGCAACAGTGCAGTCCATGGCCTCCGCCTGCTGGGCTGACCTCTCCGTCGCCTCTCAGTGGCCTGTCTCCGTGGCCTTTCTCTCCTCTGGCTTTAAACGGCCACTATGCGGACCTCAGCGAGAGCAGACGAAATTTCTAACTCAAAATTTGGACCTGTGGTACTCAAATTGTGCTAACATAACAGCTTCTAACAACTATTTGAGGCTTAAATTAACAGTCCCATATGAACAAAATTCACTCCGTTGGAAAGTGTTTTAGTCAAAGCACACTCTGCGCCAATGAATGCATTCCAAAAGTGATTCGTATACAAATGAATGGCCAGTGAAGTATCCAATGCGCCAATTAAATCATGTATTTATTCATCGTTTTCTTTTATTATTACCGTTTACAACTCACGGAGTGCAGGTTACCATATATAGGATGATTGATATGAATAAACACTAGGTTTATATTCAATATTACAAACAGTACATGGTGCATTAGATGAATAAATTGTAAAATTCGATGTGCTATCACGCACGCAAAGGCTGAGGCAATGTCAAACTTATCCATTATCAATAATTATTCCCGATGCTTTTTAGTTGTGATCAAGCTGTCTTGATGCTTTGCTGCCATTTTTTTACCACCATCGACCAATCTTTATTCTTAAAAACTTACGCGCACCTACCGCTAATGCTATATATGCATTACCGCTCTGACCCAACGAGCATGGCTGCTGCTACTATTTTTAACTTGGCCCATTCGGATGTGACGACATCTCGTCTCCGACCATTGGAGCAGGTCCCGAAAGCCCAGCAGCCAGTGGTTTCAGCTGATATAGGAGACCCGGCAGTATGTTACACAAATGCGATAATTTGATCGAAAACTTTTGACCTTCAAGTGCTTATACATTTTCCGCTCGAATGTATCGAAATAAAAGCCAAATGATACGAAAAGATTATCAAATCAAGATATATAAATCCTGATTCTTTCCGTCCCAGGAATAAAACTACTGCACTGCGTCTCGCATATCGTCCAACCCCAAAGCATGTTCGCCTATCTCCGCCTGTCTAAAGACATGGTTTCAACAAGCGAGTAGAGGCTGAGGGGCTGACCGTGTACTCATGCAAGAGGGGAGAGCACTGGGGGGTGGGCTGCAAGCAACTAGTATATATTGTAGATAAGTTGGAAGGGAAAGGAAGTTCATGTAAATAATTTTTGTTTTTGCTTTGGCACGTCGTAGACGTTGAACCAAAACTAATGCAGTCATACAGAGGGGTAGGTGCATCGTAAATGTTCACCAAGTATCAGTCACGCACAGACAGAATTACAAACATGGACATGGTGCAAACTGGCGAAGTACACCGATCATCAAATCAAACGTTTCCTTCTGACCTGACTTGGCATATGTGGCCAGAATCGAAAGCCTTTTACGACTACGACCTCCGTAGAAAGTCACGAGGTCGACAGGTATGCTAAACAAGGTCGTTTTAAGGTCCGACCTGACATTTCCTCAAATCAAACATCGCGGAAAACGTCTAAAATGGCAGCCTTGATTTTGTAAGCGTCAGCTCACTGACGCATGCATCTAATAAAAGGGTGGTGCTATTCTATGAAAGCTCGTTTATCATAGTCTATTTCGCTTCGCCAATAAATACTGTCAGTTGAAAAAGGACGATCCAAGTTCTTTGGGGCGACGATTCCAGGACGTGTAAAACGCGCAACTTTGGGGATTCTGCAAACTGAAATACCTTTTCTTATTACATTTCTTGATTTCATCTGACAGTCTCATCGAAACTGGAGACCACGTCAACGTCAAGTCTCTCTGATCATGTTTAACACCAAAATGAATAGTGAATTAAAAAGAAATATATCGAACGACTCTGTCCTCAAACGCATCCAAAGCTGAGTAGCGGTCGACATCTAACAGATGCATCTAAAAATGCCGCTACGCTGAATGCAAAGTGCCTTCTAATCAAATCTGTGTCGTTTCCGTGAAGGGCATCGACAGTGCCAGGGTTGTCGCCCTTCTCTGCTTCTTCAGTTGACACTTGTGACACGTGACCCACGCCGCCCACGCGAATCACGTGACTAGAACAACCAATGGCGTGGGGCGGACTCCCATGTTGCCACTGTGGGCGTCAAGCAAGGGCGAGGGTAAGGGTCGGGGTGGAAAACCCCGCCATCGGCGCCATTTCACGTGATTGTCGCTCGGGGACGTTGCCGCTTCAACTGGAATAGCTTGTCAAACAGATGGCGGGGTCCGTCCTTTTCTCTCCCAATCACCTCGGCCTAGATTTTTTGGCTCAGATTGTCTTTGTGAAAAACGCATCATTCCAATCAATTTTCCAGCGATTCTCTTCCACTTCGAGGGCGATTCAAATACAAGGCTGGCAGAGAGAGAGAGAGAGAGAGAGAGAGAGAGAGAGAGAGAGAGAGAGAGAGAGAGAGAGAGAGAGATTTACGGTGTTACAGCAGGTAGTAAAAAGCTTATGCGACGAATCATAAAACTTTGAAAAAATGTGTAATGTCTGATGTAAACGTCTTTTGTTTAACCACATGTACTCATCAGTATGAGGTACAATACAACCATGAATGATTGCTCATGGGGAGACCACTGACAGGCACTACATCTTACAGCTATACAGGTAACAGGTCACTCCGTTTGCTTTGAAAGCGCCCTAGATTACCTTCTGGTCTGTTGGCAATCTTTTCTATTCCCAAGACATCATTAGTTCCGTAAGTCCGCTGCTCTATGTACGTTCTTTCACTGCAACCCATTAACCGTCATACTTAAGAAATAAGTAAAGCAAGCAAAAACGAAACGATCGTAGTGTAATACTGCTAATGTTTTTCTGTGTCGTTCATGGCTCGATAAGCTAACTGTCAAAGTGATTGTAAATTGACACACACACTAGTCTATCCATTCACCCACCCGCGTACTCATCCATATTTGTACACTCGTGCGCCTGCCCGCACAAACACACACGCGCGCGCGCGCGCACACACACACACACACACACGCACACATACACACACGCGCACACACACACACACACACACACATGTACGCAAGCACAGTTACAGTTTGAATTGTGCTCTGTATTACCACAGAACAAGCTGGTCTCTTCATAGTTATAGTTAGATTGCGACTGAAAATAAGGGCTGTCAAATTAGATCTTTAGGATGCAGTACATTGGTACTTGCAACAAGTAACTCTTCAGCAGGTGCGGTGAGACCCTTTTCATACCAGGTGCCTAAAGACAAAATCGGAGCTGAAGAGGACGGAGACCTAAACCATGGAAACTATCAGAGATAAAAATAATGGCAATATCAAGAAACACACAGTATCTTTTGCCACATGTGTAGGCTGTAGCCCCACGAGGAACGAAAGCATTTCCAACAGCGACAAACTTCTGCAGCAGGGATAGAATCGGTAAACAGCGAAAACAATAAACACATCAGCATTTCTGCAAGCAGCGAATTCGTCAACAAAAGCAACAGCAGCAGCAAAAACAGCACATGTGCAAAACTGTCTTCGCAAGCAAGATCACCACTGCGTCTGTGCCTCCATAGGAAGATGCGAAAGACACCGTATGGTTTTACTAGTCAACAAAGAACAGTTTCAGCAATGCCCCGATGAAAGACAGACCAATGAGGTGTTCCTCCGTGGAATATATTACCGTATGCCTCACAGAGACTGTTCATATATAGGTGAAAGCATCTCTCGTGCAACTGAAACCATGTTGCCACAAGGCAGGAACTACTGCCTGTATCTCCAAGAGGAGAAGGCTGCCTCAGACATTAAATACATGAGGTTGCTGTAGACAGAAAAGGGTGCCAAGAAAAATGTTGCAGTACAGCAGACACTTGTCTCCATGAGGTAGAGAGAACTGCATGCGTCTTCCCTGGTCCACGCTTTCAGAAGTCCCAAGGCTTCTACCAAGAGGCAAGAGACAGCAGTATATCAAGCAGCATCGCAGCTATGCTAGTACCCTGTATGATTCATTGGGAGACATTAGTGCATGCCTCAAAGACACAAAGATTCCTGGAGAGAGATTATCCATACTGACAAGACCATCTACACCAAGATGCAGCATTGTCTCCTCGAAGCCAAGACTCATCGCTGTGTCAGTGTGGTCCTTCCCAGGGACGAAGCTGACGCACGCCATGGACACAAGGTCACAGAAAGACAGACGACAAGGCAGATATACAGGACAACATAAACACTACGGCTGCAGCAGTGTCTAAGTTTGGAAGAGACTACTTAATGTGTCACTGGAGAGGAGACACAGCCTGAGGCTCAAGAGGTACCAGCTTTCTGCTGACACCGGCTCTGCTGCTCCGGCCGCCCGGGAGCCTCACTAAACCCAGCAGTCTTTTCATCATCACCAGCGGCTGGAGCGGCTCCATCACGCGATAGAGTCATTTCGCCGCAGTGGCCCTCTCCATTACCCGCAATGAGGACCTCCGAATGAATAGCAACCGGCTCTGGATAAGGAGGTTTTGTATCTCAAATAGACCAGCCACGGATCGACGAGCGAGAACCCTTGGGTACCAAGGCTTTGTTCTTCTGATGCATGGACTCGCACAGAAAGTATCAGCTGGCACGATCAAAATGAGGGAAAACCAAACCCTGACCTTCCCTTTTCCCCCTAACCCTCAAAGAAGTGATCTGCACGCCATTAGGAAAAGACTCGCTCAAATGTACATTTTTCACCAATCTTGAAAGAAGGCTTTCAGCGAGTTTAATGGATGATCAAGAAAGTTTTCCCATTTGCCGAAGACAACATTATGTAGTTAGGTTAGTTTCGTTCAGTAGAAAAAGAAGACGGATACAGATATAATGTATCTGCAACGGACTCTATATACCTGTCGTTTATTTATAAATAATAAGTCTTTATCGAAAGGCATAAGCGAATTTAATAAACAACATTTCTAACTTCCATGACTGAGGAAGATCGGGGACATTCAGACGACATGCGTCACTTGCAAAACTGCCATGATGCTATTATATTACAACAATGAATGGGGAAGTAGGCAAAGTAAAAATTGTGGTACGTTCCCGCTAATATGGATCAAATGAGATCAAAAGACGAAACAAGTTGATCGCCGATTTGCTCATCTGTGTCAAAGCATAAGCCTGGAGAGCGCTCTTGACTTGCTTCATCTTTATTAAATTTTTTATCATTCAGCTTCCCATTCCTAACTTCCCGCATGGTCACATATTTGCCCTTGCTCACAAGAGAAGATAACACATGATTCTTTATATTCCTCGTACCTCCCCCAGGCCATGCCTACGCTTTCGATCATTACTCGCCAACGTAAAACAAAATGTTCCCTTTCCGCCTGTACCATATCCACTGATGTACGGCGCATTATCTGCCAAGACTCCCTGCTACGCTATCGCATCCTCGACATGGTGGCGGCCTTCGTCTGGGAAGCTTCCTTCAAATCGTCATAGAACACACACTTCTGACCTTCTCACCCACGTGGACCCCTGTCTCAGGGGGGCTGCTACCTGTCGTGTCTCACTCCATTATCAGGGAGGGGCAGGGGAGTGCTGGGCGGGGTTGGGACGGACAGACGTATCTCTGGAGATGAGATGCCTGGTGGACGGCGGGCCCAGGTCTCTCTCTTCCTCCAGCTTCCCCTTGCCTTCCCTCCCACTGAAGCTTGTTAGAGTCAAGGACGCCTGCCAGCATGGGACACCATGGCGGGAAGACCATTAGTCGCGATGGTAATGGATGCGAGCAAGGGAACGCTGCTCTCCTTTTTGTCTCGAGACGCTCTACGCTGCTTGTACGGTTCGGCTCGTCAGAATGCCAGAGGTCTCTCGCCGTGGGAGCAGGAATCGGGTGGAATGGGGCAAGAGCTCACTCTTAGGAAAATCCAGGTTAACGATAGGGCAATATGTTCAAACAGAATGAAGACAACTGAGGGCACGGTGACTTCGTCCACAGGCACAAACACAGCTTTCCTTGGTGTGGGCTTCTTGAAATAAGATCTACATTCGCTTTCATAGATGCGCCCTTAGGAATGACAACCAGGATGAAGGGAAAAGCGACGTCAGCCGTCGAACTACAGTCGACAGTGTATGTACTGATTTGAGGTAGGCTGAATTTACATTGTCAATGATACAAACATGTTTCTGTAACAAAACTAGACATCCTGCAGCCCGTGTTATCTAATGAATGCTCCATTTATGTTCATGAAGTCTTGACCATCAATGGACACGGCAAAATGATTACTTTAAAATCTGTCTGGATTTAGCTTTATGCCACACGAAACAATAACAGTATTGCACAGTTCCGTAAGAAAGCTATAGCGGTGTACATGATGAACATGGTTTTGCATACGATGAAATTATTTGTCATTTACACAGTATTTTGAGACAAATTTTCAAAATACTTTGGTTTCTTTTTCTTCGAAAAAGCAAGAGCCCTCGTGCATGAAATCAAGGAATGCACAAGTGACTAAGTTAGACACAATACAGTTAAAGCATTGTTTATAGGATGATATAAGTGAAAATGCTCCCCCTACTCTTTGTACTTTCGAGTTAACACGATTCTCCATTTGTCAAAACGGTATACAAAGTACTTGAAAATGTCATATTTTCCGTAAAATTCTAGGAACTAAATAAAACTTTTTTAAAACGTAATTTTGAACAAGAGTAGTCACAATTAAAATCAATGCAAGATTTCAAATATCACTGGAATAAAGAGAAATCCCATTTCACTAAATGACACCAACTATCTAATGCTGCACGCTTAATTTTCCTTTGTACTCCTCACTGAGCCGCGAACACAATCGCCAATGATGAATGACAGGAGCCAGCTAGAATCTTTATCGGCAACTCGTTTCTCGCCTAAATTGAAATTTTCTGCTCTCGCTTCTCTCGCAGAACTCAATTTTTTGTGTGCTGCGGGCCGTAGTGGTCTGTCGGCTCTATAGCAAGACCAGCTCTTTCAGCACTGGTCAGTCTTGGTGTCATGCTTCGTCGTTGTGTGAGAAAGGTCAGTCCTGTACAACACTTCTTTGTGGTGTAACAAAGGTCAGTCCTACCACCACACTTCTCGGTTGTGTGGTAAAAGTCAGTTCTGTCAACACATGTTGTTTTGTTGTAAAGGTCAGTATTGCATCCATATTTTGTTGTGTTGTGGTAAAGGTGAGTCATGTACCACACTTTTTTGTTGTGTGGTAAAGGTCAGTCCTGTCAACACATTTTGTTGTTTCGTGATAAAGGTCAGTATTGCAACCATATTTTGTTGTGTTGTGGTAAAGGTCAGTCCTGTGCCACACTTCCTGGTGTTGT
>JAWQFJ010001812.1:27500-112500 GCA_034096865.1 Theodoxus fluviatilis | reverse complement strand
CCCTGTGGCAGGATTCTTAGAAGCAATCCTAACGCGTCATACGCGATTCTCTCGAGGGACAAGGGGCGCGCTTCGCTTCGAAAGAAAGAAAATCTTCAGCGATCAGCCCTCGCGGCAAGCAGTTGCAAAGCCCAAAGCTGTTTTCGTAGTTAAACCTCTCTGTGCATGCGCTCGCCGTGGGGGTTTATTTCAGAACTTTTGGAAATACCTTTCGAAACTAAACACGCCTCAGTTGGATTGACTTTGACTAACTTTGTTAGCTTATCCTCGTCCTGGGAAATCCGCTTTGACTGTACATCTTCTCGTTTCTGTCACTGCTGCTGCTGCTGCTGTCGTTCTTTCTGTTTGTTTTTTTAAATGTTGAACTCTTCATACTTGTAGGGTAATAAATCTGCAGTCGTCACGTTTTTCTAACTTCCAGAGTGAAAAGCTCATTCAAAACACAAATGGCGTCAACATTCCGAGCGTGACATCGTAAACAGACCCGGGCGAGGAATGTTTCATCGTGTTTTTCTTTTCCTTCCTCAGTTTCTTCTCACTACATCCCTCATAGGGGGCAGGCACATCCCAACCCCAATCCTCTCGTTTTTCAGATCCACACTTTCAACCCTTGCAATCCACCCCTCAAGCCCAACTTCCATCCCCACCCCCCACCCCCTGACCCCCCATTTTCCCAGCTGCTGTTCTACTTGACCTTATTGTGAGCGAGGGGAATGTCTTGTAGCGAGCTGCATGGGACCGTGGCAGTATGTCTTGTGTCCACTGTGAAACTGCCTGCAGGTCGCCGTTCCCAGGCGCCTGTTTGTCCCGTGTAGACCCAGGCCCAGTTTTCCCACAAAAAGTCAGTCTGAGGGGACACACTCGGCCACAGCGCCCCAGCACTCTGCACACACGGCTGCTAAGAGTCGAGCGTCAACAGTTGGGTCAACGACCTCTAAGGCGAAGTGTTCTTTTGGTTCATTCAGCCCCTCTGCATCCCTTCTCTCCACTCTTCCGTAATTGCGTTCCAGCGCTAACGCAGACACTCGCAGTGACGTCCACACGCCTGTGCAAGCTAGCAAGCTTGCGTGCGGACACATACACTGCACAGGCTGACGTGCAGGCAACAAGCACTTGTGCGTTTTCACACGCGCACACGAGGACGCATACATGTTTGCACACGCACGCGCGTGTAAAGACACGTTTATGCACACATGCGCGCACAAGCGCATTCATAAATGCAAGCACCCTTGCAAGCGCGCATACAAGCGCATGCGCAATTGCATGCACGAGGACATTCACATGTGCAAACATATGCATGCATAATTACATGCGCTAACACACACACATACATTCATGCAGACAGACAGAAACGCAGACAGACACACAGATTCACACGCACACAAACACACACACATACACAAATACACACACACACGCACGCACGCATGCACACACTCACACACACACGCGCGCACACACACACACACACACACACATGCAGAAACACACACTCACACTCACACACACACACACGCGCACACACACACACACACACACACACACACACACACACACACACACACACACACACACACACACTTCAGGAGAGAAAATCTTAACCATGCATAACAGCGTCAAGAAGGCGAGTGCGTCGGACACCATTTTGACGCATGCAGGGGTTAACTGAGCGTGTGGATTTTCACAGACGCTGAGTGCCGAAAAGCAAACCTCTGGGGAATACTGAGACTCAATCGTCTCCATTACCGTCGGGATGCAAACGTGGGTCCAGAAAACAACACGCCAATCAGACGAAATTATTTGGGTGCAGCTGACGTGATTATAGTTTCATTGTCATCCATCCTCATGGGAAAAAATTACAGCTAGTCAATTTCAGTGCAGACAGCCGTCGAAGATATTGTGCCGCCCACATCTTGCTCAAAGAAGAAAAAAAAATAGTTTCTTCCTCGTGGAGATAAATAATTTGTTTTCCTTTTGTCTCTGTTTGGCGGATTTGAACTAAATCTCAAACAAAAAAACGTTTACAAGATTTTTTTAAACGAAATCTCAAACAGAAAAAGTTGACAAGATTCTGCAAAAAGATTCTAATAATCGCATTTTTCTTTAAAGTTTCAGTGTAGCTCTACATTAATGAACTAGAACAGCGTCAGAAAACACAAACCCCAAAAAGCACCATCGCCAGTACAATCTGCCTAATCTAATAAGCTTTTTCCGCCCATACGTTTCTTGGCAGCTACGTTTTTTTCAGAACGCAGTTTTTCAGAGGTGACCATTTTGCCGGTTTTCCAACGTAACAAACTTTGATGAAGACGAAGCAATTGGCGCCATCAGGATTGATGATTTTATTGCAATCCTTCCTGTTTGTTGTACAGTTATTAGACCTTTTGTAACTTAAAGAAAAAAACAGGACTCGATGTCCATATCTGAAAATGTAGTTTCATACACATAAAGCTAATCTGCACAATACAGTACTTGAACGTGTTATTCCCAAAACAAGACGCTCTCTCTCTCTCTGCCTCTCTCTCTCTCTCTCTCTCTCTCTCTCTCTCTCTCTCTCTCTCTCTCTCTCTCTCTCTCTCTCTCCCAGGTTGCTAGCATACTGCTGTGTTCCTCTGAAATATGGGGTATTTACGACGGTTCCGTCATTGAATCTGTTCATTTAGAGACCTTAAAGAGATTTTTAAACCTACCCGTTATGGCACCAAACAAAATCGTTTATGGGAAAAGTGGAAGGTATCCACTTCGTATAAATGGACCACTCCGCTCAATTAGATACTGGTTGAAAGTGTTGAGGATGGAAAATATACGTTATCCGAACATGGTGTACAGAATGATGTTGAATTCTAATAATCAAGGAAGTTGGGCATGTAAGATCAAAGATTTACTGTACAAATATGATTTTGGTCAAGTATGGGAAAACCAGAATGTAACAAATGAACGTGCTTTCATTAGAGAACTAAAAAGTCGTATGATTTTAGAGGTTAAAGCTGGATGGACCATGGTCTTGGAAAATAGTTCTAGATACACATTTTATAGGATAATCAAACGTATTTGGATGAAAGAAAAGTATTTGTTTGCTTTAGACAAAAAGCCGTTTAGAGATTTCTTCATCAGCTTCCGGGCAGGATTTAGTGAACTGTACATCCATAAACCCGAGATCCAGATGGGACCCTCTGACCTGACACAAACACACCCAGTGCTCTTTTCGCCATCACCCACTGCAGCATCCCATTGGAGTCCTGTTCTACGAATGGAAAACGGTTTCTCTGTGGAGACTCTTTGAACAACGTCCCGCCGTCCGCCTGGTGTTTCCTGGAAGTCTCCACAGAGTATGACAGAGAGGCTTTCTGACTTGTCCTTGTTTTCCTTTCAGTCTTTCAACTTCTCTACTTTTCCATACCGGCGCCGCCCAGGCCGCAGATCAAATGGCGAATTACAGGCAGGCATGCAACAAAGCGAGAGACACGTCTGGCTCCATTCTGAACACAGAGATGTAATACTATCTCTGACACAGGTTGGTCACGTGACTTCGAATCCACATTCCAATGATTCTACCAATCAAAATTCAACATGATCAGAAGACCATTGAGAGTAAAAAGAGGCGATTCTATTTCACTCAAAGTATTTATCCCGATAGATAAACACAAATTTGGTGTTCTAATAAAACTAATCTATGAGATTTTCAGGAAATCATTTGAGAACTACTTTTAGCGCGAACGTGTCTATAAGGTTGTAAACTGCCTTGCGCACGTGCGATTGTGTATATACAGTAGTCGCCGCTTATTAAAAACACATTGGGACCGAACAAAAGTGTTTTTAATAAGCGGCGTTTTTATTAACCGGCACTTCCCGCTTCACCAAGCCGTTGCGTTTCTTCCACCTGTTAAACCACCCATTTGTAGCTTTGAATTCGGAGCGACCAAGCTGGGAAGCAATCTGTTCCGCCTTCTGACACAGGATTGGGCCGTTTACAGGTGTGTTGCGCGCTTGGATAGAGTCGAACCACCGCTTTAAGCCATCTTCTGTCTCTTTATCCTTCCCGCAGCGCCGACGCTTCCTTTGGCCTTGACTGGAGCCCTCTGCGATATCAGCCCTAAGTTCATCTTCTTTTTTCAGTGTCTGGCACAGAAATGATGCCGACACACCCAAAATGTCAGCACCCTCCCTCAAACTTTTAGAATTTAGCTCTCGGTAGCGATCAAGCAAGTCCACTTTGTCTTTGGGTGTCATTTCTGTTCTTTTTCTTTTCTTTGGAGCTGAAGTTAAAGCCATTTTCTGATTCACTGCTTATCCAGCGAGACTAGACAGTGTTGAATTGACATCTGACGGTTTGCTGACAAGGTACGTGTAATCACTGTTCACACAAACGCTGAAGCGTCTTTAGTTGTCATCTAACGGTTTGCTGACAAGAATTCACAACCAGAGATCGACTCTGACCCTCCGAACTCGCTCAATGAAGTATAAATATTGCTGTTGTATTCAAAGTCCTTATAATTAGTAGAGTTCACAATATTACACTCTTGTGATTCGAATTTTACCGCACACAAGTTTTACATTCATGGGAAATCGATGTTTAGAAAATGAACTGACCGAAAAATGGCTGCCAGTATGGAGTGTATCACAACAAGCGGAGGAATACACTCAGGATGTGATATGGCATTCAGCGTGGCTGGTCAGAACGGTGGTATGCATGTTATGGAAGAATTTAGGCTATCACGTGACCAACCTGTTGCTGAGACTATATTCACTAGTCTCAGCGACGCTGAATGGTCTGGCTCCAGAGCGGACCTGGCAGACAAAGGAAAAGCGACTGGGAATAAGGCGAGCAAAAGGGGTGGACTGAGGAAGCGATTGGAACTGAGGAAACAAGTGGGGTAGGAGTGCATGGTGGCGATGGTGGTGGTGGTGGTGGTGAAGAACTGGTTTTTAAGGTGGTGGTGGTGTGGTGGTGGTGTGGTGCTCATGGTGGAGGAAGCGGTGGTGTAACACTGGTAGTTACGAGATGGTCGCGGAGGCATCGATTTGTCGATTGTGGTGGCAGTGGTGGTGGTGTTACACTGGTATATGATTTGGTGGTGCATGAGGTAGTAGGAGTATTTTGGTAGCGATGGCAGTGGTGGTGTAACCTCGGTAGGGATGTGGTGGCGCAGGAGGTGGGAATATGTTGGTAGCGGTGGCTGTGGTAGTAGTGGTGGTGTTACACTGGGAGGGATGTGGTGATACAGGAGGTAGGAGTAAGTTGATAGCGGTGGCAGAAGTGGTAGTGGTGGCGGAAGTACTTTGGTTATGTTGGTGCAAAAGTGGTGGTGGACGCAGTTCTAGTGTTGCAATACTGGTAATGTTGCTGATGCAGTGCCAATGCCATGTGGCGCCGCTGTTAGTGATGTAAGAGTTATGAGTGGGTAGGATACTTTGGTGAAGGTGGCCAGGTGGTTGGTTGTGGTTATGGTAGCGCAGTGGTAAAGGTAAAAGTGTGATTTACGTAACGACATCATCAATGCTGCGTCTCAAAGCGCTGTACGTTTTACAGCAGTGTGGTGGTGGTGTGGAGGTAGCAGTAGTAGTGCAGGACTGCTGTGGTAGCGCTGGTGGTGGTGTTGGTGGTGGTGTACGTTTTACAGCAGTGTGGTGGTGGTGTGAAGGTAGCAGTAGTAGTGCAGGACTGCTGTGGTAGCGCTGGTGGTGGTGTTGGTGGTGGTACTTTGGTGATATGCTTATGTAGGCTTTGGTGTAGGTGGTTGGTTATGGCGCGGTAGTAATGTCGTGGTGGAGGTGGTGGTAGTGATGGTGGTGGTATTAGTAGTGGCTGTGGTGGTGGTGTTGGTGATGGTGGTTTGGTGGTATTAGTAGTGGTGATGGTGGTGTTGGTGGTGGTGGTGATGGTGGTGGTGGTGTTGGTGGTGGTGGTGATGTGGTGTATTAGTAGTGGCGGTGGTGGTGTTGGTGATGTTGGTGATGTGGTGGTATTAGTAGTGGTGGTGGTGGTGGCGGTGGTGGTGGTAATGGTGGTTTGATGGTATTAGTAGTGGTGATGGTGGTGGTTTGATGATATGATTATGTTGGCTTTGGTGTAGATGGTGCCTTGTGACATAGTAGAAATGTCTTGGTGGTGGTGGTGGTGGCAACGATTCCGATGACTGTGATATCAGTGGTACAAGTGGAGGTGTTGGAAGTGAGACAGAGGGCTTGTGAGAATGAGGCGGTGGGAGCAGTGCCTGGTGAAAATAATGTGGAATTCGATACAAGCAGACCAGGGAAAGTGGGAGTGGAATGAGATTGAGAAGAGCCGAATAGAAGATGAGACGGGCGGGGCTCATGTTTGTTGAGGAATGACCCTCACTACCTCTTCCTCTTCAATGAACGCCTTGAGCAGAATCCTTTGAGAAGTTGAAGGGAATAGCTCGTTTGGTTGCCTCTCTTCTAAACCAACTCAATTAGCTTCTTCATTACATGATCGCTCTTCACTGCCAACAGGGTTTCTGCTTTTCCATTTGCAGTTGGCCCCGATTAAGACTTCGTTGGTGATTTCCGTCCGTAACTGACTCCTCCCACGCTAACATCTCCACATATTTCTTTCAATGTTTCAGTGTGCGTGCGTGTGTGTGTGTGTGTGTGTGTGTGTGTGTGTGTGTGTGTGTGCGCGCGCGCGTGCGTGCGTCTGTGCTTGAGCACGAGCATGCCAGCACAGTACTGAGTTCCAGTGTCCCCACCGCCATAGACTTTACGCCTCCAGACTGGTATATAGTGGAGCCACGTGAGAACTCACAAATTGCCGTGCCGTAGCGCCTTATTCGGACCCGAAATGGGCCACAAGCAAGCAAGCAGGCCAGCCAGTGCATGCCCGCGTATTTGTGTGTTGCCTGCTCGATCGTGCCTGTCTTTCATTTTGCAGTCTTCAAACAAGGAAGGAAATCCACACACATAGCATCAACATGTTTAGCTTAGAAACACATGTTTTTATCCGGAGACATTTATGTTTTGATGGCCGAAAAAGAAAGCTTTTCCTCCGTCAGAATTGTACGAGATGGAGGGTAATGAGACCAGTGCGTAAAGAAGGTCATGTCGTCATTCGTCCATGCTTTCTCGCTATTTCGCGTCCAATGCCAAACACGAACGTCATAACTAATTCGATTTCAAATTGCTTTTTTAGCATCTCTTTGCAGTAAGCGCCGCTGGTGTAGTGGTATCATGCAAGATTCCCATTCTTGTGACCCGGGTTCGATTCCCGGGCGGCGCAATTTAATTTTTACCATCTTTTTGTTGACAGGGAAATAAACTTGAATAGATATATGTAGCTCATAAAATGCCGGACATTTTATTTTCCTAGCATATTGGAGAAAAGTATTTGACTTGTAAGATATATTAATAAGAAACAAACACACGACAAACACCAAAATCAAAGTCTTTCGGGCACACGCCCTTCTTCAGTGAACGTTACAGACAAACATAAATGATGCAACCAACTTTTTGACTTGTAAGATATGAAACTTCTTCTGCAAACCGCAACAAGTGCCTTTCCAGATACACGTTACATCTTACATGCTCTTTCTGTGCAGGGGTTATAATTTGCTTGTTACCGCATTCAAATTTTCAAATGAAAACTCTTTTCTTGCCGCAGAAAAAGTATATTCCGTGAGGTTTACCACAATTTTTTTCTGTCCATCCCGTGCAGGGTGCTCGCCTCTGTACAAGAAACTTGCTGTTTTCCCTCTTCTCATCTTAATTCCATTTCCTTCAAAACAGTCCCCTCCATTCCTTCTCTCCTGACCATCTCTGTCGTTCCTCCTGTACCAACATGTAGGGCTATATGGCCGCGCGGTGAAAAACGTTTGACCTGCAGTCGCTTGCAGTGGATGGGTGCGGTGTTCGAAGCTGCACAGATCCTAGAGTTGCATCTTTGGGCAAGGTGCTTCACCCACATTGCCTCTCCTACCGAGGAGTTCAAGCGGTCACTGGGTGCTCTACAGCAACAACCGGGGGGAAAATTCCCCCAAAAGAATTTTCTATTATTTAAAAAGTGGGACAGAAATAAAAAAGATGATGATGATGATGATGATGATGATGATTATGATGATGATGATTATGATGATGATGATGATGATAGCCATCATCATCATCATCATCATCATTGTTGTTATGTTCAATTTCCATTGTGGTCGAGCATTAAATGATGGCCAGGCAATGGAAGACAGGAGTATGATGATAAATGCGGAAGGAACAACACGGAAAAGGACGTGGTGCAGCGGTCGGAATGACGATGAATGATCCATGGAGTTTTACAGCCTTTGTAGCCTGTGGAAGACCACCCATTCAGAACGCAAGTCACACGAACTTGGAGTAAGAGCTCGCCAAATCTCAGTTTCCCCAGTTATAAGTAGGGAGATGCAGTGGTGGGTCTATTCTTACCCCCAGCCCACAGGGGGAATGCAGGAGAGGCAGGCTGGGGCATGCCGGAGATTGGTGGAGGAGGTGAAGCTTTCACGCTCTTTCCTCACAGGTCGAGTCAAGGGCAGGCATTGCAAACACCTCTTGATGAGCTAGTGTGGAGGGACGGGGGTGTTGGGGAGGGAAAAAAGGTCGCTGCCTGATTAGAGGGACTGAAGGAGGAAAGGAGAAAGATTTTAAAATGGATGCATGTAACAAGAGTACCTTGCATCTCCGAGTTCTGTGTGTATGTGTGTGTGCGCGCGCGCGCGCGTGAATGTGTGTGTTTGTGTGTGTGTGTGTGTGTGTGCGCGCGCACGCGTGTGTCTGTGTGTGTGTGCGCGCGCGCGTTTGTGTCTGTGTGTGACAGTGTGTGTATGTGTGCGCGTGCGCGCGCGCGTGTGTATGCGTATGTGTGTGCGCGTGCGTTTGAGTGAGTGTGAATGTGTGTGCGTGCGTGTGTGTGTGATTGTGTGTGTGTGTGTGTGTGTGTGTGAATGTGTGTGCGTGCGTGTGAGTGTGAGTGAGTGTGTGTGTGTGTGTGTGTGTGTGTGTGTGTGTGTGTGTGTGTGTGTGTGTGTGTGTGTGTGTGTGTGTGTGTGTGTGTGCTTACTGGGAAAATATGTGGTATTGTGGGGGAATAAATGAATTCACCTGATCAGGCTCAACAATGTTACCTCTTCGTTTGTTTAATTAATGCTATACGAAGTGTATTATTTCACCGACATATTTTCTTGCAAAGACAATAACCAAAAAAAGCTCCATGGTCAATGGTGTGCGATCTACTATCAATGATCTATAGTTTTTTTGGGGTATATTCCTTCAGGACAATGGATTTTGATGAGGGAGTGGACGGAGCACAGCCAGCGTCCCTGGCTTGCTCAGCACATGGTGTCAGCTGGGATTTCCCCAGGCAGTGCGGCACCATTAACACAGAGGCCAGCTCCAGGCTGGTTGCCCAGGGGTCATACCACGCAGCAGGGAAACGTCTTTGAGACAAAGAAGAGAAGGCTTGGAAGGAATGAAAGATACACAGCACCCTAGAAGACAAATAAACCAGGGCTGCCAGGGCGAAACTCAAGCGAGGACAGGAAGGTGACACTGAGGTCTGCATGGTTACGGGAAATACGAGCTTGGTGAAGAAAGCGTCAGACAAGACACTAAACAAACAGCCGGCTCGCTCACTGCGGCGCCCGTGACTCCAGTGGAGAAGCCAGATGACATCTGTGGCAATAGAGAGGTCATGTGAAATATAGGGATAAAATGTAATGTGCCAAGAAAGAACTCGCCGCCGATGTTGACATGGAAGATAGAGTCCTGCATGGAATGTGGAACAAAATTTAATAGGCGTCGTAAACGAGAAAGGTATTGTGATGAAGTATGAGAGCACGAAGTAACGAAACGCCTTTTTTCACTTGCGGTTTAATGCGAATGAAGAAGTTCTCTCTTTGTTGTTTTTTTCCGCCGAAGTGATTCATGTACAACGCACTTAAACGACTGATATATTCTACCGAGTGTTAGCAATTCGTTTAGGCTGTCCAGCAAAATATGGTGTCGACCTCAAATTGCTTGCCACAAGAGGAGATAACCTATCATAGTTTTAGTGCAGTCACCGAGTGCAAAACATTTCGACTGTTGACGGTAATGGCCACTTTTAGCGAGCCTTATCAGGTAAATCTGCCTGTTCTGTCCACTGGAGCGGTCAGATGTACACTGCTGCCACTGGAGATAGCTTAATGCGTGCCCATAGCTCCAAGAAATGTGACCGAGGTTCTTGGTCTTGGGTTTTCCTCACAGACATTTGCTTGCACACGCAGAAAACGTTCGAGAGCAATCAAGACATACAACCCATAGAACAGTCTCACAGAAATGAAGGCAAGCAAATGCGCGGAGAGCGTTCGCAGGAAGAACGTGGGTAGATTCATGTCTGCTTTGTTGATCGATATCATTAACCCGATGGGGTCAGATTTATTTACGTTTTGCTGCTTTATATCCGTAAAGTATTGAAGGACATGATTTCTGTCACACGGATTCAGAGACAAATGACCCAAAAAGTAAATGTGCTCATGACAGAACATCCCTTTACATCATCAATGAACACAAAACCAGTTTGACGATGGAGATTTGAAAAAGGAAACGCCCTAATCTGGGGCGACAGGCACCACTGTGTTAAGACTCGGAATAATATAAATGTTCGCCTGAGATTGTAAAAATCGAAACAACCAAAAGATCACACACAGAAAAAAAAGCTGTAACAGTCGTGCACACACTCAATCTACAAAACAGAAACGAAAGCACACAGAAAAACTCACAATGACTGTTGGGCGCGCACTCAACCTGAGAAGCCACTGTGCAGCCACATTAGAGAAATTTCCCCCATGCCAATGGCCGTTCCTTTCTCAACGGACAACGACGACAGGAGAAGGCCAATAAATACAAATCGGTTCCGTCAAGAACGCCGATTCTCTCCCCTTCCACGCTGCCACGGTCGTTCTTCTTTCCCGAGCATTTTATGCACCTCCGCATTTCCATCTAATTTGCGCCCTAAGTGGATACGCTTCAAAAAGAGGGGATGCGGTCACGATTCGTGACATCAGACTCCAGACTGGGGCCAAAGGGGGGATAGGCAGCCATTTTCCGTGGGGCGAAAAGCCGCTGCAAATTTCCTGGCCCGGTTTGAAAAAAATCCCTCTACTTCCTGATTGAATCACACGGGCCAAGCAGACGTCCCTAAGGCCCCAGTAAAAACGGCAGCCGAGCAGAAAAATGGCCCCATCCTCTTTCTGGGCAGAAGAGGCCCCGATAGATGGGAGCGACTTGCAATTGAATTTCGAGGACGTTGTTCATTCGCAAACGGAGCGTTTATAATGGGGAACAGAAGAAAAGGAAGCTCGCCGACTTCCTCCTCGCAGCTAAAGTCTGGAAGGAAACTCAGCAGCCCGGGGAGGGCGCATTTTTATTCCAACTGCGTTCTCCGCAGTGACGCCGAGGGTGCCTTTCGTCGCAACGGCGTCGACCTACGAGGTCCTTGGACTGCTGAGTGGATGAGGTCCTCTGTCCTTGACCCTTGGAGTAGAGCATGCAAGGACTGGTTCTCTCGGCGTGTCGTTCTGTACCGCGCGTTCAGAATTATAGGCCTCACGAACAGAAGTGTTTTGGCGCGGTCGTCTGAGATCTGCTGTATAGCCAATGCGAAGCTAAATGTTTTCGTGACTCGGCAGTTTGGTCATGGCGTAGCTGACGTAAACATAATCAATTTCACTGAGTCTGCTGCGCAACAGCAGTGGCGTGATCGTCTATTTAATGAAGTCATTCGAGGAAAACCGTTCGGTGACATTCCAATCCCAAAACATCAACATTTGGCACTACCTGAAAGCTTAACAACAGAAAATGTAAATATTCAACTTTCTGTTTGCATGTTTCCGCACAGTCAGCACTGTTTCTTTAATGCCAGTATCTATACGAAGTGACTCGCTCATTGCACCGTGCAAGCATTGAAGGCAGTCGTATCGTGGGGTGAGATTTCAGTACCTGGAATGGAGACACATTGCAGCACACATACACCTGTTCATCTTTTTATGACCAACACATAGTGTAGGGCAATGATGATTTGGAACAGTGAGTTTACTTTCTCATGATATGAGTAAACTGAATATCATAGCCTGTCTCGCAATGCACAACGTGCCCTCGAAATAAAACAAACCCAATGACCGCTCAAAATGAATATGCAACATTCTCAAAGAAAGCACGTCAACGTTCGACACAGTATAACTACATGCACCGAAGCTCTCAGTATCATTGCACTGACATCACCCATCGAAAATCTCTCCATTAATCGTCGTCCCACTTAAAAGTGCATCAGCCGAGGAAATGCGTCTGGCTTAAAGGAGAGGCGTAGAAAGACCTGCAAGACATGGGGAAAAGTCGTTTTCAAGAGAAATGACCTTGAGAAGGGGCGAGGCGCAGTTGGGAGAGAAGAACCTCATCCTGGTTTGCTTGTGCGACTGGTGTGCCAGGGCAGGCGAGAGGACCGGAGGTGTCGCCACTCAGCATTGTCTTCCTCCCTGACGAGGTCGGCTCGGAGACGTGTACACGCCGCAGTCGATGAAGACCGTGGAAAAAGCCAAGGTCACGCGACTCCCCACCCGTTCAGCAAATCGATTATTCGGCACTTAGCCCTTGTGAGCGCCATGCACCTCCGTCTGTTCAGGGAAAAAAAAGACCAAACAATTGGGTAATTTATAAATATCTCCAGTCAATGACCGTGGAGGGCTATGCAAAACGCACAAAACTCCCTGTTGCTCCAAACGCCATCAAGAAAACCCCCCACTACTCTTAACTGAACATGATGCCGCAAAATCCCAACAAAATTCTGCGGGAGAAACCAAAAGTCAAGGAAAGTCCACTTTTAGCGTATCATGCAGTATGTATCTTTAAACGTGATCTAATCGACACATGGAAGTTCACGGGAGCAACGTAACCTCTGAGCCATGCAGGAAGGCTTACACTGACATGAATATATGCATGAGGTTGCATATCATGAATAATCGAAGACCTACAGGAGGTAGAAAACACGAGGAAAAGTTTCAGGCAAACGTCCTGGACAAGCAGCCAGTTCCAACTCCCTGTGCCTGGAGACGGGTCTTGGAACTGGAACGGTTCCTTTACGCTGTGGTGGAACACAGCAACTCCCTGTGCCTGGAGACGGGTCTTGGAACTGGAACGGTTCCTTTACGCTGTGGTGGAACACAGCAACTCCCTGTGCCTGGAGACGGGTCTTGGAACTGGAACGGTTCCTTTACGCTGTGGTGGAACACAGCAACGCCCTGTCCTACACGAGTCCCGGAATCCTCACCTCTCCAGCCAATCCCTCAGAACCGGCACTGCAAGCACGTCCGTGCGATAGAGGCCTGTCTTGATTACAGCCCGCGTTATGGACAGGGATCAATTAATCATCAGGCCGAGGCGTTCACGGGTTATAAATCTGTGTGGACTAGGGCCCGTTCCCGCGCTGACCCCGTTGCCATGGCCACCAGAGCTCTGGTCAATACGAGGGACTCCTGGGAGGGCGCCTATGTCCGACTCAAGTTCGAGATGCCTCGCTGCCAGTCGCAAGAAGATGCTGGTGTTGCACAGCTACTCGCAGTCCTACATGGTGGAGAGCAGATTGCATGACAGACCAAGCCGGCTGTGTGTGGCAAGACCCGAAAGCTGCTGACGGCTCTCTTTCTATCAGAAGGCCTCGCATATCACTCGGCGATCGCACTGCTCGCACGTACCGTTTTTTCCCCTCTCTGTGGCGAAGATCGGGTCTTACAAGCCTGTCTTATCGCTGATGCGACTCTGATACAGCATTGCAAGCGTAGCTGCCTGTGATAGCCCGCTCTCGCGTCTCCGCATGCCCCGATGAGGAACAAAGCGGGTGAAAAAAAGGAGAGAGGAAGGCAAACCGTACCACTGGAGACTACCCAATCATGCTGCCCCGCAAGAGGCAACATCTGGGACAGAGGCGACGTAAATTATTCCCTCATCTCTCGCTCGCTCCCGTTCCATTTTGCGCACTCCTTGACCGACCCCTTGGAGAGCAGATTTGCAACCGATGTCAGCCACTACTGGAAACTCACAACTCAGGACCAGTTAGAGTTTGGTTGAAATTGCATTAATTATAGCGCTACTAAGAACGGCATTATCTGAGCCCTCTTGATTTCGTACATTACGTGTGTGCGTGTGTGCATCGTGTCTCTGACTCTTCTGCGAGCCTCCACTCTGCAAACGTCTGTATTCCCCAAGCCAGGCCACTGCTTTCTCTGACTTGCGCAGGAAACGAAATCTAGGACTCGAACTTACTCTTGACACGCATGAAAATGGTTTGAACTCGCTGCTGTGGAAAATGTCTCTATTGATGTTTATAGTACTTCCCCTCCGTGTGACGGCTGATTATGACGAGAGAGGCAAACGAACGCACTCCAACTGTACATATACCAACATGACCGATGTTTGACAGCTGTTTCCCACTCTGACCTGGCTGCCTTGCGACCCAGACCTCATAAGTACACCCTGCTACGCTGATTCTGATCCAAATGGCAACATGCTCTTGACACAAACCATCTGCAGGGCACTTTGGAGAGGGCGATAGCCAAGTGGGTATACGTCTGCCTGTGTGCATGAACAATCTGATTATAAACTACAAGCCTTGGTGTCTGATATATGCAATCCGACGCCATCCAAGTGGGTTTTTTTCAGAGAGAGGTTATTTTCCCGCCACGCAGAGAGCATACAGGACATTGCAAACATGGTAAAAGCCAAGACCGTATGAGATGGAAAAACGGTAAAAACTCGACATACTCCTTTTTCAATGTTAACGGCGTCGGTTATGGTAAGCCGTTCTCTGATCAAACAAAAAAATTCTCCGGTGTCATGAAAAGATTTGATTCATGCACAGATATGTGTAGACAAATTGATGTGCGCATGTCTAAGTTGTTGCTACATGTCTATGTTATCTGCATGAGACATATGACGAGCAAACGAACAATACGCTGATGTGCAACCGTTTAGTATCTCAGATTCTGGAAAATGTTGCATCTCGCGAGGTATTTTCAAGAGGGGGGAAAAAGCGAAATATGCGTACGCTTATGGCAATACCATTTAATCATGATATGAAAGTGTCAAAGATAACTCTTAAACATGAAAATACATCAAGCAGTGGTGAAATAAGAAATTCACTTTTATCGTGGCCGCTTGATAAAGATGCTCTTACAACCGAGCAGGCGGTTGGTTCATGCCAGGATGACATCATCCAAACAACATAAATGTTTGGCCAGAATGCGTTAGACACCTCAAAGTAGGTCACAACAGTCACCCCTTGTGTTCCCCACGACTCCAAACACTTCTGCATGCAGACACTTGATACGGGCGCCGTCAATAAATGCTTCAGCAGGTTTCTGCTCGAGGAGACGTCCCCCTTCACGCTGGTCACCGTGCACTTTCCCGAGAAATACTAAATATTTACGCCGCAAGATTACGTTTTTTCCACAGCCCCCCCAAACCTGGCTGCCAGATCGGACGCTATCGAGTGAGGCACCCCGAACTGGCTGGGGAGAGATAGGTGTCAGGAAAACACGAGCTGAGGAAAACCTACGCCGAGATCCGCCCAGATTTTGACATTCATCACGGAAAGGAAAACAGGATGTCTCCAGACTGCGAGACAAGAGCTGGCGAGGGAGCGTGCCCCATCGCCACCATCAATCCCAGCATGCCTTGCACGTGGCCGCCATGACAGACGCACGACGCGTCACTCGGGATGTCGTCTGGCGCGGGAATGGAGAGGGGAGATAACTCGTCCTCACACTGTACGCTCCCTTGGGACGATTCTTGACTTGCTGAATTTTCGTGGAAATGTCGGGTCGTGGGCCGGTGTCAGACTGTGGAGCAAACTTCTGTTTAGCCGCGAAATTTTTCTCGGAGAGAGCAGTACTTAGATCAGGCAAAATATTGTGAACGTGTCCATGCAAATGAATCGCGGTGGTTGGGTGTGATCGGAGGGGATGGATGGATGGATGGAGTGAGTTTGACGGCCTATCAGCCTTTCTAGGCTATACAAGGAAACCAATGAAATCACGAAATCAATGAAACTATTTTGAGAAACTTAAGTCATTTCACAATGTCTTTATTCATTCGCCTCTTACGAATCGCGCAGGGTTTATTCTCACCCCCAACCCACAGGGGGCTATTGGAGGTGAGAGCGTCATATATGAAGGTCATGGTCTTCACAGCAACGTATTATACGCATACATATTTCTTGGTGCAAACAATTGTAAACCATCAACACACAACGGACATTATCAGTCCAAAGAACAGTACTTCCCCTCTTTGATGACACTGAAAGATGTGATCCGAACAACTTTTATTAAAGACTGAATCAAGTCATGACTGTCACCTCCTAAAGTACAACATGCGACCGAAGTAGCTGGATATCCATCATCTTCTAGGGCGTTCAGTCACGCATATAGTAAAGCAAGAACATTATGACGAAGAGCTGGTCTGCACTGGCTTCCTGAGGAAGACTTGCCTGCCATGCGCCAAGTTCTGCTACAGGTTGACATGGACTCGACTGCGATGCCTTGAATGCTGATCGTTGTGGCGATACTGGCAACGAGGAAAAGATAGTTGCAATTGTTATAACGCTGGTTCATGTTAACAATAATCTCAGCTGCCGGATTTTACCGATTTATCTATCATGGCAAAACCGTGAATAACTTTTCAAACAAGCCAGCAAAAAGCGAGAGAATTTCCGCAGTGAGCTTTGAAACCGTTGTTTCATGCAAGCGTCACCTGAGAGCTTTTCATCGTCAGCCATGAACCCAGCTGGAAAAGGTTCTGGTTTCACAGCTTGCTAAATCAATGGTGCGGGAAAATTCGGCAGTTAGGGAAAATGATTTTTATTCTGGCTGATATTCATTACTACCAGTCTGACACTCTGATGCTTGAGGATATTTGTACTCTTGAGACGGACGCTAGAAAGATTATGCCATCTACTGCTGAGGCAAGTGTGGTCATTGATCGTGCGTCGAAGGGGGAGAGGAGTGGGGGTGGGGGATGGAGGGGGGTTTTGTCTTACGGATGTGACTCACGCCTCTGTCTGCTGAAACCCGGATTCCAAACCTGCCTGGGGTCAGACTAGGAGCATCCCTTCAGGCCACAAAACCCGATTGTTTGCGTTCGAGAGTGACAGCGCCAAACCTTTTTGTGAACCATGTGGAGGATGCTTTGTGTACGTGGGTGTCAGCCGAGATAGGGGTATCGCCGCAGTGATGCCATCATTCTGCAGAAGGATGACACTGTGACGTGCTTGCTCGGTAAAAAAGTTCCTGACCGAATATTCCAGTGCCGACGGCGAACAGTTGAAAAAGTCGGAGGAGGTCGAGAAAGATGTACGTCAAGAACAAATGCTATTCTTTCGTCGTCACTTAAAAAAAACTCTTCATGTATCATCTTTCCCTTTCACCTTCGCCTACTGCAGCCAGCTGTTTTGTGTTAGTTGTAAGGGATCCCGCCGCTTTGCGTGCATCTCTGTTGTGACAGGGAGCCCACAGGACCACCCCAGTGCAACTGTCTCTCTGTGCAGGAATCCGTGTGTTACCTATCTCCTCGCCGTATGGGCTGCCTTCACGCATGGCAGACAGACATCGCGTTTCTTTACAATGGCGCGAGAAATGGAATTGCATAACATGTCCAGCATAGAGCAACATCTGTTTCAGCTCCCGCGACGCTCACCGTACACCAGAGTAACGGTAAGGTCAACATGTTTGACTGCTGGATGTTGATGGGAAAAGACTGGTGGTGCCAAAAGGCGTGGCAGATGAGAGCGGAGGAGCTGTGAAGATGAATATGGCCACGATGAAAGAGTGAACCTTCCTTGAGTCAGTCCGTCATGACGCACAGTTAAAATAAGCTCATCTACTGGATGTGAAGAAGGATTCGTGATTACAACGCATTTTTGACTGCTGTTGAATACTTAGGAAAGTATGTTTTGACTACCATAGGTTTCACTCATAATTCATCTTGTGTGACTGTTCTCCATTGTTACCGATCTGAGAGTTCTAGCCTGTGTTGAACGCTACCTCTTGTTCCACCTGCTAGTACTTCTGATGCCTCTCTCTTCTCACCTGCTTCTCTGTTTGCGCTCTTTACTTCTCGTCCAGTGCTGGCGCTTCTAGTGCGTCTCCAGCCACTGCATATTTCCCTCCTAAATCTTCAACCTCTTTGCATGCAGCGTGAATGTCGATGGAGTCATGATGAGGCGAGAATGTCGATGGAGCCATGATGAGGGATTTCAGCCCTCGACCCGATACGGCCCCCGACAGCAAGGAAGATACTAAAATGATGCAGCCCTTCGCCCACGCATCTCCGAGACTCTTACGCTCCGGTCATAGCCCCCACCCACCGTCACCTCTACTCTTCTGTCCTTCCAACCCACGCGGTTTTCTCTTCCTGTCCTACCCGACGCCACCAGTGTCACGTTTTCCCCCGTGTGCAGGGGGTGCGGGGGCTCTCTGACGAGAATGCAGATTCCTCTCGTAGGGGTCGGGCCTGGCACGGAACCTCCCATATCCCAGCCCTCACGACAGCGCAAATCCAATCTCCACACCAGCCACTTTTTGGGGACAAATCATATTAAATGTTCGAGCCAGAGCGCTGACTTGCGAGATGAGATACTTGATACCTAATCTGCGAGATGGTTGCTGCCAATGCGGGTGCCCGAGGAAGACTATCATGCATCTCGGCGTTTGGGGTGGAGACGAAGAATCCCTCTGGGCAGGGTGTCAAGCCAATGCATTTTTGACACTGGTCACTGCCGCATGGCCTGTCGGCAGTCTCCGCGGACGGTCTGCTGGATGAAATACTGCTTCGATTACTCGCACTGGAAGCAATGCTCCTGAGTATTGCCACAGAGCGAGCGCAACTCCAGACGCGTTTCATTTCAAGATTACGTCATTTCCGGGACAAAAATAGACAGTGACATCATGTCTTCTCCTCACCTCAGGATGACAAGCCGCAGTAACGCTCACAGAGCAGTAAACAATAAGCAGAGGTATACAGAATATAGAGCACGCTGCAGATTTGCAAGAAGATGAAGTGTTGCAGGGCTTGACACCGACAACCCTTGTGAAAGTAAGAATTCTATCCTGCTTTTGTGACATTCCGTGCATTGGGATGTTTCACAGTATCGGCTTATTTGGTCGAGGCTGTCCTCATGCATGCTGTTAAAATACTTAAAAATACAACAAATGTTTTTCAGGCTATAACGTATTTGTCGTTTGCTTTGTTTTGAATGAATTCTTTTGTCATGTACATGACCAGAAAAGACATGTGAAGCATGTAAGAAAAAAACTGCCTGCATATTTGGGGTGGAAAAAAACTAGCGTTGGCACACTTCAGGAGATGAACAACACACACACACTCTTTTCGTCCCTTACTACCCAGGTACTTACTCCCCCCTACAACACAGTGCAATAAGTAATTCACACAACCAGATGCTCAATGAAGTAAATCATTTTATCCGGGAAACAGACATAAAATCCACATTGTTGCAGAGACTTTTTACAAAATTATCTTCCTCAGCGTGTGTCTGGTCGACATAACTGACCTTGCACTTTTCAATCTCATTTTTCCTGTGAAACAGAAAAGCCAGATAAGAAGTCAAGAACAGCTTTAACTACGCTAAAACACAATACCAGCCACACGCTTTCAGCACCATAGTGTCAAACGTGCACCTCAACCAAGAATCCACACACGTGCAAGTGGATGAACCAACGAGAAGCGAGGGAGGTCGTGGGCCTCGGCGATAAGCAAAGGTTTTTCTCTCCCATCCGATCCTGACAATCCTAACGCAACGCGTCTACCAAATGCCAAGGTGCCAGGCGCTCTTGGAGGGCTGCGGGCCTGCCCCCTGGTGCCTGCAATCTCTGGACAAACCAATCCTGGCCGTAAGTCTGGTTTGATGGGCGATCCAACACCTGACCCGCTCCCAGGCAAGTGTTGCCACTCGCCACAGCTCGGCGCTGAGCCACGGCAGAAGAGCCTCGTCAGCGATCGCTGGGCAACGTTGGCAACACGAGCCTGACGGCCCAGCAAGATAAGCCAGAGGCGCAGTACTCCAGCTTGTTTGATGCAAGGCAAATCCACCCCAACCAACTAAGGATGCGTTCGTTTGTCGAGAAAGGAATTGCCCTGTCGTGTAAGTTTGTGTGTGTGTACGTGTAAGTGTGTGTGCGTGTGAGTGTGTGTGTGTGTGAGTGTGTATGTGTGTACGTGTCTGTGTATGCGTTTGTGTGTTTGTGTTTGTGTGTGTGTGTGCATGTGTATCTCTGTGTGTGTATAGGTGTGTGTGCAACTATGATTGTGTGTGTGTGTGTGTGTGTGTGTGTGTGTGTGTGTGTGTGTGTGTGTGTGTGTCTGTGCGCGCGCGTGTGAGTGTGTGTGAGTGTATGTGTGTGTGTGTATGTGCGTACGTGTCTGTGTGTGTGTTTGTGTGTGTACATGTGTAGATCTATATCTGTATAGGTGTGTTTGTAACTATGAGTGTGTGTGTGTGTGTGAGTGTGTGTATGTGTGTATGTGTGTGTGTAACTATGAGTGCTGGAATCACACAGTTAAAGAAGTGGCTGATTTGTAAAACTGAAAAATGTGTCATCTCAGGAACTGGTCAAACAGCAGAAGTACGCGATGACTACGCGATTCAATGTTTCACAGCAAGATGGCAGTTTGCAGACACGAGAAAAGGCACTTCGACACAGGTGACTCTGCTTTGTAACAAATGCCATGACTGTAGTCAGACGGGAAATCCTTTTGAGTCGTCTTGTCTAAGTCTATAGACAAAACATTGTGGAAACAAAATAAACTAATTCACCGTCTGCTAGAAATATCTATCAGGCCTATGCTTCATCACAGATGAACCAGTTGAAAGTATTTTCTGTCATATACACGTAGAAGAACCTTACCTTCCTGACTAAATAACTTTTGGATGAAAAACTTAGGAATATACATTTCCGAAGAGGTAAAAACACTTTGAGTACCGGTACATGAACAGAACTATTTTTCATTGCAACTTTATGACCGAATGACGGCACAAGTCAGGGATGTTTCAAAATCTGCGTTTGCAAACATATCACTAAAAATGTATTGCATGACAATACATTGGAAACCGGATGAACAGTAAACGGCAAAAGGTGGAATAATAAATTTGTATCTAAAACAATTATCGACCAGTGAACAGCAGTACATAAAGAATGCGTTCTGGGAACAGTCAACCCTAGTCGCCATAAAAGCAGAGCTCTATAATGTGTGGCAGCCAGGGTAGGTCGCAGTGAGCGATCGCTTCCCGGGTGCCGGTACTTCAGGTGAGTGCACTAGCCACTGGACAAGGCCGATCCCGCATCAGGACATGAGAACTCCGTCTAGCTTACAGACGGTCACCCAGATCCTGAGAGACAACATCTCAAACGTTCCTTGGCGTGGTGCCCAGGCGCGGGGAAACAATGGGCAACGCCACAGGAGACGGCAATCAGTCACTGGGACAGTGTATTGACCATGAAATGGACTCCGCCGGGGCCACTGCAAGCGGGACACTTGCATAGAGAGCCAGCAATGCCCATGAGAGTCACTTCGTGAGGGCGATCGCGGCAACGCGAGAGGAGGCTTCAGTGAAGATACTCCCTGGCTGGCTCCATCGAGGAACCAACGATAAGAAAGCCATTCTCCCCGACCGCCGGGATGGAGGTCTGGAGCGAAATACGAGCCTGGCCGCTCTGTGGTTCCGAGTCCCTCGATAAATCGGTGTAGAAATATGGCCGCCACCTGCCTGGGTCCCAGCGCCGCGTATACAGCGCCACCTCGAGGCTGATAAGGGGAGGTAACAATGCGTCCAGCCGACGCCGAGCACGCTGAAGGTGAGGCAGGAAGAATAGAAAGAAGCAGAAGGTCTCCGCGGCTCAGGCCGGGATGGAGTGACGGAGATGAGGTTTGGAGTGATCGGGTAGAGATAGGTGCGGCAAGAAAAACGAAGTATGTAGTTTGTGTAGTTTGTCTAAGAGCTTCTAGGAATGCAGACTATGTGCCCGTAATTCTTTGTTACTTTGCTGAACACACGCTACGTTGTATCTGCTCTCTCACAGAGAACGGGGATGACTTCTTTCAGTGTTAGTGTTCTACTTCATGCCAGAATGAGGTTTAATCGACCTTTTGATGAAGCGAGGTCAATAGTAGTTTGCAAGGCGAAAGAATAATGTTGATTATCCTATCGGCAATGCTTAGGAATTTTCACAAATTTCTTAGAGAACAAGTTGATCTCATAACTATTTTCTGGGCTGCATCTATATTCAAAGAATGCAGTTAATATTGGACACGACTATGTACTCTGAGATGTATTGATTATGATTATCCAGTTTATTAAAGGTACATTTCCTTCTTAAGAAGGGAAGGATAAATGAAGAAAGAAATGCAAGTACTTTTTCATACACTTGGGAGGGACCTCACATAACATTCGCATATGCATTATTTGGCTATAAATCAGTTTTACAGATTGATGGACAATCGTTCAACAAGGGACCTTTGACCGTCATAAAAAAGCATGCAAGCATTGGTACAAGAGCAAAAACTTCGACGGCCGCTGGGACGGCAGCAACAACAACTGCAACGACAGATATAGACAGAATGTATGTAGGCTGGCAGGGGGCAACACAGTGATGTATCTTCCCACCCTTTCAGTGAGGAACGCTGACGAGCAACACGGCCTAATGATGACTGCGTGCAGGAATGTTCTCAATCCTCCAACCGAAATCCCGTGAACATTCTCAAAAGTTTTTGGCGGGGTTCGAATGTCCTTCCACGCTCTATGGCGAGGAAATGGGGCTTTTAAAAACTCGAGGCAAGGCGACGGTTCCCAAGACGAAAGCAACAGAGCGCGTGAGGAGAAAAATAGAGGGAACAGGATGGGAATTCGAGCTTTTCCTTCGAAGGTTTCATTCGCCACCTATGCAAAACTGGGGGCAAGACACATTTTGAAGAAAAAAAACCTTTTGAAAAAAATGCCTTTCATTTCCAAGAAGACCAACACGGTAAAGTGCACTCTTCAAAGCTGAGCTGCACTTTGTATGAGAAAGAAACGCAACGCTCATGTAGTGGACCTCGCAGCATATGGGACACATGTAGGGCTTTGGAAAAGTCCCCCCCCCCCCCCGTCCCCCCGCCTCCCCGCCCCCCGCCCCCCCGCCCCGCCCCCCGCACTCCCCCCCTCCCTGGAAGACGTGGTGGCCGCAAACTCTTGCTAGCCACGCACTTTGTCGTCCATTGTCTTATGAAAGCGTAGAGGAGACGAGATGAAGAATACGATGCATTTCATTCATGACAGACATGAGCAGGATCGTCAGGATGATGAAAAAAATATTGACATCTTAAGTCTGGAAGTCAGTGTTGAGATACGTGACGTCAAAAGGATTTTCAACCAATATTATTTTTATCGCCATTAAAAAGAGATTTGTATAGAATGTGTTCGACTAATACAGGAAGACACACAAGACTCCTATTTCGTCGACGAAAAAAAAAGAAACCTCTGACAGAAAAATTTCAATGAATTTTACACTTGAATTTGCCACAACAGAGGTAAAGGATGAATGGATGAATGATTCTGTACAGCCTATCAGCCATGAAAGGCTGCACGAAGAGACGCTTATGTAATGGGGGGTCAAAACCATTATTTTACGTGTAATGTTGCTGATCACAATTTTGTGTGCCTACCTAGTACCTTTTTAATTAAATATCAATCTTAAACAGTATGGTTATCATGTACATGTACACACCTTCTACAATGCATAGCATATTCCTGCAGCGTTATATCCGAACGTATGTTCACAATGATATCACGAATTCTCTGGCATTGTAGTCAAATACATTTTTCCAAATCGATTAATTTACAGAGTGAAAATTCTCCATTAAAACATGTTGCTTTTAACTTAATCAAACCATATACAAAAGAACACATATGAATAGAAAGGCATGTAGAACTATCGTTCTCTAGCAAAGATACCCGTTCAACGACCTGGGTGTAGTCTGGTTATTTAATGTTATCACATTTTTTTCCACGTCTAAACTGTCTAATCCACACCCTGATTTGCATATCAACATCTGATTAATTATGCAACGCTCATTTTCTCTAAGGGACGTAACTCTGGTTACTCCGGGAATAACGAAATGACGCTGCTGTCATAGCAACATGACATTTCTAAAATAAAAATCATCCAAACATTTTCATTGAAATAGCCTATAAGTCTCTCCAAGACGCGCTGATTCCAAATCCGTGCTCAGTTCTTTGTAGCTTTTCCCGCTGTGGAGCTTATAGGGAACGCAGACTTTTTGTTTTTATCTACCTAAAAGAATTTCATCTTACTGTGTCTGGCACTCAGTCATGGTAAATATATTGTATATGTGTTGCGACTTGTCTCCTTCGCAAAGTCCTTGTAGACAGAATGGTTCTCCTAGCTTGCGCCGGGAAGTCGCAGTCGGAATCCGGTAGTCGTTTTCGAAAAATACTTTATTCGTGCTCTGGTTGACTCACAGTGGCACACTCAGTTAACAGCATTACCATCTGTGACCCGTTTTCAACAACTGAGTCTTAACTCGCAAAACTTAGATTTAGAGATATTGTATTTTCAAAATCTGTAAACATTTATCTTTCATTTGATATAAAAATCGAACGTCTACTTCAAAAATTGTTCAAGTCACGCTCACTCAAAGAGAGGTGATGTGCTGACGACTATTTGAGAAATCAACGGTCAAAGATTTACCAACTTTATCCAGTTTTCCCTTAGCAACGGGCCTTTTTAATGCATCCATCAGCTTAGAATTTGGCAGGTTGGTAGAGAAAATATATTTCTGAACACAGAATGATAAATAAATGATACAGTATTTGATCTTGACAACAATTGATTGTTATTATTCAACTAAAAATGCAAAACATAGGAAGAGAATGTACACTACATTAGAATAGATGGGTGCAATAAAGTGCAAATATTGGTGTTTTTAACGCTAAAAAGACACTTCCCAACATTCGATTATGAAAATTAAGTGTATGTAGGATTCAGTTTTGCCAAAACGTCAAAATGCACAAAATCTACCATCACCTTTGTCAGCCTATATTGCCAATTTGCTGCATGAGAGTTAAGACTCAGTTCATGAAAACGGGTCACATTTGCACTTCACTCTGGGACTCAATCCCATAAGGACACACGTGCTGTTATCCAAAATCTCACGCGTCTGTCTTCATTGTGTTTCCACATGTCCTCTGTCGCAGTCTCACCTAGAGCGCTGTATCTCACATGTCCTCTGTCGCAGTCTCACCTAGAGCGCTGTATCTCACATGTCCTCTGTCGCAATCTCACCTAAAGCGCTGTATCTCACATGTCCTCTGTCGCAATCTCATCTAGAGCGCTGTATCTCACATGTCCTCTGTCGCAATCTCACCTAGAGCGCTGTATCTCACATGGCCTCTGTCGCAATCTCACCTAGAGCGATGTATCTCACATGTCCTCTGTCGCAATCTCACCTAGAGCGCTGTATCTCACATGTCCTCTGTCGCAATCTCACCTAGAGCGCTGTATCTCACATGTACACTGTCGCAATCTCACCTAGAGCGCTGTATCTCACATGTACACTGTCGCAATCTCACCTAGAGCGCTGTATCTCACATGTCCTCTGTCGCAATCTCACCTAGAGCGCTGTATCTCACATGTCCTCTGTCGCAATCTCACCTAGAGCGCTGCATCTCACATGTACACTGTCGCAATCTCACCTAGAGCGCTGTATCTCACATGTCCTCTGTCGCAATCTCACCTAGAGCGCTGTATCTCACATGACCTCTGTCACAATCTCACCTAGAGCGCTGTATCTCACATGTCCTCTGTCGCAGTCTCACCTAGAGCGCTGTATCTCACATGTCCTCTGTCGCAATCTCACCTAGAGCGCTGTATCTCACATGTCCTCTGTCGCAATCTCACCTAGAGCGCTGTATCTCACATGTTTTCTGTCGCAGTCTCACCTAGAGCGCTGTATCTCACATGTCCTCTGTCGCAATCTCACCTAGAGCGCTGTATCTCACATGTCCTCTGTCGCAATCTCACCTAGAGCGCTGTATCTCACATGTCCTCTGTCGCAATCTCACCTAGAGCGCTGTATCTCACATGTCCTCTGTTGCAATCTCACCTAGAGCGCTGTATCTCACATGTCCTCTGTCGCAATCTCACCTAGAGCGCTGTATCTCACATGTCCTCTGTCGCAATCTCACCTAGAGCGTTGTATCTCACATGTCCTCTGTCGCAATCTCACCTAGAGCGTTGTATCTCACATGTACACTGTCGCAATCTCACCTAGAGCGCTGTATCTCACATGTCCTCTGTCGCAATCTCACCTAGAGCGCTGTATCTCACACGTCCTCTGTCGCAGTCTCACCTAGAGCGCTGTATCTCACATGTACACTGTCGCAATCTCACCAAGAGCGCTGTATCTCACATGTCCTCTGTCGCAATCTCACCTAGAGCGCTGTATCTCATATGTCCTCTGTCGCAGTCTCACCTAGAGCGCTGTATCTCACATGTCCTCTGTCGCAGTCTCACCTAGAGCGCTGTATCTCACATGTCCTCTGTCGCAGTCTCACCTAGAGCGCTGTATCTCACATGTTTTCTGTCGCAGTCTCACCTAGAGCGCTGTATCTCACATGTCCTCTGTCGCAATCTCACCTAGAGCGCTGTATCTCACAAGTCCTCTGTCGCAATCTCACCTAGAGAGCTGTATCTCACATGTCCTCTGTCGCAGTCTCACCTAGAGCGCTGTATCTCACATGTCCTCTGTCGCAGTCTCACCTAGAGCGCTGTATCTCACATGTCCTCTGTCGCAATCTCACCTAGAGCGCTGTATCTCACATGTCCTCTGTCGCAATCTCACCTAGAGCGCTGTATCTCACATGTCCTCTGTCGCAGTCTCACCTAGAGCGCTGTATCTCACATGTCCTCTGTCGCAATCTCACCTAGAGCGCTGTATCTCACATGTCCTCTGTCGCAATCTCACCTAGAGCGCTGTATCTCACATGTACACTGTCGCAATCTCACCTAGAGCGCTGTATCTCACATGTCCTCTGTCGCAATCTCACCTAGAGCGCTGTATCTCACATGTTTTCTGTCGCAGTCTCACCTAGAGCGCTGTATCTCACATGTCCTCTGTCGCAATCTCACCTAGAGCGCTGTATCTCACATGACCTCTGTCGCAATCTCACCTAGAGCGCTGTATCTCACATGTCCTCTGTCGCAATCTCACCTAGAGCGCTGTATCTCACATGAACACTGTCGCAATCTCACCTAGAGCGCTGTATCTCACATGTCCTCTGTCGCAGTCTCACCTAGAGCGCTGTATCTCACATGTCCTCTGTCGCAGTCTCACCTAGAGCGCTGTATCTCACATGTACACTGTCGCAGTCTCACCTAGAGCGCTGTATCTCACATGTCATCTGTCGCAATCTCACCTAGAGCGCTGTATCTCACATGTCCTCTGTCGCAATCTCACCTAGAGCGCTGTATCTCACATGTCCTCTGTTGCAATCTCACCTAGAGAGCTGTATCTCACATGTCCTCTGTCGCAATCTCACCTAGAGCGCTGTATCTCACATGTCCTCTGTCGCAATCTCACCTAGAGCGCTGTATCTCACATGTCCTCTGTCGCAATCTCACCTAGAGCGCTGTATCTCACATGTCCTCTGTCGCAATCTCACCTAGAGCGCTGTATCTCACATGTCCTCTGTCGCAATCTCACCTAGAGCGCTGTATCTCACATGACCTCTGTCGCAATCTCACCTAGAGCGCTGTATCTCACATGTCCTCTGTCGCAGTCTCACCTAGAGCGCTGTATCTCACATGTCCTCTGTCGCAATCTCACCTAGAGCGCTGTATCTCACATGTCCTCTGTCGCAGTCTTACCTAGAGCGCTGTATCTCACATGTCCTCTGTCGCAATCTCACCTAGAGCGCTGTATCTCACATGTCCTCTGTCGCAGTCTCACCTAGAGCGCTGTATCTCACATGTCCTCTGTCGCAATCTCACCTAGAGCGCTGTATCTCACATGTCCTCTGTCGCAGTCTCACCTAGAGCGCTGTATCTCACATGTCCTCTGTCGCAATCTCACCTAGAGCGCTGTATCTCACATGTCCTCTGTCGCAGTCTCACCTAGAGCGCTGTATCTCACATGTCCTCTGTCGCAGTCTCACCTAGAGCGCTGTATCTCACATGTCCTCTGTCGCAATCTCACCTAGAGCGCTGTATCTCACATGTACACTGTCGCAATCTCACCTAGAGCGCTGTATCTCACATGTCCTCTGTCGCAATCTCACCTAGAGCGCTGTATCTCACATGGACACTTCACTCGCGAGACTGGATTTTGAAGGACTCAATCACACCCTTGAAAGGAGAACTTTTCACCTTCTTGCTCTCCCGCTACCCTGCTTATAGACTTTTTGCAGGTTTAGAACTTTCGACAATTAGCGAAAACAAACTAGACCATCTTTATAAGGTGCTCGAAACCACGTTATGCGACACATCAAACGCGATCCGCTGTGACTACATCACACAGCTGGGCAATGGACTTATGGAGAGAACTGGCGTAAAACAGACTAGACCGTCTCAGAGCTACTCCAAGCAATGCTACGCAACACACCAAACGCGATCCACCCTTATCACATCCCATAACTAAGGCTGAAATGATCGTTGTCAACCACATTCGGGGACAGAGTACTCGGAGTACTCTGTCCCCGGGGACAGAGTACTCGGTCTTTGAAATCTCGTCCTTACAGTCACGTGACATACCGATGACCATGTGATATATCGCGACATGTTCTTCACTCGGCGATAAGTGTTTCACGCCGGCACTGTATTCAAATAGTTCAACAAATCTTGTCCCATTCGAACGTCGACCGCCATTTTGATAGGTAAACTGCCTGTTGTTGGCAGTCTCGTTCTCGTTCAAATGCCGAGATTTCAAAGACCGAGTACTCTGTCCCCGTGGACAGAGTACTCCGAGTACTCTGTCCCCGGGGACAGAGTACTCCGAGTACTCTGTCCCCGAATGTGGTTGACAACGACCATTTCAGCATAACTAAGCAACAGACTTGTAGAGAGGACTGCCGTAAAGCAGACTAGACCGTCTCAAAGCTGCTCTAAGCCACGTTACGCGACATATCAACCGCGATCCGCCCTGACTACATCACGTAACTAAGCAACAGGCTTGTAGAGAGGACTGGCGTATATGTTGAAGTACATACCAGCACTTTCACAACATATGCAACATCTACGGGATCTCGCATACCGTATCTAAAATTTTCAGCACTTGTTTTTCTATATCTCCATTTGAGACTGAAAAAGACGCAAAGACATATGCAGTATGCATATGGCAACGAAGAATTTCAAATGTCAGATTTAAGCACAAACTGTCTTGTATTTGATAAGCTACTCTACATTTGGGTTAATACATATGTAAATGTCGCGTGTTTTTCTAAACTGGCGCCGCATGAGTGTAATTAAGAGTAGGTTGATGTTGTAGATGCTCGATAGCTTCAAATGCGTTCAGAGCCAAAGTTCCCATCAGGACAGCTCCTTGAAAGAAAGCCTGCAGAGCGGTACAGGCTTGAAGTGGCGTGCAGTAGGATGCATGTATTCCAGCAAAGAGCAGCCCTTAAGTGGTCAGTCTTCTTCAGGGCGGTGTGGGCTGACAGATCCCTTCTTGATATCTCACTCTGGTGATACAAATGCAGCTATGGATGCTTGAAACAGGTGCATTCATCTGTTAGGGCCTGGCACGAGGGAAACACCGTTATCTTAGTCGAGATCTCACACCTGCAAAGCGTCAGAGGAGAGATAACGGTAAGTTCACTCTTGAATGATGATACGACATCATCTTCATGAGTCCATATACGTGTAGCCTCGTCTGCGGCGTGCCGGTCAAGCAAGCAAAAGCCTGTGGAGCACAAGTCAGAGAATAAATGCTACCGCATAGCATGGAGCGGCGCTGCTCTCCACACTACCATGCTTGATTATCACCAGCGAAAGTTTCAGAATCATGTAACAGATCTTTGAGCGGAAATATTGCCTTCTTTGCTGGTGCTGCTTCTGATGGTTCGGCTGTTGTTGTTGTTGTTGTTGTAGAAGAAGAATGTCAGTGCACCCACGTGTTGAATTGGAGATTTAGGCAGGATGACTGGCACTTCATGGAGAGTGTGTCATGGCCTCCTCACTCCTTTGTAAGCCCATACAAAGGCAACGTACTTTGAAAAGGAACAATAGTGATGCAGCACAAAATAGTCCTTCTTTAATGATAACAACAGTAACTGTCTGCGGCTATATGGAGGATTCATTCGCGATTGAATATGCTGCAACGTCTCAGTCTTGGGACCTCACGTCCAGCACCTGGCGACAGGAAGGATCGTCAGCAGAACCTTGAAAGGATCTTGCCCGACATCAAACCAAGAAAAGTCTGCAGTCACCCACCTGAGATGGCTCAACAGTATCAACTTTCCAACGGAAGCAAGATAATCATGTGTGAGTCTCGGACATCTTACTTATTTCAGGCAGTTCACGCGTCGATAAATCTTCCCCACTTTCAGCCATGGAGTGCACTCTGGATGCTCGTGAGCACCGTGATAGGGAACTTCATTAACCCATGTTTGAGGTTGTTCACACCAACTGCTCACGTCTAGGGGCTTACCATAACTCAAGCCATTCAATTAACTCTCCGTCAAACTTTATCGGGCTCCCGGTCAGGTTCCTGCTATTGCGTGGCGATGGTAACACGAACCTTCTACTTATCACGCGAGACTTGTGAGCTGCATCGCCTTGCCCGCACTGATTGAGGCAAGGAAAGGGATGAAGTGCTCGAGCAAAGCACGCTGCTGGAGCCCGGCCCCTTGCCTAACAACCTGGGAAGAAGTGGCACCGCCCCTACAAACAGCGTCAGGGATCTCTCTTATCTCTCTTTACACTAGGCTTGCCAACTTCTTCACTACACTCATAGCTATGTCAACTGACCATTCATGTTGTATTGCTGGAAACGCTTGCACAAGGGGCCCACTTGGCTATTGTTATTGATAGAGAGAGAGAGAGAGAGAGAGAGAGAGAGAGAGAGAGAGAGAGAGAGACAGACAGACAGATAGAGAGAAGCAGACAGACAGATAGACAGAGAGAGGCAGACAGACAGATAGACAGAGAGAGGCAGACAGACATATAGGCAGAGAGAGGCAGACACACAGAAAGTCAGAAAGACAGAAAGACAGACAGACAGACAGATAGACAGAGAGAGACAGACAGACAGATAGAGAGAGAGAGACAGATAGACAGAGAAAGGCAGAGAGAGGCAGACAGAGAGATGGACGGACGGACGGACAGACGGACGGACGGACGCACAGAAACAGGCAGAAATGCAAATACGCAGACAGACACACAGACATATATGCAGACGGACAAACAGAAAGACAAATAGATGATGGACAAACAGACAGACAGACAGACAGACAGACAGACAGACAGAGAGATAAAACGAGGAGACAAACACAAAGAACCACAAACTGAACTAATCAGAGGGGGAAATGGAATGTCAGATTTCACAGCAAAGAACTTATACCAAATACATTCTGATTTTAAAAGGTATTTTTCTCCACCCGGTCACGGAATATTTACTCCTACAACAAATCCTTGGTGACTCAGATAAGGCGGCGTCATCATGGTCAGAGAAAGGACCACTCTCAGTAATGTTCTACTAGGACACGTCAGATCTCACTCCTAATCACTGAGGCCAAGCCCAGACGCGCTGCGCTGTAGCAAGAGCCGGGACGCGGGGAAAGTCCTGTCAAAGGGGAAAGAGCTGAGGGAAGGCGGAGGAAGAGGAAGCACTGCCACTGTGGAGGCAAGACGACCCTAGCGCTGGACAGCTTTATGGGCACTCGACGCCGTAGGGCGCGCGTGCAGCGCGTGCTGATGTGGGGCGGAAAGATACGGTGAATGGGTGTGACTCGACGGATTTCGTCTGCGCACTCGCGGAGGGATACGGATTTGAGGAGAAATCTAAGCCCTTTGGGATCCATACGTAACTGACCTACATATGATCAAAATAAATTAAGTCAACGGCTATGTAAGGTCATTGATCACAAAATCACCGACAGCTGGGTAGAGTAAGAGCCAGTAAAGTTTCGACTTCCAAAGTTAATCGCCTTTTACGAATCGCTTAGGGATACGCCGTGAGTCTATTCATACCCCCAACCTTCAAGGGGATAGTTTCCGAAAGCATTTGATACTCAAGAATGTGATGAAAAGAATCGAAGATGTGCTCCAGTATGGATAATTTGTGAGCAGTTATTGATGTCTCATATGAAAAGTACACTGTACAAATATTTTTGCGTTGACAATAGTAGCCTGAGAAGGATCTTGATATTTAAGAGTATATTACAAAAGTACCATAATGTTTCCCTAAATCAGACAAACTAAACAGCGAATGGAACGTACGTGATCATACAGCAGCAAAATGAGGAAGCAATTCTGAGCCGGCTCTGGCACTGCTCGACCCTGAGCCCTTGAACTAGAAGTGTTGCTCATTTTGATTGTTGGTGCTTCTTGAAGGAAGAAAAACTAACGTTGAAATAACATTTAGCTATCTTTTTTCCTCTGCATGCCAATGATACGCTGCAAAAAAATTCCGCTAGATTTCAATCAGAGCGCAGTTTACCAAGTCATTATCACAAATAAAACAAGTTACCAAATCAGCTGCATTAGAACAGTCTAGAGATAACGACTTCCAGCAGACACTGAGGTCATGATCTGCCTTTCAGTGTTTGTTACGTACTCTAAGTAGGCTTCGCTCCTCAGCTCTACAGGGGCAAAAAGAAAGTGGGGGGGAAAAGCGCAAAGTGAACACTCTGAGAGATAAGAGCTGTTCATAAATTGAGCCCCCACTTCAACAGTCCAGGCGAGGGAGGCGAGGGATGCGAGAGCGAAGTCAGGCTGGGGAAAAAGACGCTCTACACTCTCAGCTGACGACCAGCACCGACCGAACTTCTAAGCTCGGCAGGTTTATACCGGAAGTGAGGGGAGCTAAACTGCCCCCTGTGAAAGGTAAAAATAAAATTTCGCATGCAACACTTCCGCCGGAAACTAAAAACCCTAAGATGTCGGAACCCCGAGGGACTTTTTTACTTTTTGTTTTCTTTTGAAACCACCTCTTTCATGGTTGTTGAGGATCCATTGTTATTTCGCGAGTGGCCGTCTCTGATATATCTTCATGGAGAGACGATAACCCTCATATCGCGATAAGGCTCGCTGCAGGCTGGTTTCTATCGTAAACGTTTGACACCGAGTTTAACATGACAGTCTTCTGTAGCCGACAAAAGCGCCAGCGGTGCCGAGTCCACAAAACCTGGAGACCTGAGCAGAGGGGAATCAGTAAACGTCAAGCCAGGTAATTCATAACTGCTGGATAATCAGTTTGAATATTCTACTCTTGTACCTTCATGGGCACACACTCGACTCGGGCGGCTGTGGATTCATGAAGCTCAACAACTTCCCGCGGGGAGAACACAGCGGTCCGACAGGGAGATTCCAGTATGACGCCACTTTGAGGGCAACTGGATACGAGCGCAATCGCTGAAGGAACAAACTCAAAGCTGATAAGTACCCGTACGTCATTCCAGCTTATCAGAGTCCACAAACTAGCAATAACGCGATGAAGTCAGCTAAGCCGCAAGAACCAATCAGGCTTCGCCACGAAGGGAGCATCGGGGGTGGGGGGGGGTGGGGGGGTGGGGGGGGGGGGGGTGGGGGCGGGGAAGTTGAAGGGATTCTGCCTTGGGAAAGGTTGATAACAGCCCAGTGCAGTTTCACAGCACGCCTTGCTTGAAACGCGTGAATTCTGCATGCGTTATCGTGTGTTTTCATCGCATGTTCGTGTCAGCCATGTTGGTGCTCACGGCTTGGACAACATGATAACGAGGCTGAACCTAATGCCCGGCCACCACACTTCCTGCTTGTGAAGGTCGCCTGCACGGAAGTTGCGTCGTCAGCAGAGAAAATGACAGTCCAAGCCAGATTTGGTCGATCAATTCACACAAAGAGAGCGTGTGTTCTTTCAGTGCATGCCTGGGTCACCGTGTGCCCAGAAAACGGCACCAAACAATTGTGGTTTTACAGAGTCATGTCCAAGAGTCCGTGCGTTGTTTGTTAGCGTTTGCACAGAATAGGTTGATGCTGTGTGTAACAAGCTGTCCCATAGTCATAACAAATTGATGAACTCATAGAGGGGAAATAACCCGACGAAAATAGCGCATTTCCATTGCCATTGTTATCATCGCCGGCGTCGATGTTGTCGTATTGCTGTTGTTTTCACTGGTCGCCGTCGTCGTTCTTGCTCTCTGCGTCTTTGAATCGTCGTCGCAGCTGAAACACTGGGACTGGCCTACGCTGTTTACAGCTTTTCTTCCGCGACGCCTACCCAACCCAGGTCTCCACTACATTAATCATGCAGTCCATTCTAATTTTCCAATCAGGATTTTGTTGTTGCTAGTACTAGCATGCAGGATTCTGATACTCCACGTATATGTCTGGAGCCTGGCATTGGATAGTTCATTTGTATGCGCGCTCAGAATGAACGCCGTGTAACATGTTCGTGTCGCCTTTTTTGGATAGCAGGAGAATAGTGACGACGACAACTACGACGGGAACGCCGAATTAAAAAACGAAAACTGAAACGACATACATGGCTGCCACTTATCCTTTTCCCCCCCTTTGTGTTGCCGATGTCTCGCTTCGTCGTGAAGTAATTTCGTTTCAGGACGTTCGTGACTGGCGCAGATGTGCACTTAATGAGCAAACATACTCAAGCACACACGTATTCACACACACACACACACACACACACACACACACACACACACAACCACACACGCATATACATACATGCACACATACACACATAACATACAAACTCACACATACACACACACACACACACAAACACACTCACATACGCACACATACTCACTCACTCACACACATACTCACACATACACACACACACATGCACACACACACACAAACACACACACACACACACACACACACACACACACACACACACACACACACACGCACATGGACACACATGCACATACACACAAACACACACTCACATACTCACACTTACTTATACACACACACATACAAACACACACACACACACATTCACACACACACACACACACACACACACACACACACACACACACACACACACGCGCGCGCGCGCGCGCGCGTACCCATTACTTGCTGAGATTGCCGTGCTGCACTCCACGACCTGCCTGGCTCCTCGGCCACTGCACTGCGCACCAGCATGCCTGCCTGGGGACACCTTCAGTAATTGGACCCCGGGCCAGTCAGAGCCCAGCGGCACTATGCGGGCATCCTGAAGGATTGCCGTCTCTCTGCGAGAATCGATAAATCATCCATCGAGCCGTCACGTATTTACACTGGAGATTACGCCTTTGTAAATACGAGGGTATTAGAGCCTGTGGCAGCTGCGATAGAGTTTATTGCCGGGATATCGTCATTGTCAACAGTCGTCTCCCGAACCAAATGCGGGGATGATCGCATCTGGCAACACAGGTACAAGGATGGAAAGCGTTTAAGTGTCCCGCCGCTGGAAGGAATCTCTGTGCCAGCGTAGGACGTAGGTCAGGACACGTGGATTACCTGTGCGATGTTTCAGTTGCGTCGATACGTCAGATATGCACTCGATTCTGAGGTGTTTTCTTTCTTTCTTTGTTTCTTAAGCGTCGAACAGACTAATAAACAGATAGCTTTAATCGTCACTTAGGTTTCCAAACAAATCTAGCATGTGGCAGGTTATTCTTAAAATATTTTAAGAGAGTCTCATAGCACATCAGAACAATGGTACTGTGTGGACGGCAACGTGAGTGTCAATATCAAGACGAGAATATGTTTCCACAGACAAAGATTGCCCATACTTTCACACACTTTGACATTATCACATGGCATGCAAAATGTGGACGTTCACTATGTTCAGTTTTGACTTTGTCTCGCTAGGTCGTTGTATCTCTTCTAGACCTAAAACATCCACGCCACTCATTTTGCGATTTTGTTGGTAATCGCATGTAGAAACCGTAGCTTTGTGACATCATTCAATCCATCCAATCGATTGCTCACTTGACATCGCCAAAGGAATTTTCAGCCTGTGGACATGTGGGTCACGTTCAAAGCTCCGCGACAACGCAGTTTGTGGTGTCTGAAGGCGAGGCCCACGCGAGAGAAAACGCCTCCAGTAGACACACTTTTCCTTCATGGCAGCTTACATGCAGTGGCTTGATCCGCTTGGGAAATCTGCAGCTCTCCTGCTCGAAAAGGTCAGAAAAGAGTGTCTGAATTTATCGCAGTAGACAGGAGACGCGCACTGTCTGGGCGGGTCATCAGAAGACGCAGTTACTGCGTTAGCCTCCGTGGCCAGACCAAGAACTTTCCGGAAGGAGACTCCTCGTCGACAGCTACATCAGGTTCCTGAATCTCAAAGCTCCTCTGTGGAGCATCACGTTTTCCTCTGTGACCTCGTACGCTGGAGAGATACAAGCGGATGTTCCACTGGACACGGCTGGCGTGTGGTAACGTTCCTGTCGAGGGAAGAAGGCGCCCATTGTCTTCTGGAAGCACTCTGGCGATGTGACGCCACCAGTGCAGCCAGTCACCCTAGGTACCTTTCTGGTCGCTTGGGGTCGCCCCTGGCTGAGCTACTGGAGTTCGCTGCGAAAACTAGGATCCCAGCTGATGGAAGTGGGGGAATACAGTGGCTCCGGCCGTTTGTTGATGTTTAAACTTGTCTTTCATACCGATACAAGCCACCCTTTAAAGAGTCAAACACCAATCCTCTGGACAAACAAGTTACAGTGTTCAGTGATCACATCAGGACACCCTATGATGTAAATAATTAGTCAGTTTTCCTCTTTTTCTTACGCAAAAATAATTTAAAAAAAACACCAAAATAGACTTTAAGGCAGAAGCTAGAGACTTCAGTGGCCACTACCAAGTCTTTGAGGCCATTCACAATAATACTTGTCGGAGACTTTGATCCCACCCACATCCCTACGTCCCACGGCACACTTCACTCCTGAATGACGAGCACACCTCCGCTGAGGCCCTCCCACGCTTGTTCGGCACGTCTCTGTCCAGATCAGCATGGGGCTCTTTATATTTGACGAAGCTCTGTATTCTGAGTTTAAAGACAGGATTTTACTGCAGGCGTATGAGATGTGCACGCCGGAGAATCTTTGAGACTTAGAAATGAGGTTTTAAGGCGTGGAGAGACTGGGAGCAAATAACACCAGTTTGTTTTACAGAAGGGTGGGGCAAATTGGTGGGAGAGAAGCTGATGTTGAAATAAGGAAGGACGCATAGGTAAGATTGGTGGAATGTAGTATAGGAGTGAGGGAGCAGTGAGAGGAACGTTGTGGAGGCGACACAATAGGAAGGAAGGAATGGCAGATGCAGAGGAAATGGCTAATTGTTTTATCTCACACTTTCTTAGGCTGAATAGAAAGGGAAGAACGCTTACACAGAAGTAATGCCATTTTAACGTTTTCAGAATGCTCTATGACATAGTAATGACTGCTATTGAGTTCTCAGAGTAGAATGAAACTTCCTGGGAAGCGGGATGGCTGACGGTCTTCAGAGAAAAGATCTCCCTCGTCTTAAAATATTTCGGCCCTGACTTCCTGACACTTTCGGGCCACAGATGTCCGTCAGCCGTCTAAAGGGACCACGCACACGTGATGATCTGCCTTGTAAACTAGTAGACAGAGAGGAGATGGAACTGCTTGGCGTACTGTCACACCCCACAGACAGCCCCTTGGGTACCCTCCCTTGCACTCTCTTTCCTTGTAGCCCTCTTCATCCAGATCCAGAAGAAAGCCCTCTCGGCTGCTTCAAACCTGGCCCTCAGGTACATTGTAGACTGCCTCTTTGGGAGGTCAAGCTGCCTGCAGACGTTATGCCCGGAGTGTCCGACGAAACCCCTCGCACCAATCTCTGCTGCAGACACTGTGGCTCTGCAAGCACTATGATATAGCAATGATTGCTATTGAGTTCTCAATCAAACTGATAGTGCTAAGATAAACTGGACAACATTTCAGAAGACTCTCCAGTAGTGTGCAAGACACTTCATCTTTAGCGTGTTTCCGGTAACATTTTCTCATCCGTAAACATGTCCTCGCACTGCATGAACAATCACTAACTAATTTCTTGCAATAATCATGGGATAAATTGCAATTCTTATAAGTTTTAGCTTCCTTGTAGAATTTCGGGGGAGGGGTGGTGGTAGTAGGTGAGGTGGGGTGGGAAAAGAAAACTTATACATTCACAGAAAATATGCAAAAGTCCTGTTTACAGTCTTTGATCATGCATTTCTCTTCTCAGTCTGCAAACCTTATATTTTAAAACGCTTCTAACAAAAACACAAAATAGACTTCAAGGCAGAAGCTAGTGACTTCAATTGCCACTACCAGGTCTTTGAGCCCATTCACAATAATACTTGTCGGAGACTTTGATCCCACCCACATTCCTACGTCCCACGGCACATTTCACTCTTGAATGACGAGCACACCTCCGCTGAGGCCCTCCCACGCTTGTTCGGCACGTCTCTGTCCAGATCAGCATGGGGCATACATGCACAGAGGCACGGGTACAGCAGGCGTGCAGGCAGGCGTGCTGTGGAGCTTCGATCTCCGCCCACGCGGACCTGGGACAGAGTCTGCAGCCTGCCCGAGTTGCCCCGAAGGTACAGACAGAGTCAGAGAGAAACGCAGCCGCCTGCACGCACGTTAGCAGACGCGGCAGCGCTGGAGGAAGATTATAAGAAAACAACCTTCTTTCCCGCCTGCACTCTTCACACAGCTGTGTTTCCACGTTTCCGGTTTCTCTCTCTCTCTCTCTCTCTCTCTCTCTCTCTATCTCTCTAATATCTCTGTCTGTCTGTCTGTCTGTCTCTCTCTCTCTCTCTCTCACTCTCTCTCTCTCTCTATCTCTCTCTCTCTCTCTCTCTTTCTCTCTCTCTCTAATATCTCTCTCTGTCTGTCTGTCTCTCTCTCTCTCTAATATCTCTCTCTGTCTGTCTGTCTGTCTGTCTCTCTGTCTCTGTCTCTATAATATCTCTCTCTGTCTGTCTGTCTATCTCTCTCTCTCTGTCTGTCTCTATAATATCTCTCTCTGTATGTCTGTCTGTCCACCTCTCTCTCTCTGTCTCTATAATATCTCTCTCTCTGTCTGTCTGTCTCTCTCTCTCTCTCATATCACGTTTTGCTGCTTGTCGTTTGCTTGGAAAGCTGAACAAATTTTCAGAAATTGAGGATGTGTTGATACAAGTATTTCATCAGCATTTTCTGTAATGGAATCATCTAACACGAAGAAACATTAGACATATTCACTTCATTGCCTACAGGGATATGTTCATAATCACATTCGTTTTGGGAGCTTATACTTTTTGGGGTTCATTTCTGAACTTAACTGGAAATCAATTCCTGACACGCCTCGTTGATTCATGACAGACTTCCCTTTAGCAATCGGACGGAAGGTCTCAGTCATATCAACAGAGCAGAATATGCTTACTATGTCACAAGTCAGCCTAGTTATGGATACCCAAATCAGTTTCTCAGTTTTCATAAATAGAAATGGAGAACACTTCATGAAGTCATGTATCATTGTTGAATGCAACACGATCACTTTTTAACGCCTTATTTTTCCACACAAGTAGCTATTTCCCCGTCTTAGAGAAAACGAGTGTGAGAGAGTGCAATGAATGCAACAACACATCAACACGGTTATCATATGTCGACTTCCGTGCTCAGTCTCATGAGCGTCTTTTTGAACGGAATTTTGATTAAAATGTATTCATTTAATTCATTCATAAACACCATCATCATGGTGGTCCCTCGAATCTCGAGGAAGAAGTATATCTGCGCAGTCATCTGTGCACATGGGAATGGCTCTGTGGTCCAAGTTGGGATTTGCACAGTCGCGAACAGACAGGAGGACACTGGAAGTCTGCTGTTGTGGCAGGGATGGACTTAGCTCGGTGGCGACGTCTGGCTGCCTGGGCTCCTCTTCAAAAGTCTTCGGTGCATTTTTTGTGATAGCTCGATAATGTGTTCTGTCATTGGCAGTCTCAACTAGTGCATTACATCAGTCAAATCTTGGGGCTGAAGTCGCAGAGACACTCGCTTTCAGAATTCAACACCGCAATGTACATGTACCCAATCGCCTGTGAAGAACAAATCTGAGAGAAGATTCATTGTCCTCTCGTGACATTCATCATGCTGATTTATGTCCTGCTGTTTTCATCTCGATCTTGCTTTGTTGTTGATTACGTAGTAGCTTTATGTGAGCATTTCACAAGAATATCCATGACATAAAACACATCTCCCAGTTTAGAATTTTAAAATTACTCTTTCAGAGGGAGAGAGAAAGGGAGAAAAAGAAAAGCTTCAACGCATAAATCTAGTTTCTTACTCTAAGCCACTCAATTTCGGGAGACTCGTAGTCAGGGTGACTAAAATAGCCTCTTCGCAAGGACAATCAAGCAGAGCACTTTTGTCACGGGTTGGCATTCACTCTGATTCATTAACTCTTCAACGTAGGAGACTAAATGAATACAAATTACACTGATTCTGTCCAGACCCCTGTAATCGCTTCGCCTTAACACCCCTCGAGACGAACGCAGGCTGTCGCGGATTCGTGTCAAGCGAGTTAATCGAGTTCACATCAACTACAGCAGAGGTCTCCTTTTTTGGGACGAAATGCCCTCGAGGAATCGAGTGCCGAGTGTCGGGGCAACTCCACCCATTTTCATCGCCATGATTAAAATGCAAATGGCGGCTGAGCCGCCTGTGTTTGTTTCTCTGTGAGTCACGCCGAGATTTCGCGACCAGCGCGTGCGTGGGTGCGTTGGAAAGAAGAATGGATGAGGAAAGGCACTAGCCACTCTGTCAAAATGGGCCTGCAACTAGCAATTTGCCAAATCACTCCTTTTGAACTTGCCACTCGGGATGAGGGAAATGGAGAAACGTTTCTTTGCAAAAACTCACAATTCTCGGACAACGATCTATTGCTGAAGGACTAGGATTAGGCTGGCTTGAAGCGAGGAGGTCAGTGACAGTAGGAATGCCATTTTGCTTCTGGGGCCAGAGGTTGGGACTGAAGGGGGATTGGAGGTGGTGGTGGGTGGGATGGGGATAGTTGGGCGGACAAGGCAAAGGAGTGCATGACTTCCTGTGCTGTCTAGTGCAACCACACTGTGTCCATGTGAACTTAATCATACACACAGAGAAGTAGATGCTGAAATAGACGGGCTGAATGTGACATGAAAAACGGAAAGAGACACAAAGACACAGGCACACACGCGCGCACGCGCGCGCGCATGCACAAGCACACTTACGCACACACTCACACTTACGAAAAAAACAAACCCGCAGAGAGACAAAAAGTAAAATGAAATGACTAAAAATGCAAACAATAAACAAAACGACAAAGAAAGCATAACGACAGTTATAATAACAAACAGGCAAGTGGACTGACGGGCAGGCAGACAGGTAGGCAGGCACGAGCGCACACACACGCACACACACACGCACGCACACACGCACACACACACACTCACACACAGACACACACACACACACACACAGACCACGCAGGCAGACAAACAGCAACTTCGCACACACACACACACACACAGACACACACACACAAACACACACACACACACACACACACACACACACACACACACACATACACACATACACACACACACACACACACACACACACGCACACACACACACACACACACACACACAACGAACGCACACTCCAACCAATCTCCACATTATCCAAGAATCAAAAGCGTGCGTAATGAATCGTCTTGGAAGTTTGATCCCAGAACCGATGACATCATCACTTGATCTATTCCTGGCGACGAGGAGCCTGAACAGACAAGTACTGAAATAGCGGGGCCCGCATGTTTATATTCGTCTTGATGGCTTGTAGCAGGCTGGCCGCCTCGGCACGTCACAGCACTATGCAAAGCTTCCTTACTGGGAGGCAGCCTGTGACGTCATCGACTTATTAAGTCAATCATTGCCTTCAAATATGGCTGCCCGATTCTGCCTCTGTATTTCGTTTGCGGCACTTTTCATCTCCTTTAGGGTCACAGTGTGATCAGATGATTTTGTACAGAGTGTCCGTGGTCATGATGAAAAGACTGAACTATTATCAAAACGCAAACATTTGACAAATGGTATCTCTATATCTCCCTCCACAAATACCTGGAAATATTATCGATGGCCTGCTGTATCAACATTTTGCTATTCTGGGAATGGTGATTCCCTGTAGAATGATCATTGACTGCATGCGTTTGGGGATCTGTAAGTTGCAGTTGCTGTTCTGTTGTAGTTGTTGTTGTTGATTTACAATGAATACACAAAAACTCTGGCACAGAAAATTACCCTGTGTTCACTACCAGTACCAGGGAGCAACATGAATCGTAAGAATACGTTTATAAAACGTTACTTATGACGCGTTTGATGATAGCTGCATGAAACGGAAAGAGAGCAGCCATTCTTTGCAGTCATGACCCTCTGCATTTCGCCTGTCAAAACTCATATGTCAGTCAAGAAATCTGTGCTCAGATGGCTCAAGACTAGCTTGGCACAGACGCATTCAATGCATTTTTCTCTGGCTTGCTGCGGAGGCCACGTCAGTTTACCAGGTCTCATTATTGCATATAACTTAGTAATGAGCAATTCCCACTCTTCATTCATTTCCTTCGAGCTGTGACCTCGGCTTCGACCATGCGAAGCTGTATGGATTAAACTGCTGTACCGTATGCTCTCGGCAGCGGCCGCTGAGAGGACGACCATTGATCGCTAGGATGTGTTTGTCTTGTTGGGGGCACCACTCATTACGGGCGTTTAAAGCTTAAGCGCTGTTCCCGAAGGAATGGTTCTGGTCGACTACTGGCGAACAAGCAAGGGTTCCGTTCAGCTCGGCTCTTCATCGTCTTGTCGATTTCCCTCGAATGTCAGGGGTCATGGTGAAAATCGAGCACGTCTGCTGTCGCGTCAGTGCACGATGGATTACGCTGAGCTCAGCCAGATCTTCGCGACCATTGCAAATACTTTTAGCCTTGATTTTCCATAGGGCGCGAAGTGACACTGTAAGAGCTCTCACATCGACAGTCATGACGTCATGGAATGAATACAGGTCATCTCTCAAAAGTGCCGGGAAAATGAACTCCTTGTGATAGATGCAAAGGATTTCTATGGAGGCCATCCCGCGAAACGTAAATAGGTAATTGAATTTGGATCATTCTGCAGTAAGTGAACGAGATTCAACATTAGGTCTCTCATTGAGCAGAGGAGAACAGAGGTGTGCTATGACAGTTCTAAAGGACGGAACAAGATATCCCACACCAGGTACAAGGGATAAAATGAAGACGATCCCTCGAAAAGCAAGATGATAACATGAATGTCTTCCTGCAATGGGACAGTGCATTACACTGCATCCATTCTCCAATTTGCACTAAGGAGTAGACACATTGTGGCGAGACAACGTTTTTTCATGCCTTGTGGTTATTAGTATTATTAGAAATGTTTACTATGCGTCTGCTGAGCCGTAGCCTTAGAGGTTTTTTCATTGCCCTGAGCCGGTGTCAGTACAGAATTGACCCCTGTGCATGTGAATAACTTGAAAGCGTTACCAGTGTAGTGGACTTCACTGGCGTTTTAGCGCTGACCAACCAGTGAATTTCAACTTGTGAATTGACCAGTCAGAGTGGGGTGGGATGGACAGTAGTGATTGGACTGGCTGGACTTGGTGACGTCAGCGAAGTTATTTAAACAAGTGTCGCCGGATGCTCGAGGCGTCATAACATTTATTTTCAGCAAAAGCAGTGTCCGTGAAGATGCTGGCGCCCTGCTTGTTAGGTTTATACTTGGCGGTGGCCATATAGAGAAACGTAGAATGGGAATAGTAAGAAACCTCAGCCGGCCCGGAGCCAGTTGGAAGCGAACCCCTCTGCCAGGGGGTGGTGGAATGTTGAACAGCCAGCTTGCCTGCCAGCCAGCTTGCCTGCTTTGCTAAAGTGTGGTGGCCTGTCTTGTTGGAGAGCAGACCGACTCCTTTCCGAGGAAGAAGAAGAAGAAGACGTAGGAGCCAGTTCCCTCGACACGACGCAGAAGAAGAAGGAATGCCAGAGAGAGAGAGAGAATGAAAGAATGCCAAGTTTCAGCTGTTTCATCGACTGTGGTGATTTCCCTCCAGGGTCACCGGCTGCAATGTCGGTGCACTCAGACCCCCTCCTCCCCCCAATTCCAACCCCGGTGCTAACGCGGTGAGCGTGGGGTTTAGGTCCGTGCTTCTCCACCTGCACGTTTTTCATCGAAAGGGTCAGATAAGTACATTTAGTTAATTACCTCGGCTCGGGCAGACATCTTTCTTTTCATTGTTTTCTTTTTACTTGTCTCGCTTCAAATTGCTGAACTGAATTGATTGTTTTCTACTTGCATTCTATGCATTTATTGTAGCGTTTGTCGCTCAGTCACCATTCACTGGTAAATGCATTCATGAAAATTAAACTACTTCCTTTGAATTGATACCGTTTTTGCCATTACTTCATTTAGACAATTACCATCTAGCGTGTGAATGGAGGAATGAAGGTGCGTGCTTTGGTTCTTCCCCTAGACATTTAAACGAGTTAATTTGATCAAAGAACAAGTACGTCACATTTGGGGTCTTCGTCTTGGGATAATTTGAACGAAATGCAAAAGTAAAGTAAATCTGAATTCATGTTTCACAGTTAAATTTGGAGTGTCTGTGCCTTGAGCGAGAGTGTTGTGACATGACCTGAACTGCCATTTTTGCTTTTGATTCACCTTGTTGCTCTCATGCCTTGCTGTTTGTGTGAACCTTGCTTAGTATTTGATTTGACTATTCTTAGGAATTGAGTAGATACTTAGTGTGGGAGGTTTGCTAGCTTGCTCTTTAGTGGTTGGGGATTTGATAAATTAGTCATGGCGGAGAAAGGAGAGTGGCCGACGTTGTCGGAGATTTTGTCTTTGGATAAACAGGGTTTGGACGAAATGAGTGAGAAATATGGTATGGATGTCAGCAAAGGGGTTTCAAAAGTTGCCAAGTTAGAAGCTCTGATTAAGTTTGTGGATGAGAGGAAGGCTGAGGAGAATGTGCTGAAGATGGATCCGGATGGGGGAAAGAGGATGGAGAGAGAGACGAATGAGGAAAAACAAAGGCAGCATGAATGGGAGATGCGCAAGATGGAAATAGAGTCAGCTGAGAGAATGAAGAATTTGGACAGGGAGGTGGAATTGAAGAGAATAGAAGCGAGTGAAAGAGAGAAGAGATTGGAAGTGGAAGCAGCTGAAAGGTTGGAGAGAGAGAAGATGGAGGCGGCAGAGAAAGCCAGGATAGAATCTGAAAGGTTGGAGAGAGAGAAGATGGAGGCGGCAGAGAGAGCTAGGGTAGACGCTGATAAGTTGGAGAGAGAGAGATTGGAGCTAGAAAAGAGCAAGGTGGAGATGGAGAGAGAGAGGAAGGAAAAAGAGGAGGAAGAAAGGGTCAGGAGGGAGAGAGAGGGTGAGATTGATTTGAGAAGATACACAGGAGTTCCGGTGTTTTCTGAGATGAATGTGGAAGGTTTTTTCGCTGCATTTGAGAAACAAGCCGAGAGTTTGAGGTGGCAGAGGAAGAATTGGACTGTCATAGTGGGTAGCGTTCTGATTGGGAAAGCTGCGGAAGTTTACACCACTTTGCCCAAAGAAGAGACTGATTATGCGACATTGAAAGCTGAAGTTCTGAAGAAGTATGCTCTCACTTCTGAAGCCTATAGACAGAAATTCAGGAATTGCAAGAAGGGAGAGAGAGAGTCGTTCAGGGACTTTGCATATCGATTGCATGGCACGTTTGACAGATGGTGTGTGGCTGTTGAGGCATCTGCTGATTTGGATCGACTGAAACAGGTGTTTATGATGGAGCAGTTCGAGAACTCGGTGTCGGATGAGATTCGAGTCTACCTAGGGGAGAGGAAGGTAGAGGGGATTGACCAGGCAGCTTCGTTGGCAGACGACTACCACCTGCTTCATGTGGGAAGTGGTCATAGGAAGAGTCGGGAGGAAGGGAGGCAGGATGAGCGAAGGAGTGTGGGTCAACCAATTAGAAGTATCACATGCTTTAGTTGTGGAAGGATGGGACACAGGAGTCGTGACTGCAGAGTGGGAGTGAAACGGGATACCTGACGGTGTGTATCCGCGGCAAAAAAGCTGTGTGTGGTGCCTGATGAGAGTGGACCGTTGTGCGAGAGTCCTAGACCCTATCAGGAGGGGAGAGCTTTGTTGGCATCCTTTAAGAGATATCGCGGTCCTGCGGTGGTTGGCGTGTTGGATCAGTGGGAACCCTCACCCTCAGGAGTGGGTATGATATTGAGTCGGAGGATGGCCTTGATGGGGGGCTGTGAGGAGGTTGTTGCTGAGGAGAGTCAGTGTGAGGAGGTTGTTGTTGCTGAGAAGGTTGTTGTTGCTGAGGAGAGTCAGTGTGAGGAGGTTGTTGTTGCTGAGGAGGTTGTTGCGGAGGAGAGTCGGTGTGAGAAGGTTGTTGCTCCTGAGGAGACTGTGTGTGTCTCGTGTGAGACGAGAGAGCCTGTAGCGCTCGTAGGCCTGACTGAGGAGAGTCAGTGTGAGGAGGAAGGGAATGGAGTTCTCCCTTGTGAGCCCTTAGTGCTCGGAGGTGTGGAGTTGGAGGATGTGGGAGAGGAAGGAATTGAGTCTTGTGGGAAGACTGGTGTGGAGTTGGAGGATGTGGGAGAGGAAGGAATTGAGTCTTGTGGGAAGACTGGTGTGGAGTTGGAGGATGTGGGAGAGGAAGGAATTGAGTCTTGTGGGAAGACTGGTGTGGAGTTGGAGGATGTGGGAGAGGAAGGAATGGAGATGGGAGAGGTTGCATGTGGTGGTGTGAGTCTCGGAGAGACGAGCCACAGAGAGAGAAGGTGGTTTGACTGGAAGAAGAGAAAGAAAGGCTAAATTCAGAGAGAGGAATGAATGGGTGTGGGAATGAGAAAGATTTGATGTGTTTGGCTGTTTATTGGAGGGTGCTATGCAGAGAAGGTGATGGGTGGAGTGTGAGAGTTTTGAGGTGTTCCTGTTTAACGTTAGAGGAAAGTGGTTTTCTCTTACCCCTGTGGGTACGGGGAACAAGAATTGGCCCACCGTGCAGTTGCACGTGTCGTAAAAGGCGACTCAATGAGATTAACCCTGTTATGATTATTAGTTGTATAATCCTAGAACCCATAAAGGTTCATTTTGAAATTTGAGGTGAGTTTGGTGTGGTGTGATGATGTTTGACTTAGTGTATGAAGTCAGTGAGAGGGTGACATCATTCCTGGGAGGTGGTCGGGGTAACGGAATGTTAGGTTGTTAAATGAGGCTGATGTAGTCCTTTTTTGTTTAGTTCTGTACCGACTATCCTAGTGGTAAAATAGACCACGTAACCCGGGGTCCCCTGTTGTTTGAGAGTTTTGACTGTTTGAATTGTGACTTGTGAAAAATGTCATGTCTATAACATTTTTCTCATTGTGGTAGGGAGGTGTGGCGAGACAACGTTTTTTCATGCCTTGTGGTTATTAGTATTATTAGAAATGTTTACTATGCGTCTGCTGAGCCGTAGCCTTAGAGGTTTTTTCATTGCCCTGAGCCGGTGTCAGTACAGAATTGACCCCTGTGCATGTGAATAACTTGAAAGCGTTACCAGTGTAGTGGACTTCACTGGCGTTTTAGCGCTGACCAACCAGTGAATTTCAACTTGTGAATTGACCAGTCAGAGTGGGGTGGGATGGACAGTAGTGATTGGACTGGCTGGACTTGGTGACGTCAGCGAAGTTATTTAAACAAGTGTCGCCGGATGCTCGAGGCGTCATAACATTTATTTTCAGCAAAAGCAGTGTCCGTGAAGATGCTGGCGCCCTGCTTGTTAGGTTTATACTTGGCGGTGGCCATATAGAGAAACGTAGAATGGGAATAGTAAGAAACCTCAGCCGGCCCGGAGCCAGTTGGAAGCGAACCCCTCTGCCAGGGGGTGGTGGAATGTTGAACAGCCAGCTTGCCTGCCAGCCAGCTTGCCTGCTTTGCTAAAGTGTGGTGGCCTGTCTTGTTGGAGAGCAGACCGACTCCTTTCCGAGGAAGAAGAAGAAGAAGACGTAGGAGCCAGTTCCCTCGACACGACGCAGAAGAAGAAGGAATGCCAGAGAGAGAGAGAGAATGAAAGAATGCCAAGTTTCAGCTGTTTCATCGACTGTGGTGATTTCCCTCCAGGGTCACCGGCTGCAATGTCGGTGCACTCAGACCCCCTCCTCCCCCCAATTCCAACCCCGGTGCTAACGCGGTGAGCGTGGGGTTTAGGTCCGTGCTTCTCCACCTGCACGTTTTTCATCGAAAGGGTCAGATAAGTACATTTAGTTAATTACCTCGGCTCGGGCAGACATCTTTCTTTTCATTGTTTTCTTTTTACTTGTCTCGCTTCAAATTGCTGAACTGAATTGATTGTTTTCTACTTGCATTCTATGCATTTATTGTAGCGTTTGTCGCTCAGTCACCATTCACTGGTAAATGCATTCATGAAAATTAAACTACTTCCTTTGAATTGATACCGTTTTTGCCATTACTTCATTTAGACAATTACCATCTAGCGTGTGAATGGAGGAATGAAGGTGCGTGCTTTGGTTCTTCCCCTAGACATTTAAACGAGTTAATTTGATCAAAGAACAAGTACGTCACACACATCCTCCTCCAATAGATCACACGAATAAAGATCATTCCGCAGTGAATACAGATGATTTAAGTTTGCTCAAGATGGATACGGGGGAGTGGTGGGTTATGCGTAGGCAGTAATAAGTATGCTCTCCACACCGAAATACCAATACTCCTTAAAGTGCAAAGACAAAAATAGAAATGTTGTCAGAAATGGAAATGATAATCGCGTAATGGGTAGGGAGGCGAAGAAATATGTTCAAAAATAAATTTTCGTGACTACATTTTTTAACTGCTGATTATTTTGGAATGGTCTAGCGCAGCCTCCAGACGAATATCCCTGATGATGTCCGTGGATGCGTGAAGCATCGCACACATCACCCACTTACTCGGCGTTGGGTCGATAAGGAGCGCTCAAAGTTGAAAAGTCAATAATCATTCTCGGCAATTGACTGAATCCTGTAAGTTCCCGCCAAAGTTCGAGCAGGGAGTCTTCCATTTCCATCTGTTTTGACCTTTTCTCAGTCTCTGCAGAAGTCGTCTCGAACATCCTCATTTTTCCAAGCACTAGTCCACTCAACGAAAGCCTCGTGTTTTAACATAATAATCGCAGTTTCTTTTTTTGAACAGCATCATCAGTTTTCCCTTTCAGCTTCGAAGTCACTGCGCAAATATTCCTGTGCAGCTCTCACTGTCTTCCTGTCTCTGTCTGCGACAAAGAACTCTCCGTCACCGACATTTTCATCTCGCTTCAGACAGCAGTCCGTCTACACCGGGGTCCTGCGTCAACATCACTCCAGGCGTCCCAGGACACTGGGTCCCTCTGTCCGGCAAGCAGCGCGGCACTGGCGATTCAGGCCGCTGCAAAGACTGCGGGCAAGGACAACCGCCCCTGTGCGGCCCCCGCAACACGGACCATGGTGGCGCGCGAGAAGTCAAACATACATCCAATGAGCGATCCCGCGTCCGTATTGACACTTCCACGAGTGGTCACTTTCTAGCGTCGCTCGCCTCGCCACGAATCAATTTCCCCCTCCCTTCCTCCGTCCTCCCAGCAAAGGTCGCCTCGGCGGTGTCGGCTCGGTCCACGTCCTCCCCTCCTCAAAAGCTCCCCCTACAATTTCCCAACATCAGCCCAATGTACCACCACCTCTAACTCCACCACCACCACCATTAAAATCACCACCACCACCATTACCACCACGACCACCATTACCATCGCCACCACCACCACCAACTCCCTGATTCCATTCCACGCATCACTCTCACCCGCGCCCGCCCCATCTCCCCTCCAATGGTTTTGGTCAGGCGCAGACTGAAACGAGATCCTGTATAACTCCTCCCCATTCACCTTCATCCTTTATCAAATTCGTGGTCCTGGACTTCCATGCAGTGGCGTCACGACATGGGCCAGGGGACGCCACTTGCAACTGCGCCTGCGCCGTGTTCCGGCGGCAGTCTCCATACCAGAATGTCGATACACTCCTACCCAGAGCCCTGCTGATCTCGCGACGTATGACCTCACTCTTTGAAGGACTTTCGGGAAAGGAGGAGGAGCAGACGTACACGAGGAAATGGGGAAATGAGGGGTTGAGGGGTCAAGTTGGCTGGAGTTGAGGGGTCAAGATGGCTGGAGTAGGAAGCAATGAAATGAACACGAGAAAGGAATATGTAGCGCAGACGAAAAAGGAACGAGGTGAGACGGGGAAAGGAGAAAAAGGAAAGAACAAAATTAATAACAAACCATGCATACACATATGCAGCAGACAAGGAATAGAGATTGAATACAGGAACCCCGTGGAATAGCTGGGGAACCCTAAATGATTTATGAGCATTGCTTTAGCCGTCGGTCCGTTTCATACTCGACTCGACGTTGCAGTTCTTTTCTCAGTCCTGTTATTTATTTGCTTTCTTTGCAGTCACTCTGCACTCTGCATACTTTGTCGCATGATTTCCTTGTGTCTTTCAACAATCAAATTATAGGACGGATGAACCTAAGATTTCAGTTGATGTACTTACTGAAGAACCAGCACAATATAAGGAACTTTGGTCAAACAGAGACATATGCCTGTAATTAGCACATATCTTACAATTATAAGAAAGCACAATGATTTTTTTTAAAGTCTACAGATTCATAGAATAATCAACTTTCATTCCATATTCGCTATGAAGTGGAAAAGCCTGCAATATGCGTTTTCAAAATAGAAATATTGGGAAATGAATGTCAAACAATTTGCAGTCAAGGTGTTGCCTGCTTCCACTGAGACTTGACATGATGCTGATGAGGTTATAAGTTTGCGGCCCGAAGACGAGGGAGGAAACGTTTTCCTCTTGAGCATCCAGTGATAAGAGAAACGTCGCAATATAAAAACAGGCAGCTTTGCCTCTTCCTTAGAAATGCCTGTAGATTCGCGCTCATAACTCCTGGGGGCCTGACGGCATGGACGTACGCGTGGATGGAAAAGAAGCAGTTCCTGGCTGGAGGGGAGACTTGCCGTGGGACGGGTGGAGAAGGAGGGGCAGGGAGGGCGGAGCTTGCATCAAACAAATCGATAGCGGGATGAAGTTAGCGCATAAACATATTGGCTTCCCTACGGGGGCGTCTCAAAGACTTCTCCTGCCCTCGCGTCTGGACGTTCTGCATTGCACTTGCTGCTGTAGTCCATTGGCTGATTAATAGATAAGGGCTTTTCTTGCATCAACGTCATGACTTTGAAGTACCTCAAGGCCGTACTGAAGCATACGAGAGCAGAGTAAAAATAATGGAAAGAGACAATATCTTTATTAGAAAGAAAAAACCACACACAAAATACGAGGAGGACCCGGCACGGGAGTGGCCAAAACCAGTTCTGACGCATTATCCCCCCCCCCCCCCCCCCCCCCCCATTTCCTTAACTCCTCATTTCAGCATATTTCAGCATATTTTAAAAAATCATTCCGTAGTTGTATAACAATCAAGAACTAATTGTCTTTATTTTCTCTACGCCAATAATTTTCTCTCTCAAAAGAAGGTGACATTACGTCATCTGCATGGGTCATACATTCCAAACACTTACGTCATCACTTTCACAAGCCCAAGCTCCACGTTTCCATGAGATTGGGAAGTTGAGTTGCGCGACTAACGTGCACCCGCCATGGAGCGGGTAGCTGCGCTTGTCCTCGTACTGGGACTGGTCACGAGTGCAGACGGGGCCGACCTGAAGCCTCTCGCCTGCATGGAGAGCATCATCCGTCTGTCCGTGGGCTCCGAGTCCAAGTGCTACGTCATCGAATACGACATGATAGGGAGCTTCCAGACGGCGGTCGAGACGTGCTGGAACCAGTTCAAGGCGTTTCCCATCAGTCTGGAAACCAGGGAGGAGGTCAGCGTCGTCTTCGACTACGTCCGAACCCACAGGCCCAAGTACTTCGACGACGACCACGGGGGCACGTGGTTAGGCGCTGTCAAGATGACGGGCGTCTGGCACTGGTTTCCTGGGGACAGGGAGGTGCGGAACCATGACATGTGGGAGCCGCTGACGGGCAGGATGGGCGACTACGCCCTCATCCGCCTGAGCGAGGCCACCATGGAGTGGGACTCGGTGCCGACTGGGTTCCGAGACACCCGGCTGCGCTTTCTGTGCGAGCTTCCCCAGTGTCCCCGTGGCTGCCGCCATGGTAAGTGCGACTCGTCTTTCTCCTGCAACTGCAGCGGCACGCACTTCCACGGAGACCTGTGCGAGCTGGACGGTCGCACCCCGGACCCCGTCATCGAGGACGAGCCCGCGTCTTCGCACTCCATCCCGCTCTTTAACCAGCGCATGCACGTCGAGACGGAGGTGATCGGACCCGAGCTGACCTCCACCCTCTTCTTGAACTGCGTCTTCGTCATCCTCTTCATCCTCCTCCTCTCCTTCGTGATATACGCCATCAAGCTGTACTACGAGTATGGAAAATCCGTGGGCAGGTACTGACTGAATGCCAAGACGAGCTCTGATGCATTCGACTGAGAACGATAGGGGTAGACTCTATGGCAATGTTCTTGGGTCAGCGGGTTTCTTGATAAGGAAAACTTGTTCAGTTTGTTGTCTGGATCACACTACTCCACGCGTGACAGTGTCCTGCATATGTTCAGTTTTAATATCTAGAAAATGTTTGACCTCATTTGCTCGGAAAAGTTGCTTTCGGTATAACAATGATTTTACATCCCTTCTCAAAAGGCGTTCATGGTTAATTAAACTTGTTGGCACTTTCGTATTGATAAGGGGCAGAGGTGATCTTATTTCTTAAACAAAAAGTTGTTTAAAACTATTTTATCGGAACCTTTCGTGATCTGATTGAACGATACTACTTGGTTATCACTTTTCGACCGCTCATCAAGAAGCGCATCACTTTGGTATGGACATTTGAGAGGTGGTTCATATATTGGTTCAGTTTTATTAATACGGATACTTTTGTGATAACGTATTGATTACCCACGACACTAAAATGTTTACCGTCTAGAGTAATTTGTTTTTCTCTGAATTATTCGGCACAGGACTCGTAGCAATTATTTGTTTATCGAGGAAAGAAATTCACGATGAACACTACATGTATTATTTCCTCCAATTTTATTTCTGTTTTTCCCGTCAGTCACAATAAACCATAGATACTCTGAAACAACGTTATGTTAAGATTTAGCTGTAGGCATATCGGTCAACAAAATTCCTTTATTAAGTAGAAAGAAAGAAAGAAAGAAAGAAAGAAAGAAAGAAAGAAAGAAAGAAAGAAAGAAAATCGTTTGTGCTGGAAAAAAAGTGCAACTTGGCTACAGATGATTCGTATCATTTAAGGTGGTTCTAGAAACAGACGTTGGATATTTCCGTTCCGGAGTATTTGCCGTGACTCATACGGCTAAAATTGCCTTGGGCAAAGGCTGTTGTTATTTGTTGACTCCAGCCAAAAACCAAGGCTACAGCAAAATGTTGTTATGTTGTACTGTTATGTGGGGATTATCTTCAGCCGTGGTAAGCTCCTAACATAACAACTGGCATTCTCTGGAGACAGAGATCAGATGCCCTGAAGACGGAGTGTGGCTGCCTATATGGCGGGGTGTTCAAAAACAGTCACACACAATCATCTCACCCACTTGGGTGATCCTGGGAGTGTTTAGCCCAGGTACGCAACAACAACAACAACAACATACGGCTAAAAGGGATATTAAGTACATGAGCAGTGCAAGTGTGGTGCGCGTGCGTGCATGCGTGCGTGCATGCGTGCGTGTGAGTGTGTGGGGGTGCGTGTGTTTGTGTGCATGCTGCGTGTGTGTGTGCACGTGAATGTGTTCATGTATGAAACTTTGGAGAAGTACTTCACCGGTATCGTCTGCTCACATTTCTATTCAAAATACTATACTTTTCTCGCTTAACGCGCCGTAGCATCATTTACAGGTCCCCCCCCCCCCCCCCTCCCCCCCCAATTGACGGATCGAGTCACAACTCTCTCCTGCATAATCAACCACTTGGAAAAAGTTGTGGGTGTTTGAATGCCGTAAAATCAAGAAAACATGTTCACCTCCGCCAAGTAGGTTATATTTTCCCTAGGTTCGTTTGTTAATTAGTTATTCAGCAAAATAACTCAAAAAGTTCTTAACGGATCCCAATGAAATCTGGTGTCACCTATGAAACTGTTCATAAAATTCAGCTGGAGATTATCTGATATCTAGTTTTGGAATTACAACCAAAAATAGAAATTTAGTAGCAAATCACGAAGTTGATGCGTCAAACTATTGATGACGTCGTCGTATGCGTTCGGCACTCAGAGATGCTTTCACTTCAGCCACTAATATGAACTGAAATTGTCGCGTCAGGCCTGGCTAGCAAAACATCCCGCCTGATTTACTTATATAGGCCAAGGAAGAGAACGTGTTGCTTCCTTGGTGGAGGTTTGCGCTCTCAGAGTGCTCTCGAGTCGTACATACCATACAGTTATTGGCTGGAGTTATCTGCGCTTTTGTACATGAAATTGTGTGACTTTGCACGGCGGAAAGACAGGGGTGCAGTTGGACGAAGCGGATGGGGTGTGCGTTAAGGGAGATGGGATGGCGGAGGAAAGAGCGTTGTATGTGTGTACAAGCGCATGCATTTTTGTGTGTGGGATCGTACCTGTACACTTGCTTAAAAATGTGCGTGCACTAATGTGTCTGTAGGTGCCTTTACGTGAGCCCATTTGCATACGGGCACGGGCGAGTTTTACCGCTGTACGATTGCGGATTCCATGCTGGCAATCTGACAAGACAGGCTGCTGCATGGCAACGAGGAGGGCAGTCACGTGTCAGTCTCATCAATGATTCACAGAGCTTTGTCTTGGAGGAGTTCTTCGTCATACTTGACACAGCTTAGAGACAACTGCGCAACTACTGAAATTTCATAACGCATCGACAACATCTGTAGGCTTTCACTCTGGCTGGAGTCACCAGCACCGCGGTCAAACCCAAGAAATTTGTGAAAGCATATCATCAGATGTACACAAGTCAGTTGCAAGGAAGGGGGGAGAGGGGGGATGGAGAGAGAGAGAGAGAGAGAGAGAGAGAAAGCGAGAGCGAGAGAGCGAGAGAGATATAGAAAGAGATAGAGATAGATAGATAGATAGATAGAGAGAGAGAGAGAGAGAGAGAGAGAGAGAGAGAGAGAGAGAGCAGAGAGAGAGAACATATAGGACTTGTCAGGAGTTGCAGAGAAAAAGAGGATTGAAGATTGAAATGGAGGCCTGTTTTCAACTCTATATTTAAACCGAGGTTGTTTACCTCATCCAAACGAGCGATCATGTTTTCCTCGTTCATGCATCTTTGATGACTCTCATTCTTGTTTTCGTCAGGACATTTTGTCTGATCCCGATGCTAGTTTGCAACTTTGAATGGTTTCCCCTCTCTTTCTCTCTTGACGTCGACTTGGTGGACAAGGTCGCACAACAAGTGCACGGTGGCCAAATACCTCGCTTTCAGTAAGCTCCAACATTGCTATGGAAGGTCTGTTCAATCCCAAGCTTGAAGTTAAATCACCACCACAACCAGTCGCAAATGGTGCGTATCATGGAGCCTCAGCTAACGTATTAGACGAAGGATACCGTGCTTGACTCCGCACTGACATTCAGTGTGGTTTTACTGTTGGTCGTTTGATTCAAAATCACCGTAAAAAGATGCGTAAGTGTATTTTGTCCCCCCCCCCCCCCCCCCCCCCCCCCCCCTCCTCTCCCCAGATAATCCCATTGTATCAGTGATTATTATTAGAACCCGTGTTAGATCTGGTAATTTACTCGTAATGTGAAAACAATGACACGAGAGGAAATCCCTTCCATTTCAAATGCTATGTCTCACACTAAGATCTTCGCGTGACGCTCTAATAGTAAAAGTAATACTGCATGTTGTATTTAATGCGCTGAAGCAAAGACACTATCTAACGGGACCGCCAGCTTCGCCGAATTGCGAGAGAGGTAGTGATTCGCGGGAACATCACTTTCGGTGAGCCACTATTTAACAATAGCTGCGCTGTTCGATCTTCGATGAAAGCTCACTAACGTAAAATATTAATTTGTCAGTCTGCAGAATACTTCTTGATGACAAGTATATCACCTAAACTTTTGCAATAAAACTAACGGCAACACTGAACAAGAAGGGCAAAGCCCATACGACTCACATGCTTGACCTTGACCTTTACCTTCAGGTGACCTTCAAGGTCAAGGTCAAACAACTAAACCTACCAATGACATCATACACTAAGAAATGCTTTACACATTTTTCCTACCAAAATACATGTGACCTTGACCCAAGGTCAAGGTAATCCAAGGTCATGCAACACAAAGCTGTTAATTCAAGACATAGGAAGCACAATGGTGCTTATTGGCACTTTCTACCATGAGATATAGTCACTTTTAGTGGTTCACTACCCCATTTTGGTCACATTTCATAAGGGTCAAAGTGACCTTGACCTTGATGATATGTGAACAAATGTGTCTCATGATAAAAGTATAACATGTGCCCCACATAATTATTAAGTTTGAAACAGTTATCTTCCATAGTTCAGGGTCAAGGTCACTTCAAAATATGTATACAATCCAACTTTGAAGAGCTCCTGTGACCTTGACCTTGAAGCAAGGTCAACCAAACTGGTATCAAGAGATAGGGCTTGCTTTGACCTATATACCACTTGTAGCTAAGGTCGCCATTCTCAATAACGTGGGAGAAAATTGGGAAAATGTGAAAAATTACTGTTTTTGAGACCACATTTATGGCTCCTGTGACCTTGACCTTGAAGCAAGGTCAAGTCACTATGTATGTTTTTTGAGGCCTTGTCATCATACACCATCATGCCACATTTGGTGTTGATAGACTTAATAGTCTCCGAGAAAAATTCAACGTTTAAGTTTTTTACGCCCGGACGGACGGCTCAGTACATAGACTCACTTTTGCTTCGCATGTGAGTCAAAAATCACGCGTACATTCCCGCACTGGTCTGGCAAATGTAAACAAATTGATCGACTGTGAATTCTTGCTTCGTTACGCTCAAAATGTCTTTGATTATGAAACTAATACAGTACTTTTTTTCAATCTTCGAATTTATTAAATGCAGATACACATGAAAGACACTACTATGTGAAAACACGATTATTACTAGTCCACTGTAGGCTTCATTCTACCGGAAGTCATGTTCCCACGAACGTCCAAACGTCACGAGAGGCCAAATGACAAATCGTGTTAGAACTTCAGAAGCTGGCGGTCCCATTAGATAGTGTCTTTGTTCAGACTGACAAATTACTATTTTAAGTTAGTAAGCTTTTATCGGAGAGCGAACAGCGCAGCCATAGTAAAATAGTAGCTCACCGGAAGTGATGTTCCCACTAATCACTGTGTCCGGGACCTCTCGCCCGATTCGGTGGAGCTGGTGGTCCCGTTAGATAGTGTCTTTGGCTGAAGCGACATCCCGAAGGGAAGCTGACTAGGATTGTACAGCCACCTTGGAGTAGGGTAAAAACTTGGGCAACATGAAGTCTGAGTGGTCGAGTTATATGAGCTCCACTTGTCTACTCTGTCAAGGAGTACCATGGTTTCATGCCAGGGGCAACGCAAGAGAATGTGATTATACCTCACGCAAAATCAAGCCAACATATCCATCATAGAAAGTATTACTGAGATGCTAAATCCTCTTCGATGGCTACACCTTCCTTCATCTGCATTTCAGACAAAGAAATGAGACTTTTCTGTTGAATCTTAGGTAATTTTTTTTCAGAGAGGAGTCATTCCGTCGTAGAACACCGGTTGTCCCGCGGTGGGGACGATATCTTGTTGAGGACATCTCTTCAATTTGGCTCCCAGGTCTGGGGTTATTTGTCCATATTTCCATCCGACAGGCCCGCCCCGCCAGTAGCTCGATCAGAGAGGAAACCAACGAAGTTTGGTCTGGAGAGGAGGAGCGCGCACGGCCCCGAGGAGACCCGCGCCGTGGTAGAGGTAGAGTCCCAGGGCAAGGTCCCCCAGGTTTCTGCAGCCCCTGGATACCTCCCCACCCCCCATGTCCCCCCCTTAATAACTCTCTCTCTCTCTCTCTCTCTCTCTCTCTCTCTCTCTCTCTCTCTCTCTCTCTCTCTCTCTCTCTCTCTCTCTATCTCTGTCGTTGTTGTAAACATTCCTTCGAAACAGGCCGCTGGCCTATAAAAAACAGTTGTCATTGTCATTGTCATTCTCTTTCTCTCTCTGTCTTTCTCTCTCTCTCTCTGTCTCTTTCTCTCTCTCTCTCTCTCTCTCTCTCTCTCTAGTTCCCATCCGTATCTCGACCTACCCATGATGTCCCAAGGTCTCCCTAATGCATTATCCCAACTGGGTCTGTCTCTTGTGTCTCTATGTCCCGTCTCTGCCTGTGGTTTCCCCATTGCAACCCACCCCCAACTCCCCTCCCCCCCAACTCCCCTCCCCCCCAACTCACACCACCCATACCTCACCCCACCCCACCTCACCTCATCCCATCCCACCCCATCCCCAGCCTCCACCCCATGCCTCCACCCCAATCTCCACGCCATCGCCTCCTCCCCCCCGTTTCCATCCCCAGCCTCCTCCCCCAGCCTCCACCAACATTCCCACCCACCACCCCTTTATTCCCATTTCTTAGCATGTCTTTGCAGCTCATTGTACTCATAAATGCCCACCAACCACTTCGCCCCCACCCCCAGATGTCTACCTCCTGTGGTCCTCAGTGCTGTTTCATTTCCTTTCTGTCTGCCCCTATCCCCATATACCCCCTCCTCCCCCCCCCCCTCCTCCCTCCCCCACAAGCTCTCCAGTGCCCGGTCTCGCAGGTTCTAGTAATTCGTTTTTTTCTCTGGCAATGATGCCCCATCAGCCTCAGGTCCTCTACTAATAATCTTGCTGTATGATGAGGCATGCATAGATCTACATTTGGCTGTCCGCCCTGACGTCACTCACAAAGAATTACTGCAGGCAGAAGGAAGTTCAAATGCAATCTAGCGCATTGAAGCTGAGCAACAGCTTACCCGTGATGAAGATAATACAAAACTGTGATTGGATCATCATAGAGATGTTTGATACCTACAACTGTGTGAATAATGCATACGCGCTCACCCCACAGCGAAGGCGCAAATGTTATACTGGTAAACGTAGGCATGGACGTAGACAGCTGGGGTGTAATTCATGAACGTGGACTTTCAGCGTGGTCTTAGACCACTGCCGCTGGTCTCGGGCTACTGTCGTAGTCTACAATTCATGAACGTGGACTGTCGTAGTCTACAATTCATGAACGTGGACTTTGGTTCAGTCTCAGGCTGAACTGCGGACTACGGTGGTCCAAGGATTTGTTGGACTACACACCAAAGTCCAAGGCTGCCGCGAAATTAAATGGCCGACCCTGCCTCCGGTTCGCGCAGAAATCGCTGTATTTTGGGACACTAGAAACCCATCGAACGAAAATGTAAGCCATGAACAGCATTAAATTATCAAAGCTGTGTGTTGATTGCATCGATAGGTCCTGAAAGAGCTGACATTTTACAATTGGAAATGCAGGTCGCCGATCATCTCAAGCTTCGCGCAAGTTCTATTTATAGCTGACGCGCGGACCTCAGCGACACCAGTAAACATTGTCCTCGAACCTGTCTGCTGCTGTTGACATTGGGTACAATGCTAGTGTTGTCTGATGATATGAAAACGATACATTAAAATTGCATCTGTGTTATGAAAACACGGCTCAGGTTAAATTGCTTTATTTTTGGTAACTGAGAAAATGTGTGACGATCGCCAGGGTTTCACGTGTTTGATGGGAAAAGTGCGAGCTGATCGAAGCTGATCGAGTGTACGTGTGTGTGTGTGTGACACTGTGTGTGTGTGTATATTTTTCCTCATCAAGGCAGGTTTTTGTTCCACCCCTTCCTTACTGAATTTCAATGGTTCTCACTTGGAAATCCTGCCATATTGTAAAACTTGATCTTCTGCTCGTTTGCCTCTTGCTGATGAACTTAATAAACGGTGACACACACACACACACACACACACACACACACACACACACACACACACACACACACACACACACACACACACACACACTCCAGCCAGCGTCAGCTCGTACTTCATTTGTCACCTCCTCCCACGCTGTCCCTCTTCTTTTGTTTGCTTGGGCTGTGTGTATGCTGCTGTTAATGTATCCGTATCTTGCTGACACCGCTTTTATGATAGCTACCGATTCCCGCTCCGTGAAATCGGGGCTTTTCTTCGAGGTTTGCTACCGATCGCGGCTGACATTTTTGACGGGAAGTTTGAAGCGGTACGCTATGCGCTTGCGCACTGGGCGGAATCCCCGGGAATTCCAACTCATTCTGAAAATAAACCATAGACTAGGTCAATCAGTCCCAGCCTTTCAAGTCAACACCCAGTCTGGGTTCGTGAATCATAGACTCGCTGAGTCCCAGACTAGTCCCTAGACCAGCGGTGGTCTGGGACTCAAAAGTCCAAGACCAGTGCTCTCGAAAGTCCACGTTCATGAATTACACCCCAAATGACCACTGTGAGAAGCATGTTGAATAAGACCATCCCTGCGTTCCGTTGACTCTGCTTCATCTCTGCTACGGTGTAGCAGGGTCACGAGTTTCGATTGGTCGGTTTCTTTATTTATTTTTAAAGCACGTTACCATTAAAAGTAGAGGGTTTTGGAGGCCCCCATTGAATACACGAATCTCGAATATTATTTCACACTCAAATTTATCACTATTGATCGAAGAAACGACCTAATAAAAGTATTAGAGTGGAAAATCATTCATACACAATCTTTGGTGACGTTTCACCCAGTGGCAGAGGTCAACTTCCTGTCAAAGGTCGCGCAGCAGCTAGAGCGTCTCAGAAGCCGCTCTAACTGCTTTCACACTAGAGTGCGCCACTTGCTGTGCCTAGCAACGATGAAACTACAGAACCCGTAGCCGCATTTGATTGGTTCATACTAAACACAACTAATTGGAAGTCACTCCACGGACTTGCACGGTAAACATGCTTCGAACCATGGAGTTTACATAACATGGAAGTGGAATACGTGCCGATTGCTGTCAAATTTCGAAGAAATAAATGTTTTCGTGCTCTCATCACCGTTGCAGAGTGGATTGTATGTCTTGGTTTGATATTTGTAGTAAACGTCGGCATTTATACCCATGAGTGTAACGATTTAGCAGACGACACACATGTTTGGATTTACCTTGACCTTCCTCTCTGACTAGTGATGGTTACCTCCCTTTTGTTATTAATGGATTTTCAACCCTTATGCTTTTATTAAGCTGTCTATTCGATGAAGAGGGATATAAATGAATGTGAAATTATTTAGGGGATCCATGTATCCAAAGAGGGCCTCCAAAACCCTCTACTTTTAATGGTAACGTGCTTTTAAAATAATTAAAGAAACCGACCAATCGAAACTCGTGACCCTGCTACACCGTAGCAGAGATGAAGCAGAGTCAACGGAACGCAGGGCATGTGTTCCAAAATTTTACGGGAAACATGAACAGTTTAATTACGTCAGTGGGAGTTTAGCGTTTCATTTTTGTAAGAGAATATACGCCTTCTGGCTGGAAGTTGGGCCGCGCAAACATTTTCCCCATTTGAAGGGCGATATTGCGAGATCTGTTTTGAGGAGTTGGCACTTAAATGAGAAATGGCTGTAAGCTCACCAGCACAAAAAGATTACGAAGTGCGCCGCCCGGGAATCGAACCCGGGTCACAAGAATGGGAATCTTGCATGATACCACTACACCAGCGGCGCCTACACAAACAATGTTGCACAAACAGTAAGGCTTCGGTGCACGTAATCACTCTATTCACGCACACAGCAGATACGTGCTATTATTGCATATGTCCTCGCTCCTTGCCTTCTGAATTACCAGGTTTCCAGGATGTCATCAGTAAGGGAGGTGACTGCGCGCGGGAGGAAATGTTTTAAAGCTGTGCAAAAATTCAACAACTAAATACGAAACTGCCATGGTACCAGAACTGGCCATTCTACCGTCTTCGTTTTAAGAAGCGCATGTACATGATGCAGTAAAGAAGATATGTCGTTCGGGGGTCTCTGCACGAATTTGCATGCTTTTAGCGAGTGTTGCTTTTAACCCAAAGGTAAACTATATGTCTGTCGTGCGTCACAAACGCATTTGGATACGTATTCTAACACGCAGCAGAGGATATCCGATACCCTGTTCATCAACTAACGTGCCATGACGTGCGTGATTTCAGAGTCAGTACCAGAAACACTCGCACAGCTGGCCTTGGCAGAACTTTGGCGCCATCAGAACCGGCTATGTATGGTCCAGTGATTCAGTTCAGACCTCCTTCGTTTGCCCTTTAAGCAGACTTGCTCTTCAAAACACTACAGACGGATTGAGGAAACCTTGCAAAATGAACGTTTCGTGCGCACATTGTTTCGAAGAGGGAAATATCATCGATAAATTGCTTCTTACCCAAATAATTCATTCATTAAACTTGTTGATGGCGGTAAATTTTGCAAGGATGAAAATATAACCTCTATCTACTGTACGAAAAAATGTTTTCTTGCGCCGCCCGGGAATCGAACCCGGGTCGCAAGAATGGGAATCTTGCATGATACCACTACACCAGCGGCGCTCACACAAGAATGACTATGTGAAATAGTCATGTACCTATCGCTTCCAATAATTATCGGTATATTAGAACTTATAGGGATGCTATTAAAAATCTGCTATAATCTACGGACAGAGTAATGGGTGATTTCATTAAAATGTCAACCTTTACTGAAATAAAGAACATCCTCTTTCCTAGTTGCGGAAAATATATATAACTATGGAGAATGTGATGCCGCTGACTGCACTGACACCATTCTGTAAACCCAAGTCAGTGACGTCAAAGGGAGAGAGAGTGTCTCTCTAGTGATTTTACTGTTATGTGCAAAGGTCACGAAGAATTTCTCCAACCCATTACTCAAAGCACCACACGTGTTCCTTCAGTTTGCATCAACACATTTACGTACTATATTTCAAAAGCTCACTTATCCAGATGAAGATCGGTCACCAGTGAATTATCTCGTCTATCGCGAATTCTCTCTTACCAAAGGTGTAGTTTCACACTTAAAATCACAGCAAGAAGTATTTTCATATTGTTCTCTTCCCTCCTCTTTTCCTTCTTCCATTTTCTACTTAACATTTTGCAGTCGCAACGAGATACCAAAACAATATATCATTCGCCAGGGATATTTTCTTCATTTTCTAACCAAAAACAGCCAAGAGGCCAACTTAGGGAAGTACATAGGGAATGAGAGTACTGACCAACTTTAAATGCTAGTTGCCATAAAACCTGCATCTGAGTTTGGAAGGGCTGTCGTAGATGTCGATCGGCCATAGCTGAAGATTTTTTTTAAACACAGTCGCGCATATGCATGACCTAGGAAAGATCTGTAACTCGAGCATATACAATGGTCAAGATGATCAGCGTTTTATGCTGGTCTGCCCCTGCATCCCACGGAGTCCTCAAGATCCCCAAGCCCTACGCAGAAGGAGACGGAGGCGGACAACGGGGGAGGAAGAGGTCAACAGAAAGTCCCGGCACAGACCGGAAGTCCTAAGCTCTTCGCCACAGATGGCGTCCGGTGCACGTGTGGCGAGGCGCGTGGCGGGCTCGGGCAAGACTAATTCGTCACGTGCATGGCCCTGGTTCCCGGCGGCGCTTGCCCCTCCGCCACGGAGGCCGTGCACAATGGTCACTCCCGGTCACCTGAATAGCCGCCTTGGGCGAGCTGCAAGGGGCTCCGCAGCCGACGTGGAAGGAGAGAAGGACGCTGCAGAAAGCTCAGGGAGGGGGCGGATGCGGAAAAAGTGGCCAATTACTGCCAGACGATGGGGAGAAAGACGCACGCAGAAGCAACCGGGGTCAGCTTGGGGCAAGGCGGCAAGTCCGGGAAGAGACGCGACTAGCTCTTTGTGTAAGCAGTATTCACGTTGAACATAGGGCAAGTTTTAACCTGTTGACAGTTCTGCGCATCCAAATTGGACAAGGAACACTGCAATAACAATGAAGATAAACTAGCAAGGAGTCATGTAAAGTCAAATCAATGTCAATTCGCACGTCTAATTGCTGCGCACGTGGTGAAGAGGACTAGGTTATGTGCATTCATAGGGGACATGGTTAGCAGTACATAATTTGAATTTTCGTCTGCGTTCATGCATATGCAGGTGTGTGCATGTGCTAGCGTGCGTGCGTGTTTGTGTATGCACGTGTCTGTGGAAGCAAATTAATGGATTTCAAGACTAGATGTAACAAGAACCCATATTCCTATCTGCCTTTTACTCCTATTACGATATGACTTTTCTACGTCATAGCTACATGAACCGTGGTGCTGGCTGCAGCATCTTTTCCATCCGACCCATCATCACAGACTGAGACCTCTGACGACGCGATTCGACCGAACTTGTGGCAGCTAAGGACCTAGACCGAATTATCATGAACAACTCTTCGTTGCTATGGAGAAACACGTTCACATTAATCTTTGTGAGGGCAGATGTTCCAGAAATGAAATATTCGGACACAGTGAACGGACGATGAGTACCAGCTGGACCATTGTAACTCGAGTAAATGAATACTTTCTTGCAGTCGAGACGCTTTGATCATAATTTATACGTGTCATACGGGTAAATCACTGGTAAGTCTGCCAGCATGATACATTGTCAAAATGCATGTATTTCCTTTGTTGATTTCCTCATCCTCTACGTTGCACTTATTTCTCCCAAACCGCCATCCACTCAAACTGCCTTCTGTTTTTGTTTGCCTACGCGGCTGTCGAAGTGGCTGATTAATGCCAGTTTGTTTGTCACTCTGTGTGTGTGTGCGTGTGTGTGTGTGTGTGAGTGTGTGTGTGTGTGTGTGTGCGTGCGCGCGTGTTCACGTACGTGTACGTGTGTGCCTGTAAATGTGTACTTGTTTGCCTATCTACCATTATGTATGTCCCTCCGTCCGTCCTTCCGTCTGTCCCTCTGTACATTGTCTATATGTCTGCCTGCCTGCCTGCCTGCCTGCCTGCCAGCCTGATTGTCAGCCTGCCTGTCTGCCTGTCTGTCTGTCTGCTGCCTGCCTGCCTGCCTGTCTGCCTGCCAGCCTAATTGTCAGTCTGCTTGCCTGCCTGCCTACCTACCTGCCAGTCTGTCTGTCTGCCTGCCTGCCTGTCTGTCTGCCTGTCTGTCTGACTGTCTGTCTGTCTGTCTGTCTGTCTGTCTGTCTGTCTGTCTGTCTGTCTGTCTGTCTTTGTGTCTGTCTTTGTGTCTGTCTTTGTGTCTGCTTGTCTGTCTGTCTGTCTGTCTGTCTGTTGTCCGTCTACCTGCTTGTCTGTCTTTCTGCCCGTCTGTCTGTCCATGGACACTATAGAGGCTGTGGTCTGTCTGCGCCTCTGCCTTACTGCCCGTACGTGTGTCTGTTTGCCAGGCTGTAAACACGTCTACTTGTTTTACTCTCCTTCTCTCCTTGTTCCCTTTGAACATTTTTTCTCTACAGCACTAATATTTCATTTCCATTCTCACTGTTGCAAATAATCTATCCCACGTCTTACAAACATCCCGATGAATAAAGAATTCAACCTCTAAATTAGAAAGAGAGAGCGTGAGAGGGGAAAAAGGTACAAAAAAGCAAGCTCGCTGTCTCAGATAGTCTCTATCGATTCGTGCAGGAGGAGGGAAGAAAAAATCCACTCCTCTAGACGAGCAGACGTCTGGTGAGGACGAAACACTTTCTGGGCGGAGGAGAGAAAACGCCAGGGGCGTCCAGGCCAGAGATCAGGCACAGGGAGAAGCCGGGTCTGGCCCGGCCGGGGGGCCGAGGTGCTGGACCTGAAAATTGTCTTCATGGCCGACGCTGGGTGTTGACTGGAGAGTCAGGCCGACATAGATCTCCACTGGCTGCAAAACGCGTTTTCCCCGCCATTGCACCGCCGCCGCCGCCCCGATGAGCTTGTCAGGAACTTGGGCCGCTCGGCTCAAGACGCCATCACCAGTCGGTGTCCAAGAAAGTCGAGCCCGCCTCGGAAATTCGGTGCTGGGGATCCAGGTGTCTGTTCCGGTCGTAACCTGGTGTCAGGGTCTCTGTCCGCGTGTGTGGGTGTGTAAGTAAAGGCGAAAGTGTGTATGCGTGTGTGTGTGTGTGTGTGTGTGTGCATGCGTGCTTGTGTATGTGTACGTGAGTGTGCGGTCATCCATGCTTGTGTACGTGTATGTCTTTTGGGAGCAAGCGCACGCACACGCGCACGCGGGTCAATGTGCATTCGCGCGCGTGCGTCTATGTGTTTACGCATGTATGTGAAAGACTGTGCGAGTATGTACATAAGTCCTGTGCAGGCATATGCTATTCCTTCAAGATCTCTAACTCGAACGTTATGTGTCAATTACATGGGTGTATAAATAAATACTCTTGCATTCAAATAAACAAGTGTATGCTACCGTACGAACACGTTAACCAGGCGCATACATGTTAATCATCACTGTGTGCGATGGTTTCTTTTTTCCGTCTTGCCCCAAACGGGAACAAACAAACGTGTGTGCTCATGTTCAGGACATAATACGACTTGAGATATTCTGCCGGGTTTACGAAAATGCAACCTTCTATGAAAATGTTCAAACAATTAGCTTTACATCTTCCTCATGAGTGAGAATCATTTTCGAAGATTTACGTAAATAAGTTCCCCCTTTTTACACCTTTGTTGATCTTTGTCTCCTAAAAAAGGCGGCATTTTCCCGTCTTTTGCGATATCCACCTTCAGCCACAGTCAACTGTGACACTAACTTCAACGTCATCAAGCACCATGAATCCCGACATGGGGACTTTAGTGAGAATCACGAGAGACATGCTTCTCTTCTCTGCTCCACTCCTCACACAGACAAAGGGCCGTCCAAATGGGAGGTCCATCTGGAGAGGACACCGTCGGTGGCGGCGGATGGCGGGTGGCGATGCAATCAGCTGGGAGGCTGCGGGAGGCAGTGCGAGGATGAAGGCGGCTTAGTCTCTGCCATAGATCGATACAGTCTGCAGCGCTCTCCCCTTCCCTGCCCCCTCCCCGCCCCGTCTTCCGCTCTATTGTCTTACGCGCTCGACAGCTTGATTGTTTCCTAATATCGCGCAGACCCACGGATCATAAGCCGTGGTGAAGGAGGAGGCCCAAATTGATACAGCATGGACGTAGAGGCTAGAGCGAGGAAGACTTGGACACTGGGAAGGTGGCGCAAGGAGGAGGGTCCCCGTGTCTCCACGCCAAAGGCCGAAAGGTCTCGGTGGTACTTCACTAGTGAACCGCGGCACTAGAGTTGAGACTAGCACTACTGATAGACAAATGTAAGCATATCACTGATGCATCACCGAGTGCATGGCAGTGATATTTCGTCAGTGAGACATTGTATTAGACTATAGTGCCACTGATAGATCACAGAGAACACATACATGGTACCTCATTGATGGATCTCAGAGGGCATTTGCATAAGGCCAAAGCCTTCGGTTGAAGAAATGTTGCTTTGATGGGGTTTTGCTACGTGCTTGTCTCCTCCACTCCCGATCAAGGGATGAGACCAGGAGTGGGTATTAGTGCATACTTCACATTCTTACCCTCGCCGCGTCTGCGCAAGATCGTCTGATGTGGACAGAGAAGAGAGGTGCTTCTGCGCAGAAACAGATTTGAGCGCGATTGCCTACTGATGCGTTCAATACTACTACAGGAAGACTACAGGAGCTCTGTGGATTCCTTTTATTTTTCTCCAAACTGCAATGTAGTGTGCCTTTTTTCCTTTTCCTGTTTTTCTTTTCCTGCGATTGTTGATGACAGTAATATAACTTCTACTGCAAAAAATATAGTATACTGAAAGTTTACGTAGTTTGTCATTTTACGAATGATTTTTTAAAACAATTCATTAATAAAAAATTACGTCATAAATCTAGTACCCACCTACCAAAATCTGGGACTCGCATTACAGAAAAATGACTCGATTTCTAAATCAGCAAGAATCTTCATAACCCGGATATCCGCGGTGTTGAACTGCAAGTTTTGTTCCTCCTCCTCCTCCTCCTCCTCCTCCTCCTCCTCCTCCTCCTCCTCCTCCTCCTCCTCCTCCTCCTCCTCCTCCTCCTCCTCCTCCTCCTCCTCTTTCTTCTTCTTCTTCTTCTTCTTCTTCTTCTTCTTCTTCTTCTTCTTCTTTTTCTTCTTCTTCTTCTTCTTCTTCTTCTTCTTCTTCTCGAACGCTAACTCTACCCCGCTGCAAGAATTCCCTATTTGGAGTAAGCAAAAAGAAGTCCAAAAGTCACCTCTTCAACAGCGTTCTTCCCCTCTCTGCCCCCCCCCCCCCCCTTTCCCTCGCCTTTTCTCTTCCTCTCTTCCCCCTCTCTTCTTCATTCGTTGAATACAATGGACGTCATTTACTTTGTTGCACGGTTTTGATCTAAAGAGACCAATCAACTATTTTATAAAAGTGAAACATTTTTGGCGGCAAAAACTCGCGGTTGCTCACGGGATGTTACGCGGGAAACGACTCCTCCGTGGTCCGTGCGGGGCCCCACTTGACTGAACCCCACGAGGCCGACCGGAAGTGCGGGGCCGACGGGAAGTCTAAGATCCCCGGATCAAAGTACCAGCGGGGAGGAAAAACTCCTGGGCTGCTCGGGTCGTCGAGGCGCGTGGAACACCGAACCCGGAGCTCGGCTGGGTGGAGCTCAGAGAACCCGTTGCTCCTGGGATGTTTCAGTCTGATTGAAGTCGCCGCTGCAGGAATATGCTCGTGACGTTGTCGCCATGGTGAGCGTTACCTGGAGACCCAGTCATCTGTAAGTCCTCTGACAGTTCCCAGTCGCTCGACACTCTCAAAAGTCAAGGGTCACTGTGTAAGTAAGCGTCTGGGCTGGCATGCCTTGTCGATGCCAGGGCACAAGGAAAAGGTAGGGGTAGCGATGGAGAACGAGAGCATGGTGATGGATTTCGATAATGGTACCAATATCCCTGGCGATAATGCCATGGTGTTTAGTTGGTGATAATGCCTATGTAACATGCACTAATTCTTCAATGATAACAATACATATGAAACGAAACAATATCACAAACTTCATTCTATTTTAGCACCCATCATCACCCCCGATTCGTCTTTATCATCGCTGTCAGCAAAGTCACCATCACTGCTGCCATACCTGCTTTCATGAACATTCTCATAACAGCAGTTAAAACTTGCCAGCAAGGTATGCAGAGAGATTCGGAAGGACAAGAACAAAGAGAACAAGTACTATGAGAACAACAGTAGCAGTTACTGAGGCAATGTGCTGCTGGTGCTGGTGCTGCTGCTGTTACTGCTGCTGCATAATTAGCTAAAAGACTAATGCAGCTTCACATGAAAGAAAGGTCAATAGTGACCGACACCAATTTTAACCACAGCGGACGTGTTGAAGAAAGGGTAGCCATGGGGGGCGGCCCACCATTGAGGACTGCGAAACAGCTTGGGTTCTGTTTCCACCGTAGACCGCGCCATTAGTCGGAGGAGACCAAGGGGATGCCGGGTTCACAAGAGGGCGAGTGGCACGCTTATCTCCCTTGAGATATACCACTGGCGCCCTCTACCCTATCGGGAGGGGGCGCCAACCAATTTGGTTTCCGCTGCCTCAGACAGCGTGTCAGATAGCGGTCTGGAAAAATAACACAAGGCAAGGAGACAGCTTTCACAGGGAGGCCCCTGCCTTTTGATGATCTGTGCCTCTCCTTTGTGTGCGGGTCACTTGGGGGTCTCGGGCTGAAGACAAAAATGGAGCGTGGTGACGTCTCAGCCCGATGGCATCCCGAGAATAAACGCTTGTTTATGTATGGAAGAGCGATGTGAACGCCGGGATCCCGACATGATCTACGGAGTTAATTATGAAATAGGAAGCAACAGGTCAGGGTTAGTTTGCAGTGGTATTTCGGACTGAGACAGAACTTTTAGGCACAAAAACGCTGTTGTGGTCACGGTAACCCGACCGACCCTATTTTTTTCTGCCGACCCAAAACATTTTTTTCGATTATGGAAAACAAAGAGAAAAATAAAATAAAAAGAAAGGGATCGATGGTAAACAACGAATTGTGTGCTGTCCCTTTTTCCTGCACTATGACTCATAACTCATACTCATATCATTTTATTAATCCATAAGGAAATTAAATTGGTCAACAGCATACATGGGTCATTAATGATTATAAAAGTTATAATAAACTCAGAAAAACCATGATAATGAAATGAAATCAAATCAATCAAACCAATCAAATCAAATCAATTAATATGTATGACTACAATGCCCTTTTACTTGCACACAGCATGACACACCAACACATACATACATGCATACATACATACATACATACATTCATACTAAGCTAGATAGTTATACATGTTAGTGTCAACACCAACACACACAGTGCCAAAATGACCAAAAATAAATCCACCATCTAATATAATGAAGTTCTATGAGCACTCAGGGAGTAAACGATTTAAGGTTAAAGAAGCATTTTCAATGAAATAAAATTTGGTTATTGTTCAGCCTGGAATATTCTCTCTTTTTTTAAGTTCAGGCCGACCTACCCACCTGGGTTTTTTGTTGTTGCTTTATCTCAGAACCAAAGGCCAACAAATGAGAAATTCTAAGCTTTTCATTTGCACGACTATTAACAATAACTAAATAAGCAAACAAACAAATGTATTTTATATAAAACAATCAGGGCAACATATTTTACTGCAATAACTACAGTGTACTCTCTGTCATTCGACATAGGATGATGTTTTTTTCCATTTTGATTTCTTAATAGGCAATGAAGTTTGCACTGATGATACAGTGAACTGACGTTACTGGAAACTTTCTTCGACGCCTTTTATAAGAGCGCGAAAAAGTCCTTTGCGTTGAAGGCCGATGGAGGCGTTGAGAAGGAGTGCGGGAGCGCGCTGTCATGAGCAGTTAGCGCGGGCAGCTCCCCTGGTCTGGGCAAGCCATCTCAGGCAGGCTGCCTGTCTGCAGACGTTATTAGTCGCGTCAGACGGAGAGCTAATCACGTCACTGCGTGAACACCTCACAGGTTTTCGTAAAGGAAAAAAAAGTTGTTCACAGTGAGAGAGATAATGAATGTTTGTTCACAATTTCCGGAACAATACCCACTGTTCAACAGGCCGATGAGTGTTTTCATGTATTTTTTGGTCTCCTGCAGGTACGCGCAGTGCTTATCTCAGTCATGTGGACTGTGAATGTAGCTGAGGCTATGTACAAATGTGAATGGTGGAAGCATTTTTCTGAAAATACCCGCAATACATCTTCGGCAACTTTGATGAAAGCAGCAGCAACAACAATAACAGCAGCAACAGCAGCAGCAACAACAACAACTACAACAACAACATGTGCACGACGAGCATGCGCGCGAGAAAAAAATTGAGCTCACGAAACCCGACAAACTAAAAAAAAATCTAATTTCCTTTTATGCATATTTCTGTGGGATTCGTGTGTTGGTGATGTGTGGAATGAAACGATAGGCACCTTTACACTACAGGTCCATGGTACAGGTTCTCAGCGAAGCGCCAGTGCCCCAAGCCACGCCATTGATTCTGCTACAGGCAAAGTCTCTAATTCCTGATCAACATTTAAACAACCAACCCACACCACTGAAAATCCTTGCCAATACGCACAATACCTGCTTGTCACGACAAGCACATTGCATTTGTCTTCTTGCCAACTGTACCATAGACTATCTCGACCGCTCTTACAACACCTGCATACTCTCTGTGTTCCCGTATCTTCTACCTGCTTGGCCCAAGCCTTTGAGGCTGACGTCGTTCAGCTGGCGATTGCTATTTGTCTCCCCTTGACAGCGGATTTTGACGCTAGGTGGCAGGACCACCTAGGAGAGAGGAATTGGACGGGCGGGTCGGAATTTCCTCCACTCTGCTTTTCGTCTTCAAGGTGGAATGCGTTGTCAAGGAATGTTTTTCTCTCATTGCCAGCGTGGCTGTGGCTTTCGGATTAGCCGCGTGCCGCTCAACACGGTCTTAATTGGACGGAAATGAGCGGGGAAAGCTATATGCCACTCATAGAGCTGTATGTAAACAAACTCCCACGCTAAAAAGAGGCAAATTAACGCGCAAAAAGATTTTTGTTTCTGTATTCATTATTGCGCCCAGAAATAGAAGTTAAAAGGGCGATCGGCATGCGCGTAAGAGGATGCACGATTCGCATTTAGAAACGGTTCGAAGCTACACCTTAAGAATGACCTGACACGCACACAAGGCCCTTTGACTAATTATGCACGGTGAAAGGTTAATGACGCAGGTGCCGGCTTATCTTGATTAACCAAAATTCTCAAAGCAGACAAGATAGCGCACTGTGTAGCTCCTTCCATCTGCCTTTGAACTGAAGTTACCGCCCCTGATCAGAGGGTGAGAGAGAATCCAAGTATTTACCAGGGAAGATAAGGGTCCAAGCTGTCTGGCTCTGCAGTCCCGCTGGGATGTCCGAGGCAGGAGAGAGACAAATGGTGAAAACCGAGATTTGCGGGCCTTTGGGCAAAGCCCGAGAAAACACGTCAGATGGACAAGGCGGTCACTGGAACAACCTCTAATGGGCTACCGACCGACTCGAGATAAGATATCCACGTAAAATAATCAAATTAGTGAAAATTCTCTCGTAGGGGGTTCTCGCGCAGTCTCGAGAAGGATTTATTTTTCGGCTTCAACCCAAGGTCCGTGGGTAAACCAGGCACGGGAACCAAGAGTTTTCGAGCGGTTATCACTGATCAAAGACAAGCGGAGGACTCAGTAGCTGACCCTTCTCGACGCCCACACACTTTAGTTAGCGAAAGATTCCCTAGGCAGGTTTTTGAAACTCGAGCGGGGGAGCTTCTGGCGGAACAAGAAAGATGAAATGAATGGGACAGGAACTGGGAGCCAACTGCACTGGGGCGAGGTGGCGGATTCATGCAAGGCATTTGGTGGGGATGCCGTGGAAAGTGCGCGGAGTTCAGGCATGAAGGCCCTGGACGTCTTCGGATGAAAAGGGCTGCACCCGTCTGAACTCGGACTGCCCCAGCCCACACCGTGCTGGAAGGACACTGTGCACTTTTCTGTGTGGGGGAAGAAGAGATTGGATGAAGCAGAAATATTCCTCGCCTATTTAATTCATGAGTTACCCTGACGTCGATTAGACAGTCTGGCTGTTTGCCAGCAATTTGATCTATTTGGTCTCTGGAGATTTTTTAATGTTAAATATCAGTTAATCGTGTGTATAGCAGTGGGTTTGTAGATGATCTCATCTAGTTTGTCCGATATTAGTCAAGTGATTTCATTCGTCGAAAAAAAAAGGAAATTGCGAAAACAACTGTTGATCAAACGTTACTACAACTTCAGAGGCAGAAATCTGACATTACATTTATTGCTATCTTAGGGTCACCAAAGGTAATACGCTGAAACAGAAAGGGTGATATATGATCATGTCCTGCGGCGATCGCTCGAAAGTAAACCCATTAGCATTCAAAGTTTTGAGGAAACTACTCCATAACCTGTCATGCAGGTTTTCAAGGTAGTGCACACAATGATGTCTCGCAACGACCCCTGGATTTGCCTGAAACTTTCTTCGACTCCCTCTCGTTCCTCTCCACTCCTCGCACACGACTACTCAGAAGACAATTGATTTTAGAAACAGAGAAAGATTAAGAATATAAATGTTCATGCAAACTACGGCAACTGACCACAACGAAAGCATTCGATTCGTGTCGCACCTAGGACGAAGTTGGTGTAGTGGTATCAAGCAGGATTCCCATTCTTGCGACCCGGGTTCGATTCCCGGGCGGCGCACTTTGCTTTTGTTTTTCGACGAATGACTCCATCAACTAATGAGTATGAAATTATCGACGCCGTGGCGATGGCAGCTAAAGTATTGTCACGTGGACATCACGAGTGTAGAACAATGAAACTGGACAGCAAAGAGAGGTTCACCGCGTGTTTGTGTGGATTATTTGAAAACAACGCGCGTTAATGAAATATCATTGCTGAGCGTGATTTGTTTTTATTTGTTTACACGGGTCCCCCCCCCCCACCCCCCTCTACAACTTGAGTAGTTTCCATTCATGTTGTATAATGTTGGCGACCCCGAGCATTCAGTTTCAGGCAGCGTTTCCTCTCGGTTACTCTAACGGCTGAGGTAGCGAAGGCAGTCGTTGGTTTGCTGGCTTGCAGTGTCCAGGTCTACCAAGGTCAAATGTTCACAGTAGTTTGATTACTTGTGTTTTGGCATCTAGTCAGGAGTCGCCCTCTCACGGCGATTTCTGTCAACAGCAACTTGTCAAATGCCTTCAAGGTAGACCGTGACTAAATCTCGTGCGACTTGTCAAATGCCTTCAAGGTAGACCGTGACTAAATCTCGTGCGACTTGTCAAATGCCTTCAAGGTAGACCGTGACTAAATCTCGTGCGGCAACTTGTCAAATGCCTTCAAGGTAGACCGTGACTAAATCTCGTGCGACAACTTGTCAAATGCCTTCAAGGTAGACCGTGACTAAATCTCGTACGAAGCCGGGCCTGATATAGCTGAGTGCCACTCAGCTATGTGATACCAAAGATGTCTTTGATGATACTATCATATAGCTCAGTTGTGCCCACTTTTTAGTTTCCCGCGTTATTTTTGCAGATTGACTGTTAAAAAATTCGGTACCTCGGAAATTTTGGACGCCAAAGTTCTTCACGCTCACAGTTTGCAAGAGAATATTTTTCTCTGAAAAATATGTCTCAGTCTGATAAACGCAACGCGCAAGGATACAGTGGGTCATATTCATAGGTATATAGCCAATCAACAGAAAGCTGCGCGAAATAAGAAATGTCGTGCGACCAATCAGCGCCCGGCTTCGCACGAAATTTAGAGCGTGTTCCAAGGTATGGAACGGAACACCACGTCGCCGTGACTGTCTCCGTACGACGGACACTCAATGGACCGCAGCGTTCTTTAACATGTGACCGAACACCATGTAACGGGCCATAACTCGCACTGTCAATTTCAGAGATACAGGCCTGTAAGATCAGTTGGGGTCAGCCAGGTTATTTTTCTGTTTTGGATATTTCTGCCTCAATTACCCTTCTAGAATCAATCTGTTGCCGATATACTATGCAAACCAGCATACGATAGTGTAAAAGGGACTTCTATTCGCACAATTTCCTAAAAACAAACAGAAAATCAGGGTTTAATTAGCCTCAAGCATTTCTCTTGGCTCAATGGCTTCTACTCATTCCGGCGTATCATATATCACTGCAAAACTCGTTATCTCTATTTTCTTTCTACAGTGCAATTTGTTATGTAGTGTCATCTCTATTAGAGTAGAAAGAGAGCTCGTGATGTTAACATACTTTGATGTTGGACTAATCAGAAGGGTCGTACTTGACGCTTTGGTAACAATTGTCTCCAACTTCGCATTTCATTGCAGTACTTATTCAAATAATTGTAACTTCCAGCACTTTCGAGATACAAACATAATTTTAATACCATTGGAGAGTGTAAACTCTCAGTCTTAATATGATGCCAACTGCTTCAAAACAGTTTTTTTTAAATTCACAAACGGTTTGAAGAAAGAAAGAAAGACAGACAGAAGGAAAGAAAGAAAAAAAATACGCCGCACGACGTGAGGCTGCACAAATCCTGATGGCTTTGCGATGTTCAGCGTCCTGGGGTGCCAGCAAAGAGGAAGAAGCCCAAAAGAGACGTAGAGGAGACATAGAGGAGACATAGAGGGGACGTAGAGGGGACGTAGAGGAAACGTAGAGGGGACGTAGAGGGGACGTAGAGGGGACGTAGAGGGGACGTAGAGGGGACGTAGAGGGAACGTAGAGGGGACGTAGAGGGGACGTAGAGGAAACGTAGAGGGGACGTAGAGGAGACGTAGAGGAGACGTAGAGGGAACGTAGAGGGGACGTAGAGGGGACGTAGAGGAGACGTAGAGGGGACGTAGAGGAGACGTAGAGGGGGCGTAGAGGGGACGTAGAGGAGACGTAGAGGGGACGTAGAGGAGACGTAGAGGGAACGTAGAGGGGACGTAGAGGGGACGTAGAGGGAACGTAGAGGGGACGTAGAGGGAACGTAGAGGGGACGTAGAGGGGACGTAGAGGGAACGTAGAGGGGACGTAGAGGGAACGTAGAGGGGACGTAGAGGGGACGTAGAGGGGACGTAGAGGAGACGTAGAGGGGACGTAGAGGAGACGTAGAGGGGACGTAGAGGGACGTAGAGGGGACGTAGAGGGGACGTAGAGGGGACGTAGAGGGGACGTAGAGGGACGTAGAGGGGACGTAGAGGGAACGTAGAGGGGACGTAGAGGGGACGTAGAGGGGACGTAGAGGAGACGTAGAGGGGACGTAGAGGGGACGTAGAGGGGACGTAGAGGAGACGTAAGAGGGGACGTAGAGGGAACGTAGAGGGGACGTAGAGGGAACGTAGAGGGGACGTAGAGGAGACGTAGAGGAGACGTAGAGGGGACGTAGAGGGGACGTAGAGGGAACGTAGAGGGGACGTAGAGGGGACGTAGAGGGGACGTAGAGGGGACACGGGGCTACGTCCTTTGGCGTGTCTGTAACACATCATTAACTTTCAGAGTGCACCTCTTTCGTCAGACGAGAGGGGAAGAGACAGGAGCCAAATTGTTAATATTTAGTACTCTTCCCCTCTGAAGACGTAAGTTCAAACCAAAAGGTTTGTAAGTCTTAGCTGGGCGTGGAGCTCGGAGTCATTCGTGCAAAACAAAGCAGAGACAAACAGACATACTTTATTCATTGCCTTCAAAATGAATTTTTCTCGTTTTGAAAAAATGTCAAACAAATATAATGGGATTTACACATGAAGAAACTTATCAAAGTATCAATTCTAGGAACAATGAATAAAGTTAATTGCTGGACTTATTTTTTCAGGATGACTAAAATATTTTGTTTCTCACAATCCCCTCCTTGCACCTTTGCAGAGAACTCAGTTTAATACTGCTTAGGTGGCTCTTGCCTGCTGGAACAGTTTAGACGGAGGAGTGATCACTTTACAGCAGAACATGCAGCTCCGGAGTCCACCACCAGCAAACCTTACGACCTGGGAGAGGCCTGGCATGGTCATTATGACCGTGTGAGAGCGACGTCACCCAAACGTCCCAGTAGGACGTTCTCCCGGGCAACTGTAGTGAAAGGCAATGAAACGTTCTCCTCCTCACAACCCACTGAATATGCAAGCACTGAATATGTAAATACCGATATGCATGTACTGAATATGAAAATACCGATATGCATGCACTGAATATTAAAATACCGATATGCATGCACTGAATATGAAAATACTGATATGCAAGCAATGAGTGTGCAAACACTGAACATGCAAACACCAAATATGTAGGCTTGAAAATGCATACGTTCAAAAAGCAACACTGAAAATGAACACACTGAATATGCAAAAAAAACGCTTCGGGTTCATTGACAGGAAGCTTTCCTATCGAACAGAATCTTTACGAATTCTTCGGAAATGGCGGGTGTGGAGAGGAGGTGGGGGGTAGGGGATTGGGAGGGGGGTGGGTTCTAGAGTGGGGATAAATTTGTCTCTCTTTCGTTTTTGTACAATTGGTGTTTTGGTCATATGGCACAAATGTTAACTACAGTCATAACGAATGTCCTCAACTTTAGGAGATTCATATGGAGCGAACAGCATCACCACTGTCACTAACACCGCCACTATCCCCACAACAGCCACCACCACCACCACTACAAATATCACTCGTGTCTCCATGACAACTGCTTCCACCACCATTCATTCCAGTACTACCACTACCACATCTTCCACTATCATCATCAATGCCCATAATCAACTCAGTTTGCCGACAGTCGTTGCCTGCAGCCCGGCTATGGTAGTAATGCTGGATGGAGCCAGTCCCATTTCACAAGTGGCTGCCATCTGTCAGAGCATGCATGAAAAATGGCGACTTGCTCTTGTAGTCGTGCAGCTCACAACGTGGCCTGCAGGACACACGGGCCGTGGGGGACCGGGGACGACGGGGATGCCGTCTCGCCACTGCAGCGCTGTGGCTGGTGCACTTGCAGCTTTGGAGACAAAGGGAAATCGATGTTGCTGCTCAATAAACGGCGTACCTGGTGCATGGCACTGTGCTTATCAACGACGCACTCCCACGCCGCCATGCCTCTATTGACCGCAGCCTTCATCGCCTAGGTCCTGTTGCTTGTGAGGCAGATTATTTTTTCATGTTAATGGACAGGTAGACTTTCTGCCGACTCGAATATCTCATCCCATTTCCACTCCACCCACCCACCCATCCCCCAAAGTCCCCACTCCTTCCCCTCTTCCCCTACCCACATCCCACACACCCCGCGATCTTAGCTTAGATGGAGACACATATAGAGAGGATTTTTAATGTTAAACTCGCTCTCTCTGCAGGTAGACAGCGCCAAACAGTGACAACATGCATGGATTGTAGCATTGGATGAAATCAGCGCACAGCAAGGGAAGGGAAAATGGAGACAAGTTAATCATGAAAACAGATGAAGTGTTTAACGATAAGGTTTTCGGTTGCATTGGATGAAAAACAAATATTTCGGTCTTTTTAAAGTGCAGGCTACGACGATAAACATTGCTATCTTGCTTGTTGAATATCCTTTGATTTCATTACCGCCACATCAAAGAAAGACTGTCTGTAAACGTCAAGTTCTTGATTTAGGCAACAGTCTCCACCCCTATGAAATAGAAACTGTTCTGTTTCAGATGAGTTTCACAAACGCCAAGGAATGGTCTGGGGAAAATCTGCACAAGATCTTCAACCCCATCACCAGGAGAGGAATGATGAGCTGGTTTCCTCCTACACCAGCAGCCTGCACAGGGCTTGCGTTGGAGTGCTGCCTGACAGATCTCCCATCTCCTCAGACAGAGACAGAGGCCGTGGTGCCAACGAGATGCCTCTCGACCTGTAATCGATCGCACAATTGCTCCTTCTAGCGCAGCTCTAGAAACGGCATGAGCAGTGTCATCCTTTCAGTAAGTAATATGGATCTACTGCCTCTGCGGGCGCTCTGTCAACGTGATCTATGGCATTTCTACGTTGGAGCCAAAGGGGACGGGGGATGGGGGTGGGGCAGGGGGGTGGGGGGGTGGGGATGAAGGTAGGAAAAGGTAGGGTTGGGTTGGGTCGTAGAGATCCTGTCGATATGAACGCCCACACCAAGCAGCCCGTGCGTGGGAACAGCAGTACACGGGGGCCTTAGCGACCCCCACAGTCTGGTGAAAAACAAACACTTTGTGTGCGAAGAGTATTTCGTCTGACACCCACGAGTCGCATCTGAGAAAACACGTTGAGAGAACGCCGCCTCCACTCGCCAACCCGACACCCCCACAAGGACGAACACACGGTAGGTAGGTGGACACGGAAGGTTCGCTCGAGGACGCCGTAGGCGTGTCCAATGGAAATCGATGGGAAACTGTGGGTTGGAGGATGTTACGGAGATGGGGTGAAGTGAAAGAGGAACGCGAGGCCAAGACAGATGAAATGGCAACTAAACGGCAAAGCTGTAAGAGGCGTGACAGCACAGAGGTGTTTTCAACGAAGGTCCATCTGCCCTCATACGTGTCACTGGCCAAGCCGAGCCTGACTGATCGTAGCGAGGTGTTGGATCAATGTGCCGTGACAAGTTATCACGCAGAGCTGTAACAGAGCCGATAACTTCACAATTCGATTCCTGACTATCATAATGTGACAACTTTGAAGTCATTAATAAAATCTAGGTTTGGAGGTCTACTTTGATAGACATATAGAAAGATAACACTGATAGAAACACACACACAGATGGACAGACACACAAACATACAGATACACTCACACACACACACATGCACACTCACACACACACACACACACATACACAGACAGACAGACAGACAGACAGGCAGACAGACAGACACACAGACAGAGACACAGACAGATAGACAGACGGACAGACAGACAGACAGACAGACAGACAGACAGACAGACAGACAGACAGACAAAGACAGACAAAAACAGACAGACAGACAGACAGACAGACAGACAGACAGACAGACAGACAGACAGACAGACAGACAGACAGACAGACAGACTCAGACAGACAAACAGACAGACAGATTGACACAAAGACAGACAGACAGACACAGAGACAGACAGACAGACACAGAGACAGACAGACACACACACACACACACACACACACACACACACACACACACACACACACACATACACAGACAATCAAACAGACAGACAGACAGACAGACAGACAGACAGACAGACAGACAGACAGACAGACAGACAGACAGACAGACAGACAGACAGACAGACAGACAGACAGACAGACAGACAGACAGGCGGCAGGCAGGCAGGCAGGCAGGCACGCACGCACTCACACACACACACACACGCGCGCGCGCGCGCGCAGACAGACAGACTGACAGGCAGATAAAGAGATAGACACATAGACAGATAGATGAATGGATGGGTAGATAGATGAATGAATGGATGGACAGATAGTTGAACGGATGGATAGATAGATGAATAGGTAGATAGATGGACAGACAAACAGACAGACAGACAGACAGACAGAGAGACAGGCAGGCAGGCAGGCAGGCAGGCAGGCAGACATACAGACACACAGATAGATAAATATATTATTTTGATTTAATGTTCAATGTGACACGAGAATAAAATGACTTTGTTTTCCTGAGTTAATCTATACTCATAAGCATATTGACGTTCTTTCACTCTCGTCATCCAACATTTTGAAAACAGCTTGTAAGAGTCAGCCTAGTCTGTAGAAGTTTTAGTCCTGTGAATATTGGTTTCATCTGCAGTCGCTTGAAGATAATATTCGTCACTGATTTTCATTTATGTAGGTATGTGTAGGGTGCTTCAGTCGAATCGCTCGTTTCCCGCCCACGCAGAGGAAAACCAGCATTTATGTAGGTATGTGTAGGGTGCTTCAGTCGAATCGCTCGTTTTCCGCCCACGCAGAGCAAAACCAGCATTTATGTAGGTATGTGTAGGGTGCTTCAGTCGAATCGCTCGTTTCCCGCCCACGCAGAGCAAAACCAGCATCCGCGAGAACAGTGAAAATACAAAAGCCACCTTTGACCTGTCATGTTTCCAAGAAGATATACAATGTTCTGATGCCCGGTTATCTGAACTCTTTATCTATTTGTTTTTCTTGAAACCGATCTTCATAACTCTAGATGGTTTAATCTGTTTGACTAGTAATTTGAGACAAATGAATTAAAAACGTCGCTTTTCGAGATCTGTGCTTTCGACTTCTGAGTTTCTCTTAAGGTGCATTACTAACAATTTAGACACATACAAGTGTAGTCATTGTTATCAATTGTAAAACGGAAAATTTAGATAAAAATTCATAAAAATCTGCGCCGCCCGGGAATCGAACCCGGGTCGCAAGAATGGGAATCTTGCATGATACCACTACACCAGCGGCGCTCGCCGCATTTATAGCGGTGTACTGTAGCCTTGTACTCAAAGCTGTTTGCTTATCGAAAAAACAAGTTAAAAATATCACCAACTGTGTCACAATTGCCTGGGACAACACTGTGGACGCCTATCTCTGTTTCCCAGTCGGGCCTAACGCGCACGCGCTGTTATCGTCCCTTTTCAGTTCTTCTGGTCAACTTGACCTAGGAGTCTCCTGCCATTCGATCAACCAGATTTGATATTACTGGTTGGGTTTTTTCTCTCTTGTTTGTCAAAATGATTACTTTTTCATTCTTAAAAAAATGATCGCGCTTTCTTCTCGCATGTCGTCATGGGAACCACTGTTTTTCAAGTCATGAAAATGGTATATTTCTCTGCATATTACATGCTATAATATATCACTTTGAATGTTCCTTTGATAGTTTCACATGGTTTTATTTTACTGAACGTTTCAGATCTTGACTTGAAAACGACAGCCGCAGAAAAGCATAACCGCATTAGCAAGGCTAGGGACTAAATCTTGAAATTCGCAAAAGAAACTCACCCCCACCCACCCCCACCCTCAGCCTCACCGAAATTCCCCACCCCCACCTCCACTGATCACAAGATTATGATTTCGAGGGCAGTGGGCCAGAAACACCACATTAGTCACACCTTGTCAACGATTTGGCTCTGCTCATTTACAGCTTTAGTCCCTTGTACACCAAATAGTTCATTTCAGTTTATGTGAAAGTACATACGAGTTTTGACATGTCACTTTGTTTCGTTAGAATTGACTCATAGAACTGATACGCTAGTGTTTTAGAATTATGAACGTGTGTATATTCCTACGTGATTGTCGTCGGCCGCAAATAACAACTCAATCAATTACTCAATCGATTGATCCATCAAGCAAGCAAGCAAACAATCAATCGATCGATCGATCGATCAATCAATCAATCAATCAATCAATCAATCAATCAATCAATCAATCAATCAATCAATTCTTTGTACACCATACTGACTAAATGTGACTGCAATGGTCCGTTCACTTCTGTCATCCGCGTATAACCACAGCACGTGATCTCAAGTGACACGTACTGTACTAAACCCTAGAGGATGCGAAGAAACAACATGCTAAATAACAGACAATGAGAAATCGGCAGTATAATTCGTCACGAAAGTTTTCTATATCTTGGTTGTCCTCGTCTGACAAACAAAGGTGACCTCTCAACCCACTCGTTAACAGGAATACTCACAGACCTAAAAGAAAATCAAACCCTTAAAAAAATGCTGCATGCCAAGTCATGTTCTCTTTAAAAAAATTCACGTCAGCCTTTTTTAAGGCAGAGGTGGGGAGAGTTTCTGCAGGCAGAGTGCGTTGAAATCGATTTGACCTGTAGATGATGTACTTTGTGGTAAGTTTTTACTGAGCACCAAAGAGGGTTGACAAGTACTGCTAGGGGACAGAGCACACGAGTGCGTGTACAACGGCACCGTTTTTCCCACTACACCGCGATGCAGCGTCAGCAGCAGCCCTCACCTGTCTCCAGGTCACCAAGTGCAGGTGAATGAGGTGCAGGACAACTGCGCTGGAGACCAGCATCACTTCCGAATTGGCGCTGCATGTCGACCGGCCCACTCCTCTGGATGTGGAGGTCATCAAAGAAAATACGACTGTGTCTGCGTTCACCTGCACCCTGTGACACATCCTGGCCCATTCACCATCCTGTCCACATCGGTACGGAATTTGTTTTTTTGCGTCCTGTTACCTGGTGACGCTGCTTACCCTGTCAGTCAAACTGCGACGCCGACCAAAGCAAAGAGAACTCTATGGAAGTTAAGGGACCCAGCCTTTGTAAACGCCCGTTGTTTTCCTCCTCTAGTTTATTTTCCCCCGGTACCCCGACTCGAGTAGTGTGTACCTGTTGGTGTGACGAGCGGTGCACGTGCACCATAACCACAACCACAAATCGTACGGGAAGAGCTCAGCAGGAAGCCCCTCTAAACAAAGTCACAGCTGACTGCATCCCAGGAAGCGCCTTGTTACACCTCCTCACGCTGAGCGACAGATTCAGACGTAAGGTTTACCTTGGCGTAACACAGGAAGTGAACAAGAAAGATGGCAGCAGCTGCAGCAGCAGCCGCAGCATCGGCAGCAGCAGGAGCAGCTGCGCTTCTGCAAGTCCTTGAAATCAGAGCTTTATTTCCGCACTCAGACCCACACCTCTTGTTCCCTTGTATCCCTCCACTCGCATCCTCTCGGCCGCTTTCTGTGCGCGTTTTCCCTTCCTGCTCTGTCTGCCAACTTGCCTACAATGGTGTGTACGTGCTTGTTTGCATGGATGTGCCTGTGTGTGCGTTCGTGCGCGCGCGTCTGACCATCCGTCCGTCCGTCCGTCCCTTCGCATGTCTGTTAATTTTCCTGTCTATCTGTCTGCGTGTCTATCTATCTGCCTATCTCTGTGTCTGTGTGTCTGTCTTTCTGTCTGTCTGTCTGTCTCTGTGAGCCTGTCTGTCTGTGTGCCTGTCTGTGTGCCTGTGTGTGTGTCTGTGTGTGTGTGTGTGTGTGTGTGTGTGTGTGTCTGTCTGTCTGTGTGCCTGTCTCTGTGTGTGTCTGTCTATCTCTGTGTGTCTGTCTATCTCTGTGTGTCTCCCTGTCCCTCTATGTCTCTGTGTGTCTGTCTGTGTCTCTCTGTCTGTGTCTGTTTGTCTCTAGGTGTGTCTGTCTGTGTCTGTCTCCGCGCGCGCTTGTCTATGTGTGTGTGCGTGTGTGTGTGTGTGTGTGTGTGTGTGTGTGCGCCTGTGTGTGTGTGTATCTTGTGGTGTGTGTGTATCTTGTGTGTGTATGTGTGTGTGTGTGTGCGCCTGTGTGTGTGTGTATCTTGTGGTGTGTGTGTATCTTGTGTGTGTGTGTGTATGTGTGTGTGTGTGTGTGTGTGTGTGTGTGTGTCCGTACGTCCGAAACTGCCTTCATTTCCCATCCCCCTTCTCCTTTTGTCTCCACCAATCATTACTTGCCATGCCCTCCCCCCACCCCACCCCTCCCCCTACTGGGCCAGGTCAGTGAGTACGTGGCTAGATAGGTACAGCGCCTGGCCATTAGTTGGGGAGATAAGCATCGAAGATCGATGGAACTCCCAACCAATCTCTTCCCACGGCAGCTG
>JAWQFJ010001812.1:17500-22500 GCA_034096865.1 Theodoxus fluviatilis | reverse complement strand
TGGGGAGATAGGGCCGAAATAGATACAACTCCTACGGATGAACGGTCGACCTTTGAGGTGGCAATAATTCTATCATGACAAAACCCACGTCATTGACTGGATTGGATTTCGTGGAAATGTCAAAAGCTGCTTTGTCTATGATAATAACACCCTACAGGAAAAAAACCCTGGAGAACTATTCAGTACGACAAAGAGTTAAGCATGTTAGAGGAAGTAACGTATCCTGAGAGAGGAATTATTGAATAGAAAATGGTAATAAAAAACCCAAGTCGACTAATTAACAAAAGTCAGAATAATTCGCCGTGAAAAAGTGTACGTGTGGTCCAAAATAAGATGTGTAATTGAATTGGATGCGACAAAGGATCTTCTTATATGGACTGACAACGTTCATAGGTACAGAATTAATCGTCACTGCTTACTAGTTCCCAACCTTCGTAAGGCAGAAATCTACAAAGAACACCAGCTGCATGTAAAAATATTTTCTTCATCGAGTCGACAGGAAGTTGCCAGTGTGGCAACACAACTCACTTTTCATGTGTGTGGCGATGGCAAGAATGGCTGCCATGTACCTTGGTCGCTTTTCTCCCAGGGTGTTGTATTTCTTTTTAAAGACCCTTTCTCAGAACTTGACAGAAGGCAATTGTACTCAAAGCTATTCGTCATCTTCCTACAGATCTCATTTAAAGTATTCTCTGAGTAGGCATGCATAATTGTTTGATTCAGTTAAAAATATAGCGACATTTGACCATATTTGACAGATGGCGGAGAGCATCAACATGTATATTTGTGTCTAGTTCTGCCGACGCCCACATTACACGTGCGCGCATGCAATCTGACAATATTTCTTTCGCAGACTCTTCCTCGTGCATTTTTTGCATCGTACACGGCCATCTAGTACTTGATCGTGAGTGCTACGGTGTCTGCAGGTCGCCTTGGAATTCTCCACAACGCAGGTGTGGTTGCTGCCGCTGCAGGTCGATATTTGACCTGGTTCTGCCAAAGCATACTGCAGGCAGGTAAACAGACTGCAGCACGCATGCGCAGGCTGCCTGCAACCCTCGTCCTTTCGCTTCATAGCCCTCCATGCTCCTGCTCAATAGCGTCCTGTCCAGACTCCTCCGCGTTACATAGCCTGCCCTTAAATCCGCTAGCTCCTAATCCACGTTTGTTTTGTACGGCATACCTGATATCGCCTTTATCCTTCTGGTACATTTTTTATCTGATTCTCCTTGCATCACTCTGGTCTTCCGGAGTAGTAGTGCATATATTTACGTACTTAAATTATTCGCAGGTGAGTTTTGCAAGTGGGATTCATTTACAGAGGAATCTTTTTTTTCTTTCTTTTTGTTCCGTCTTTGTGACGGCGCCGAGCGATACACACATCTTCACGGTAACCTCCACATAGCGAGAGCCTTCCTGGATCGTTGATCTCTGCATCCAGCGCATTTCTTGCGTGGCGCATTCACTGTTTTCGCTTTCTTTCATTTTTGGACCTGCATTTTCAGAGACAGTATTGGGAAGGAGGGAGGATGGGTGGGTAGGGGTGGAATAGAGATAGGGAAGGGGGATTTGCTTTATAGTGGAGACAAGGAAAGGTTGAGTGAGGAAAATTCAATGTGACAGTCATGAAATGTGTCGCCTATATTTCTCGTTGTCTGTAGATTTTAAATTCAATTCTATTCTGCGTTAACCTCCAACCTGTGCTGCGTCCCATCCCGCCAGTTATATTATCGATTAATATGGCAAATACTTTTCCAATAAACAGTATAAATGTAGCTATTTACATTGACTACTTCTAACACCTTTCTCTCTCTTTCTCTCTCACTATCTCTTCTCTCTCTCTCTCTATCTATCTATCTATCTATCTATCTATCTATCTATCTATCTATCTATCTATCTATCTATCTATCTATCTATCTATCTATCTATCTATCTATCTATCTATCTATCTATCTATCTATCTATCTATCTATCTATCTATCTATCTATCTATCTATCTATCTATCTATCTATCTATCTATCTATCTATCTATCTATCTATCTATCTATCTATCTATCTATCTATCTATCTATCTATCTATCTATCTATCTATCTATCTATCTATCTATCTATCTATCTATCTATCTATCTATCTATCTATCTATCTATCTATCTATCTATCTATCTATCTATCTATCTATCTATCTATCTATCTATCTATCTATCTATCTATCTATCTATCTATCTATCTATCTATCTATCTATCTATCTATCTATCTATCTATCTATCTATCTATCTATCTATCTATCTATCTATCTATCTATCTATCTATCTTCTATCTATCTATCTATCTATCTATCTATCTATCTATCTATCTATCTATCTATCTATCTATCTATCTATCTATCTATCTATCTATCTATCTATCTATCTATCTATCTATCTATCTATCTATCTATCTATCTATCTATCTATCTATCTATCTATCTATCTATCTATCTATCTATCTATCTATCTATCTATCTATCTATCTATCTATCTATCTATCTATCTATCTATCTATCTATCTACTATCTATCTATCTATCTATCTATCTATCTATCTATCTATCTATCTATCTATCTATCTATCTATCTATCTATCTATCTATCTATCTATCTATCTATCTATCTATCTATCTATCTATCTATCTATCTATCTACTATCTATCTATCTATCTATCTATCTATCTATCTATCTATCTATCTATCTATCTATCTATCTATCTATCTATCTATCTATCTATCTATCTATCTATCTATCTATCTATCTATCTATCTATCTATCTATCTATCTATCTATCTATCTATCTATCTATCTATCTATCTATCTATCTATCTATCTATCTATCATCTATCTATCTATCTATCTATCTATCTATCTATCTATCTATCTATCTATCTATCTATCTATCTATCTATCTATCTATCTATCTATCTATCTATCTATCTATCTATCTATCTATCTATCTATCTATCTATCTATCTATCTCTCTCTCTCTCTCTCTCTCTCTCTCTCTCTCGCTCGCTCGCTCGCTCGCTCACTCTTTCTCCACATGTGAGCTTACACACACACATGCGCGCGCACACACACATACACACGCACACGCACGCACACACACACACACACACGCACACACACACACACACACACACACACACACACAGAGGTAATATCCATGCACTTATGCAACACATCCAGTATACACATACGTACTTACGCTCATGCACGTAAGGCTTTGCCGCGACATCAACCAGTCAACCCAACATTGTTTTGCTTGTTGCCACTACTGCCTTAACGGCTGGTTTATTTACCTTTCTTTTACTGACTCACTGGGTCTGCCCAACCGCCTTGAAGTCCAACCATTGCTCCTCCACTTCTTACTGATCTATGTCTTTTACGCGCCCTGTCCACTTCCCATGATTGATAAATTCCTCCTCCTCCTCCTCTTCCTCCACCACCATCACCACCAGCACCTCTTCCTCCTCCTCCACCATGCACCACCACAACCACCTCTTCCTCCTCCTCCACCACCACCGTCATTATCACCACCACCACTCCTTCATCCTCCTCCTCCTCCTCGAATACATGAACCGCCTCTTGTTCTTTCTCCCTCTTCTCCTATTCCTCCATCGGTGTCTCGCCATACTTCATCAGTTTCCTCAGTTTAAACGTGATGAGTTTCTCTTTCTCTTCTTCCTCACAATTCTGCTTCTGTTCCTGTTCTTCCACCGGTACTATCTTTCGCTGCTGCTCCACCACGACCATGATTCGCAGCGCTCCCTGGGGCTCACGTGGGTTTCCAGCCGAGTGGACCACTCTGCGTGGAGTCCTCTCACTCCACTACTGCCTGCAGCACTGGGGAGAGCTCCCTCCAGCGGACAGGCAGGCTCTGGAGCCGTGCAGGCAGCATCAAGATTGATATAATCCTCGCCACTAGCCCATTGATTGCTCCAGCCCTCTGACTGCCAGAGTGGCCGCACCGCCAAAAAATCTATCCTTACTTTAATTTCCAAGCACGCGCGCGGCTTCAGGCGGCGTAGCCATGGCAACGGGACCCCGTGACGCGTTGTGCGTCGCCCCCGAAGGCAGGCGAGGAGAAAATGGAGTCGAGATTAATATGGCTGAGGAATAGGCTAAATCAATGTGGCACTTTTGTTTCTCTTCTCTCTCTCACTCTCTCTCTCTCTCTCTCTCTCTCTCTCTCTCTCTCTCTCTCTCTCTCTCTCTCTCTCTCTCCGTCCCTCCCTCCCCACCCCTACACCCCCCCACCCCCCACCCCCGCTCGACCTCTGACGTTTCAGTCGGGAAAGCATAAGATGATGCACGTCTTCGTGGGAGCTCTGTGCATCTCCCCATTCTGCATGAGTCTCTCCTCACGCTGTCAAGCCCCAGCCTCGTTCTGATAATGCCTCAGCTTCCTCTTTTACACCTACATTAATTTCGTTCCCCTCAATAGACCCACACGCCTCCACAAAACCATCGTTCCCAAGCATCTCTCTATGCTTGATCATGGACAAGGCTACTTTTTCTGCTTCACATTTTCTTACCAGTTTTCCTTCTCGACACGAAATTGATTAACTTTCCTCCGTCATGTTTCCCAACGGAACCTGATTTTATTGTTTAAAAACCCCCACTTCAATGTTCATGACGCACCTCAAGGTACCTTTGAGAGAGTTTGAAAGAGAGCTATACTGCCGGATCAGTGATATAAGCCTTCTAAAAAAGTGGACTCCCCCTTGATTTGATGGATGTAAAGTGATAACATTAAAGTTCAATGTTGAATGGACTCTTCCCGAATCAGCAAACGATGCTGTATTCTGTCCTTCAGTCAAAAACGACTCCACCTACGTAACATCAATGCTCGCGACAAAGACAAAAATATTTGGCTTGCACTGCTTGAATGAAAGACTATAGAAAACATGGTCGATTCAATGTTTCGTCTCTCTCTCTCTCTCTCTCTCTCTCTCTCTCTCTCTC